>JAVGWO010000027.1:8047758-8247758 GCA_034509495.1 Acestrorhynchus altus | reverse complement strand
TCTTTGCTCAATACTTTGTTGAAGCACCTTTGGCAGCAATTACAGCCTCAAGTCTTTTTGAGTATGAGGCTACAAGCTTGGCACACCTGCTTTCGTGATGTTTCTCCCATTCTTCTTTGCAGAACCTCTCAGAACCCCTCTGGCTGGGCCATTCAATGACATTCACAGAGTTGTCCCAAAGCCACTCCTTTGTGATCATCGCTGTGTGCTTAGGGTCACTGTCTTGCTGGAAGATAAACCTTCATCCCAGTCCGAGATCCAGAGTGCTCTGGAAAACAACCCCACAGCATGATGCTGCCAGCACCATGCTTCAACTGGTCGGAATCGTATTGACTAGGTAATGAGCAGTACCTGGTTTCCTCCAGACATGACTTTTGACACTGAGGCCAAATGCAGGATGGTCAGTGGAAACAAGATGTACCTGAGCACAGTTTTGAGTGTCACGGCAAAGGCTGTGAATACAAAATTGCAAAAATCTTGCAAACAATATTGCAAAAAATTCAAACAAACTCTTCTCACTTTGTCATTGTGGGATATTGTGTGCAGAATTTAGAGGGAAAAAATGAATCCGTTTTGGAATAAGGCTGTAACATAAAATGTTCAAAAGGTGAAGCCCCAAAAAAGTAAACAATCATATTTTATAGTGACATTTCATGACTGTTTTGTTTTACTGTTGATCATTATGGCTTAAAGCTAATCAAAGTCAAAAATCCAGAATTTCAAAATATTAGAAAATTTGAAAAGATGCTTAAGATACAGCTTGAAATTAATTATTAAATTTAAACAATCTGGAAATGGTAGGGTGAGCATCACACACCACACTTTTTCTACCAGTTAAAGTGAGCTGGCAGGTGTCTACTCTGACGTGCTTCTTTAGAAGAGGTATGGAACCCCAGTAAACTGACGGTAGTGGTGGACAATTTTTGGACCATTAACTTAAGACAAGTCATTCTCTCTCTCTCTCTCTCTCTCTCTCTCTCTCTCTCTCTCTCCAAAATAATCTATCGTTGTCTTTCTGTTCCATCTGTCTGTCTTTTTTCTTTCAGTCCAATTCTCCCTAACTTATCTCACCTTCCTTCTCGCCTCCTGTCTGTCAGTCTGTTTGTCTGTCTCTCCTCAACTCTCTCTGTCTTTCGTGACTCCCCTCTCCACCTGTCCATCTCTCTCTATCTCTCAGTATATGTGTGTGTGTGTGTGTGTGTGTGTGTGTGTGTGTGTGTGTGTGTGTGTGTGTGTGTGTGTGTGTTTGTGCATGTGTGTGTGTGTGTGTGTGTTTGTGTGTGTGTGTGTTTGACCTTGCATTTGAGACCTCATCGATCTGCTCATCCTGTCAATCGATTTGCCAGGTCTGTTGGAGCGATGATAAAGGCCCTGGTGTGGAGTGTGTACGTGTGTGGTGTGTGTTTTAGTGGCAGTGACACCTCTGACTGCACAAACGTAATAAGTGTGGAGATGTCAAAACACAACAGCCTTACCGTCTCCCATGTGCGCACATGCACACACACATGTATGTACACAAACAAACATGTATCCATGCACAAACACATGCATGGCATCCATGCAGTTATGAAATGCAAGCACACCTTTCTCTGAGTCACAGTTTCACTCACACACTGCTGGAAATAGTGACAGTGTGTCACTAATTTCTTAGTAGTGCATTACTATCTCTGTCCAATATGTTTGTGGGCACTCCTTCTAAAGTAGGTAAAGAAGTTACACCCTTTGCTGACACAGATGTGCAAATGCACACACAACTTGTCGACTCCCTGTCTACTTATAGGTCCCATGATGTTTAAGGACTGTTGGAGTGTTTATCTGCAGTCTGCTCCTGGGATGAACTTCCCTGTCCTGGACATGTTGGCAGTTGTTTTAAATGTTCTCCATTTGTAAATTACTGTCTGTTTTCTAGATTTGAAATCTTTTTAAACCCCTTCCCCGACTCATCTGCATCGACAACCTTCTTTCTGAAGGCCTCAGAGAGCTTTTTGGATCTGACCGTGCACTGAAGAGCAAACCAAACTACCGTATTTTCCAGACTATAAGCTGCTCCTTTTTTTCCCACGCTTTAAACCATGCATCTTATAAGGAGGTGCAGTTTTTTCTTTCCAGGATGCGGCTTATAGTCCGGTGCGGCTTATAGTCCGGAAAATACGGTAATATCTGAGGTATAAGTAAGACAGGCTTCTCCTAAGGTTTCTCCAAATGATGGTCTAATAATTTGAATTTTAGGCATTTGAATTTAGGTTTCTCAACTTTTCCTTTACAAGAAATGTGCATTTCTAATAATTCTATTTTAAAAGCTGAATGTTTTGAGTTGTATCACCTCCACCTCTCAATATAGTTAAAATGAAAATCAAATGTCCAGATGTTTCAATACGTTCCGAAACACAAAATCTTCATGGGGTTTTGTAGTTTGTTCATGACGTACTTAAGTGTCTTTTACATTCCTTACATCACATGGTATACTGTAATCTGCATTCATATCTAAAACAAAAAAGCCTGGGTTTTGTCCATAGTTCTGTCCAATAGTGTAGACAAAATTATGTCTCCACCCAATGCAGAGAGAGCATCTTGCTCGTATGTGATATGTAGATATGTAGTCCTGCTGAACTTTAAAAAAAACTGTACCAGGTTACAGTACACACCACAACAAACAGAGGTGGAAAGCTGGAGGTAACCCACCCCCACTCTTCTAAATAATCCCTCTTTCCATACCCATTCTCTGTCTAACCTGTTTTCCCTCCCTCTCTCACTCCCTCCCTCACTTTCTCAGCCTCCCCTTTCAGCCATTCTCTTGCTCTCTTTTTCCTACATGTGAATAGATGCTACAATAACATCCGTACCATTCGTCTGAGTTAAGCGACTTACTTTTGAATGTGTGGGAGAAACTGCTAATGAGCATAACATACACTGCTGGGACTGGAAACTGTTTTGAAAGTGTAGAATATGACAAGTCGGCATGTTTGTATTGGCTCGTCTTGGCTCCCTGCTGCTGCACCGTGTTTTAAAAACAACCCGCAGAAACGCGACCTTTAAGTAGATGGTCATCTCTGATAAAACTCACAATCAGCTAAAGTGAGATTTGAGGATCATGACTGCGTACAGGAGGAGATGGAAAAAACTGACACCAAAACCCAAAATAGACTCAATACAATACAATACAGCCCATGAAAATAACAGCTTGGCAGACAAAGTGAGACTTCACACACACACACACACACACACACACACACACACACACACACACACACACACACACACACACACACACACACACACACACACAGAGACACACTAGATGTGTACAAATGCATCAATGCTTTGGAATATGCCAATCTGAAGGTGGTGAATCAAGGGTACTCAAAATTGGTGGTTCTCAGCACCAAAACACCTTTTTTTAACATTTAAATGGTTCTTTAAATAACTGGTTGGAAAGCTTCCTACTAGACACTATACTAGAAATCTCAGAGGGGCTAGCAGGAATGAAGATATGCTAGTGATGATAACCAAGGCTTTATATATCTTATATGGAATAATGCTACTTTTTATTAAAGAAATTCTAGTCTCCATTCTGGTCATAGTAAAACGTATCGAGTATGGAACTGGAGATTTGTGTGCTGTGCTGCAGTGTTTCTGTGACTATATCAAAGACGATGCTTAATGTTGGATGCACTGTGACTTTTACTGACTGAATGCACAAAATCTTTCAGAGTGCAACTGTGTCCTGCAGAAGAACAGTGATGAAATCTGACTGCTGTGTGACTTATATTCCTGTGATGTTCTAAACCAATGAAAGATTTTTTTACAGATGCAGCAACTATTATTAATTTTAATAATATTTCTGGCTATAAGCTTCTATCAGAGTAATCTTCTATATGTGCTTCCAATAAGCTTCTATTCAGTGATGTATTGATTTGTTTTCTACTACAAACACACTATATGGACAAACGAATTAGGACATCTGCTCATTTATTGTTTCTTTCAAAATCAAGGGTTTATCCAGCATTTGTTGGCGTCATTTCTCTACTGGAATAATGGAAGGCTTTCTACTACATTTTGGAGAATGGCTCTGAGGATTTGATTGCATTCAGCAGCACAAGCGTTAGGGAGGTCAGGATGTTGGATGATCACCACTCCACCTCATCTCCAACTCATCCCAAAAGTATTGGATGGAGCACCATCATTCCAGAGAACACACTTCCACTGCTCCACAGCTCAGTGCGGGCTCGTGTTAATCTGCTCCACAGAGTGCTATTCTATTTCGCTACTTCTCAAGAGGGACTAGTCAAGAAACACTGTGTGTGTGTGTGTGTGTGTGTGTGTGTGTGTGTGTGTGTGTGTGTGTGTGTGTGTGTGTGGGTGTGTGTGTGTGTGCAATCTGCATAAAATTCTCTGTTATACCAGAATTATTTGAATTATTTGTACTGAAATAGATTTATTCCTAAAGAAGGGTTTAAGTGATCTTACTCACCAATAATGTAGTAGTCATGCATGGTTTTGAACTCATGCCCCCAGAGGTTGGGCGAGTACTCCTGGAACTTGATGGTGAAGCGCATGTCACTGTTGGGTTTGTCGCAGGTCAGGAGGAGGTTGGGAGCGCCAGTCACCTCACACCTGTCCGCCTGTTCCCGTGACGACACCAGGTACAGCTTGTAGTACTCATAATCTGCTGGAGCTCTGGGTCCAGGTGGGTCAGATGCCGGACAGATGAGATCCAGGCGATCCCCAATCTGGGGGTATAGGACATAGCCCCTATCATCATTAAACCTGAGGGGAGAGAGAGAGAAAAAGGGGTTATTACATAGATTTGATCAGTTTGATAAGCAAGTAAATATCTGCTGGTGCATTCACTTTGGACCGGGACCTGGATATGCAACAATAAATAGAATATCGATCACTGTCCTGTTCCAATGATAAATTGTCATCTGATCACTGCATTCATAGGTGGTCAAAGATGCAACAAAGCATCCTAATGTGTCCGTGACAGCAAAACACTGCCTGCATCAACTCTGTCACTGCTCCAGCTGGAAAATACACAATAACCATGAGATCACACCATCCACACCCGTTAGCTGAGCACACTACAACTACAAACAAATGGACAAAGCTAATACTCGTGGCTGGTGTGCAAGCAAAACTAGGTGCCTCATCTTAATTTAATTAATGAATGTGCGCCAAGACATTCCAGCGTAAATGAGGTGAGAAATCCAATCACAAGCAGTAACAGGATTTATATTACAGCATTTATAATGCCATTTGTGAATGCTTATACATTTTGGCAAACACTTGTGATTGGATCACCCAGGATGCATGTTAATACCAGTTGTGAACGAGGCCATAATGTGAATCTGGAAGATGTTCTTCACATTGTATCCAAATTCCATGATTGGACAAATAGACGTGGTCCCAAATGACTTGAAATAAAATCTTTTAACACTGATTTCCATTGAAAGTTAAGAAGATTTCCCTTCTCGTGTTGTGTGTGAGTGTGTGATGACTTATGTGTAATGAAATGATCTGAATGCTTTGTCTTAAACACTATAATTTAACCGGGTCGTGCCTTTGTGAGATTCATTAATGCTAAATTGCTATCATTTTCATCTTCATTCAATAAGACATAATTATTTAAATGAATCCTTTCTTAACACCAATGTTCATTCTGCGCAATAGGTCAGCACCATGGCACTCTGCGTGGCCCTCTGGGTAAAAAACTACACATCTGTTTTCTTTAATGCATATTTTCTCCTTCCGGCAGATGCTGATTTATTGCTACAGAAGCAATCAATCCTAAATGGTCTGCAAAATAGAAAGCTGAGGGGTATTATGCATGACAGGATACATGTAGGTCACAGATCTGTAGAGATCATCACATGTTCCTTCATATACATGCCTTCAGAACCCCTGGATGTGAGATGTGAAGTGCTCCAGGAACAGAGTGACGTTTATCATTTGAATAAAAATGACAGAACCATCCTACACATGTACATTCACTCTATTTCACTACTCCACTATTCATCCGGCATCTATTCTTTTAATCCCTATTCATTCCTTACATTTTCAGGCTCTAATAAAGCATATCCAAGCAAGGTCTTGGGCAAGCATAAAAGCAAAGATTCAAAAAGCTATGTTCCCTTGCAAATATGTTTTTTTTTTCCCCTCAAACTTATCTAAATAACTCTAATCAAAATGTTTCCAAACACGCTAGAACTATGCAAGACGCCTTTGAAT
This sequence comes from Acestrorhynchus altus, assembly GCA_034509495.1. Lineage (NCBI taxonomy): Eukaryota > Metazoa > Chordata > Actinopteri > Characiformes > Acestrorhynchidae > Acestrorhynchus > Acestrorhynchus altus. The sequence goes on along the minus strand of JAVGWO010000027.1, from coordinate 8,241,530 downwards.
TCCTTTTGTGCACACCGATGACTAAACCACTCAAAGCACCAAGGCCTAATTATCACTTCAACACATCTTGCAGGCTTTGGTGGCAGCTGCCATGTTTACACTGATCTCGGCGCAGTTCTGAAGATGTCGCTCAGCAATAAAGCTTAAGAATCCAGATAGTGGCACTGACTGTAAGGAAAGATGGGGTTCATTCCTTCTCTCTTACGGTTAAGCCCAACCGAATGTATTTACATTTAAACAAATCAAAGCAGTCAGTCCTGTTCTGAAGCAGTTTCTCCATTAGCACATGAATGCCAGTGGAAGGCTAATGAAACTCCAAAGGAAACGTAGGCCTCTTTTCCACTGCAGGGCCCATGGGCTCTGAGCACGGAGGCTAACTGTTCTGGTGGCTTTCCCTGTACATGGTTCAGCACTCGGCACAGTGAGCTTCCCAGAACCATACACTGAGAGGGCTTAAAGATGCAAAAATTGGCAAATTGGCTCCACATTTGCGTGCCTTCGTGATCAGGGGTCTTTATATTTCCAGAGGTGAAGGAGTGCAAGGCTAATGTCACTAACACATAGTGCACACACTTGCATCCAACCTCATAAATGTAGATTCAAACACTTGTTTATAAGGATTCCAACATTATTACGTCTATAAAATGGCCTCCATGATGTGTGATGAGATCATTGTGATTTATACATATAGACATACATATAGACATAATGATACATGATGCTAACAGATGAATTATGGCTTCAGGACGTTAGTATTGTAATTGTAGTGCAAGAATAAAGAACAAAACTGGAGTAATGAGGATTTTGCTTCTTTGACGACTAATGTTGTTGAAACAAGCAAGAAGTATAATAGATTATTAACTGAATTTAAGTTCTGTTGTATTATTATGAGACCCCATGCACGTCCTGGTCCTGAATCAGCCACAACGTAAATGGAAAAGGAAACTGTGACCAGTCTAATGGGTTTGCAATGGTGCGAAACAGTACCTGAAAAACCATCTGGCCCTGCAAGAGGCCATGTATTAACCTGAAGCTAATGTTGGACTGTGCAAAATATTTTTGAGCGTAAATAGATAACGAGCAATAAAAAACAATGTTCAAATACTACATTTTTATATTCTAGAAAAACCATGACTGTGTGGGTTTCTTCCGGTGACTCCAGTTGAACTGGCTTCTCTAAATTGCCCTGGTGTGAGTGACTGTATGTCTGTGTGCTCAGGTTCTTGGTGCTCAAACCAGGCCTCCAGGTGAACAGTCGTCTCTGGTAGAGAGTGCGCTGTATGCGATTGGTGTGTGTTTGCATAGAGTGCTGATTGTAAAGCACATTTGGTTATAAAGAAAGGTGCGATATAAGTGTAACTTCATTCATTCATACATTCATTCAGGTAGCAGAGTAATTCTACAGGATTTCACACAAATATGATGCAGTGTTATGCAGTTCTTACAAACACTGTCCTGCTCAAATTAGTTACATTGTGCACTAAAGAGTGTGCCAAGCCCAGAATAGTAAAAATAGAGAAGCTACTGGCTATATTACATGTCGCTGGAGCATACAAAAATATTGAACCAGTTTTTTTAAGGTAAAATGGTACATAATCCTACTTTAAGTTCATTACTTGTGAGACCGCTTTGGTATTAGACTCCTTAGACTTAACCTGAAAAGAAAAATACTAAATGGTGTCTCTCCAATTCATGCTCAACTGTCTGTAGCTCACTGTGTACTTAAATATGAAGATAGCAATATGCATTCAAGAATGGCTTGGGGCTCTAAGCCTTTAAGGCAAAAACTGAAAGGAGTTAAGAGAAACATCATTTTGTTTAGTGAGGTTAAGTTTAATGCTTTAAAATCAATGCAAAGAAATGTAAATTTCTGCCATTTAAAATGGGATTTCTAAGAACTGTAGTGGCATCAATTAATGTTGGCTGCAGTAAAACATCTAAAAAAACGGAGCTTTCTGTGTTACTCTGTTTCTGTCACTATTACTGTGTTATTCCATGATGCACTTTAATTTTCTGAGCTAGCATTTAAGGTCATTTCGAGTGCAGATCAGACCATTAAGCACTTAATAATGGTTAATAAGTGTACACATAGCACAGTGCTTGTGTGATTTATAAATGCAGTCTGTGAGACTATGCAAAAAAATGGAAATTTTCAGCCTTGTTAGACAGTTTTATTTATGAAATTAAATGAGGCAAAAGCACAGAGCAGTGTTACAAGGGAATGGCAGCTTAACTGGCAGAAACAGAAACAATTCTGCATTTAAATGGGAATACCTTCAGATTCTCGGAAAATATCTCCTGCAGGACGTTAGGATTTTAGTCAAGCATTTTTTTAGATGATTCAAATGTGAAAAACATTTTCAAGGGATCAAATTTGTTAGTTAAAATTACCTCTGTATCTATTGTAAAATGTTAAATAAGTTAAAAAATAAAGTCAATTACAATTTACCATGGATGATTAACCCCTTATGTGCCTGGACTTTTATTACACCCTAAGGATTACTCATTGGTAAGCACATGCAAAGCAATTTAAACAGGCTATAAAATTATACCAGTAGTAAAAAAAACAACTACAGAGGTTCTTCAGAATTGAAAGAGTAAAGAGCAGGTACAGCAATAGCAAACACTTTAGGAATGTAAACATCCTCAGCATGGAATGAAAATTCCTCAGCATGGAATACTGTAAGTGTGTATATGCTGGTGTGTGTGCACAACATCAGTTTCCCGTTCCTCTCAGGCAGGTCACAGTTTATCAGAGTGCTCTGGCCATTGCACACTCTACAGTTAGACTCACTATCTTCAGCTCTCAATTTCTCTGCAAACACACATACACACCGCTCACCGTTATGGAAATTTACCCAACACCTCACACCCTCACATCTCAGACGAATCAACAAGCTTTCATGATCGCATGATCGGCTAGCAGCCCAAAAAAATCTGCAGGTGCAGGTGCACCACGGATTTGCACGTAGACAGACCCGCATTCAAACATAACGCTTATACACACACACCTTCACACCTTATGCGCAGGGTAGTATTTCCTGTTCTCTATATTTTTGCTTGTTATCTGACTGAGGGAGGCCTTTGTCACAGTCTGTTAGGGCTGGAGAATGGAAGAGCAAACATCCTGCTTGTGTAGACTATAGTGGGGAAAGAACGAGGGAAGAGGGGCAGCAGGGGTGAAAGAGAGTAGCCATGGCTAAAAAGGATCAAGGGAGCAAGAGATGGAGAGATAGAGAGTGAGGCAAGAGTGACAGTGGAGTGACTTGGAACCACGGGGAAGTCTGAGTGGGGTGACTGCGAGACAAAAAAAAAGGGAAAAGGACCAAACTAAGCAGATGTGAAGGTGTAGCAAGAAAAGCCATGGCTGCACGTAAGCCATGGAAATTATAATGAATGACACATCTCCATTTTTTTATTTTGAATCTTTTAACATAATCTGCCACTTATATCAAAAGTTCCTAATGAATGGATCAATAGAAACGGTTAAGAAGGTTACTGTTACCATTTTAATTACAGCACCAGCATTAGATGGCAATGAAAAGAGTACTTCAGCTTTTTACAACCTCATCTCTACTTGACACTTGTAGCAGCCGATCAATTACCACTGACAATAATTTCCCTGAACTGAGTAAAAGATTACTCGAAACACATGTATAATAGACGCCAATGGGAATGTGCTTGAGCACATTGAACTTCCATTAAAATCAAGACAGATCTGCCGAAAAGGGATTACTCTGGGAACCACTGAAGAATTCCTTTGATAGGATGCAAGTGCAAGTTAGTATTATACACATGTACTTGTCATGCATATGGAGGAGAGAGCAGACAGAATGACATCACATGTGAATGAAGAAAGTCTGAAAAAGATACCAAAGAGGAGTCTTATGACAATAGCAGTGAAAGGAAATGAAAGGAACTGGAAGCGAAGCGGTGAGAATAAAGCAGAAGGTGAAATAGAGGAAGGGGACGAGAGAGGTAGATGAGTACAGGCCGTTCAGTTGACACAGTCATGGTAGTCTGATCTTAAGCTCTGCAGCTTCCCACTAACACTCTTTACCCATTCACACTTCCCTCTCTTACTCTCCCTCTCTTTTACCTCCCCTTTTATGGCCATAACACAAATTCGCATCGAGAAAGACTGCCCCACACCGAATCTTCTGTACCCTCTCTCTCTAACCTTTTCTCTCCTGATACCAACACAGAAACCTGAACCGCTAGAGTAACGATCTGATAGCAGAGGTCCTGTTTCACAAGAACATAAATACAATATGTCACGTATGTGAAGTTGAACTGGGATTAGACATGATCAGATAAAAAAGGAACTAATGGCATGCAGCTCCAACAGTCACCTTGTTGTTTATCTCGTACCAATTAGCACTTAGCTTTTGTTTACCTTGTAGTGATTAGCACCTAGCTTTTGTTTACCTTGTAGTAATTAGCATTTAGCTTTTTTTTTACCTTGTAGTAATTAGCACTTAGCTTTTGTTTACCTTGTAGCAAGTAGCACTTAGCATTTGTTTACCTTGAAACAACTAGCTCTTAGCTTTTGTGTACTTTGTAGAATTTACACCTAGCTTTTGTTTACCTTGTAGTAATTAGCACTTAGCTTTTGTTTACCTTGTAGTAATTAGCACTTAGCTTTTGTTTACCTTGTAGTAATTAGCACGTAGCTTTTGTTTATCTTGTAGCAAGTAGCACTTAGCATTTGTTTACCTTGAAACAATTAGCTCTTAGCTTTTGTGTACTTTGTAGAATTTATACCTAGCTTTTTTTACCTTGTAGTAATTAGCATTTAGCTTTTGTTTACCTTGTAGTAATTAACACTTAGCTTTTGTTTACATTGTAGCAATTAACACTTAGCTTTTGTTTACCTTTAGTAATAAGCACATAATGTTTGTTTACCTTGTAGCAATTAGCACTTAGATTTTCTTTACCTTGTAGTAATTAGCAACTGTGGTATGTGCATATTTGTTCATCCCCTTTGCTATGAAGCCCTTAAATTGTTCTGGTGCAACTAATGACCTTCAGGAGCCCCATAACAAAGTCCCCAGAAAGGTCCCAGAGGCTGCAACACCATTAAGCAAGAGGTACCACAAACCAGCAACACCATAAAGACCAAGAAGCTCTCCACACAAGTCAGGGACAATATCTAAATCTCTAAGAGCACCATCAAATCTATTACCATCAAATGGAAAGAACATGGTACCACAATATACCTGCTAGACAAGGCAAGCAGGGCATTAATCAGAGAGGCTGCACATAGACCAAAGGTAACCCTGAAGGAGCTGCAGAGTTCCCAGACTGCAGTATCTGTTTATATGACCACAATAAGCCATACACTCCATACAGCTGGGCTTTATGGAAGACTGACCAGAAAAAGCATTTACTTACAGGTAAATATAGGAAGACTCCTTTTGAGTTTGTCAAAGGAAGGAAAATCAAAACATCTCATCACCTCAAGAACACCATCCCAAGAACACAGTGAAACATGGTGGCAGCATCATGCTGCAGACCTTAATCCAATTGAGAATCTGGGGTCAGACTCGAAGATTACTGTTCACCAGTGGAATGGGCAAAATCCCAGGGGCAAGATGTGGCAGCTCATAGAGACTTACTGAAAGTGACTCTACAAACAGGGCTCTACAAAGTACTGACTTTAGGGTGCAGTACACTGAGGTTTTCTGTTATTTTGTCCCATTTGTTGTTTACTTCACAATAAAAAAAAATCAAATGTTCACAGCTGTAGGCATGTTCTGTAAATGAAATAATCAATTTTAATTTCAGGTTGTGAGGTAGGTGAATACTTTCACAAGGCACTGTAGTTTCTGTTGGAAAAAAACTTGTATCTTTATATTGTTACAAATTCTATTTCATAAGAGCAGAAAAAAACATCCAAACTTTCAACTGAAGTCAATGTAAAGAAGATTTCCTTCCAAGTAATTTTGCACTGTTTCAGTTGGTTCATGCATCATTAAACTTCTGACACAATGTAAATGAAGAGCTGTTTTTCTCAGACTATGTGACAAACAAACAGTTCTGTTTCTACAGCAGTGATATGTACTGTTTCGGATTTGAGGCCTGAATGCTGAATATAGTATAGCAGTCTGCCCTGGAGAGCGCTGTGAAAGACTTTGATTACTTCTGATTGTCTAAGTCATCTACAGGCAGTTCACAAGCTCTGTTATTAGGCTGAATTTCTGTGCTAACATTGTTCATAAACATAGGCATATTCGTAAATATTATTGAGTCTCATTTTCCAACTGTTTTAAGAAAACCAGCATTTCCTGTTATTGGGATTTGTTCAGTTTATGAGAACAGTAGGATCCATCATTATTAGATCTATGAGCACACATAGATCATACATCATGAATCTAATGTAGACTTCTCAAGAACAAATTTAAGAAAATTCTTAGGAATATTTTGGTGAATGAAGCCAAGTGTTCTACAAGGTTGATGAAATGTACTGTGTAGAACCTATACAGAAAACCAAACTGAATGCAGATCAGTCTTTTGTATAAGCTGTTGAGTAAAAATACTAATATTGGTGTGAATATCAAACCCATATAAGAGCAAAATCCATTGCTACAAATCTCTCACACTGGATCTTCTTGGGTTCTAATGGCTTCCTCTGCATGCACTCTTCGGCCTTTTTGAACGCAGAGTTTGAAAACTTGCAGAAAGCTCTCCAACGTGTAATTATGGCAATTTTGAGCACAGGAACACATTAGCCCCCAATGACTGAACAACTGTCAAGCAACAATTTCTAATGAGCCTGTTCAAGGTTAAGCAAGCGCTCTGCAAGTAATTAGAGAACATCCAGAGAGTACTGTGAAGGCAGCTCTAATGTGCGCACGCGTGTCCAATCGCAGAAACAAAAGGCACACACGAGCAAAGACTGAGGTGCAACTACAGAGGCGAAGCCCCAAAGATGTGTGTATCCAAAATAAGGCCTTTTCAGGAGAAGCCTATAATAATAAAAACCAACTGGGTTTGTGTGTGCATGCATTTTCCCCCTCTTCTGAAAATCGCAGCAAATCTAATAGAACACACAAAGCCACCACTCAGGCCTCAAAGCAAAGATTAAAGCAAAATTATTACTTAGCCATCGTTCTGTTTACAATAATTACACACAGGATAATGCATGTCTTCAACCCAATCCCTTCATCATAAACATTCTGCTACTCTCTCTTCATCCAGCATCCCTATCTCACCCACCACCCCCCTTCAACTTCACTCACTCACTCTCTCTCTCTTTCAGTGCAACAATGGTGGTATTCATTCGGCCACACTTTGAAACATGGACTGGGGGATGGAGGGGCCAGAGGTGACAGAGGAGTGTGTGTACATGTGTGTGTGTGCATGTGTGTGCGTGTGTGTGTGCATGTGTGTGTGTGTGTGTCTGGTTCTTTTATGAGGGCAGAAACATCATTTTGTCAAACTCGACCGACGCCCTTCCATGACCCTGACAGCTCTAGAAAAGAACCAAGTGTTAGTTTCACTGTGTCCTCCCCTCCTCCACTGCTGACCCTCATCCCTCTTTCTGTCTCTCCTTCCTTCATTACACTTCCAACCCTCACCTCCCTCCCCTGCCTTCATCTCTCTCTCTCTCTCTCTCTCTCTCTCTCTCTCTCTCTCTCTCTCATTCTCTGTTCTTGCATTTCAAAGATTCCACACAGGCAACTCGAGCCGGGCCTAGAAACAAGCTTGCAGCACAGGTGCGTAGAGGAGGGCCTTTGAAAGAAAGACAGAAAAGAGACAAGGCGAGGTTCAAACTAATTACAGAAGTATTGTGACATTCCCCACAAAAAAGTTATTGATAGCTCCTTTAACCCTTAGGTGTCATTACTGCTGTTATTAATGCTGTTCTCCCACAAAAATAAATAAATAAAATAAAATAAAAATTGTAAAAACATTGCATAGTAGTAGACTGGTAAAAGTATAGTGGTCATATGTTATTTTCTCCACTCTACTAAGACAGTATGTTAGTCTGAGCTGCCTCTCTGAACACTGAACACATCAAAAGTGTACTTAAATTATTCCTGCAATACAACCACTGTGCTTATTAATCACATATTTAGAATTTCTAAATGTGTAGAGTGTAAATAGCAGACAAATACAGTTAAACTTGAGACAATAATATATGACCAGTATACTTATATTATAAATAGTATATACAGTATTATACAGTATTGTAGTAGTATTATATTAAATACACCTTACTATAGTTTTAATTATATTTTAGTAGGGCTTTAATACTAGTAGTTTGAAAATAATATCTTCAGTATAATGTTTTGGGGGTTTTGGGTTTGTGGTTTTTTTTTTTTTACATTTTTATTGACAAGTTCAGTTGTGCACTTTCACACTTTTTCCATTAGTTTTCTGTTACACAATGACAAAAATGATGAAACTATAGGGGGGGGGTTCTTTTTTTAACCATAATAAAGTATCTACCCTTTTACTTACAGTTTAGAACCTGAGTTGGTGTGTATGAGCTCTCTGTGAGCTGAGAACTAGTTTAATTAATAGACAAGCATCTGTTGACTTTTGATCTGTCCTGGCACCAGAGTGGCACAAATGTCCCCTGGGTGTCCGAACAGCTGAATCACTCAGTCTTCAAACTCTGGTTAAAGGCCCCCATCTCTCCCAGGAGCACTTAACACTGAATTTGCTGTTAATAGAACTTAGCAAAGGATTTCTGAATCTTATGTCTGTAAGTATCCATACAGACTTTTGCAGCAGTGTATAAGTTCAAAGGTATCCCTTAATATCCCTTAAACACTAACTTAAGATATTTTCTGAGTTGATAGTGAAGCACATTTCTAAACAAGTCAGTCTGCATAAGAGTGTCTGCTAAATGAAAAATGTAAATGTAAGAAAGTTCTCTGACCTGTCAGCTTAGAGATTCTGTACATGAAGGCTTCAGTTCTACAGTAGAATATGAAGTTCTGTTTACAATATTTTAATCTTAAAAAGGCCTCCTCTGTGTTTCCTGTTACAGAATGTGTTTCAAGCATTGAACATCAGATCAGATTGAATTCAACTACAAGATAAATCACAGGTAAATATTCCATTTTGATAATGAGCTTAAATACACATGCAGTTGTAACTTGAGAAGATAAACGAAAATATAGAAAGTATAACCTCATAAGACATGATAAAGTCATTAAAACACTGAAGAGGCCTGTATGTGTACAGTATGTAGGTCAACAATTCAGATTTTCTCTCAAAAACTAAACTCTTAATAAGAGTTTCTTGAGGGTTTTATCCAAGACAGTGATTCTTTATATAACCATTATAAGTGGAAAAAAAAAACTGAATGGGTTCCACTATTGAAAGTAAAAGAATCCCTCCCCTTTTGTCATTTCAACTGGTTAGACTGTGCAGAGAGCCAGGGTTTAGCCCAAATTGTTGAAAAAACATCCCGCTTAAGTGGTTTTTATTAATACAAATAGGAAAGAATAAAATTCAACTAATGTTAGTATACACAACCTTGGTGTGCAGAAAGGTCCAGCATTCTGCCATGTTGTGGCGCTGTGATCTGCCATCTCATTTGTGTAGAATTTGAATTTAATGGCTCTCATGGCTACTAAGAACATTCCTGGTCATAGTGCCAGAACTGATGCTACTAATCCTCATGTTAAATCACTGTTATGGTGGTTATGATAAGACATTCTGTCTTTTTCTCCAATTCCCACCTCTGGACCACAGAGCACATCAATGTCATCAGTAAAAATGATCTATCAATCTAAATGACTCAAATCTTGGAACAGGTAATGGATGTAAGACGAGGTATTACTGTACACGCCTTATGTATTAGTTTCATTGTAGTAGACAAAACAATAAGCCTGAAGTTAAGAAAAGAAGAACAAAGGAAATGCGCTTCACAACTACATCCAACAGCTTGCAGGTTGTATGGTCCGATTTTTGCTCACCACAGAAATGAGAATAAACATCAAACACCTGTGACCCTAACTGGGATGTCAGAGTTACAGGTGTTTGATGTTTATTCTGATACTCTCTTCTTTTTTCCCCTGCACTACTGGAGTGCATTAGAGAGGGAGCGTTCTCTCCAGCGTACCACCTGAACAACTCCCCTGATCAGCTCTCACTTTATCAGCCAACAAAGAGCCTGGAGAAATGAAACACTTCTATCGCTCTCTCTACACACACTTCCAACTGATGCAATAATATTGTAGCATATGAAGTTAAATCGTAATGACTACGAACAATCATGTGGAATTATAAGTAATTGCAGACAGAATTTATTTTATTTTGTAATTATAGCTGTGGGGCATAAGCTCCCCTAATACATACACATGTGGCATTAATGCATATTAAAATTCGTATGCACGACAGCTGATTTCACATGTGGGCAATTATCACATGATTTCAGTGGACAAACTTATGAATTATGAAAATTACAATAAAGAGAACCAGTTGGGGGGACCAAAAGTGAGGATGAAAGCGCAGGAGTGAGGGAGTTAGAGCGAGCGAGAGCGTAGTCTAACTAGGCAGACAAGGTTGAAATAAAGTCAAAGAAAGCTGGAAGTGCCGCTGGAATGTTTGTGGTGAGAAGAACGGCAGGAGTAATAGTTTCCATATGAAGGGAGAGAGAGGGAAAGGGAAAAGAGAGAGCGGGAATGAGCCAGAGAGAAAGGAATAAAGACTAAAATAAAGAGAATGGTTTGATTGAAGACAGACTTAAGAAAGCGAGCAGAAAATGAATAAATGAATTTTAAAAGAGTGGTGTAAGTATGCATATGCAAAAGGAAGGTGAGTAGAGATAAAAGCTGTGAGTGTGTGTGAACGTGTCGCTGTGGGACTCTGAAGGTAAGTGTGTCCTTGCCTCTGTTGCTGCACTGCCCCCCCTCTATCGGTCCAGAGGCGGTCCAGATTGCCGCAGTGACGGTGTCACATCTCCTCCACATCACTCGCGCTGTAACCACGGCGACACAGGATGTGCACGCCATGCCAGAAGAGCTGGCCTGTCTGTTCATGACACACGCCATCCGACACCACACTGAGGGGTTTAGCACCACCTCCTTCACCCCCCATCTGAAATCTATACTAATTAACTTAACCCTTAGGAGCCACAGCTATAACCTGCAATAAAACACAGGAACTTTATGTGTAGAGTGCAGATTCCTAACTTTGGGTCGATACCACGTTTTTGTACTTGTAAGCAAGAATTTTTTTTATTGCGTTTTTTATGAAGTTATTGGATAATCATATTGATATAAGCAAACAAGGTTGGATAGATTTGATTATACTGATATTTCAAATGAATATATCGATAATTTGGACTCAAAACAAGCAGGATGCTTAGGTAAGACGTTTTTGCACTATATTATCTGTATCGATTTATATCACTGGACCCAGTGGCCGTGATGTCTACAACCCAAACTGGACTGGAAAATTAACCAAATATTAAACAAAAACAACATTCAGAACTTCTAATCAAATCAATCTTGCTCGTGTTAGTTATTTATATGTTTATTAATGTAGAATATTGTAATGTGTCCCCTGAGTTACTTGGACAAAGGTGTTGATACTATGGCCCAAGGGTCAGGAGTTCGATCCCGGGGTCATGCTGCTTTGCCATCAGCAGCCGGAGCCCTAAGAGAACACAATCAGCCATGCTTACTTTGGGTGGTTAGATGGCGTACTCTCCCCGTAACTCCAACACGTCTGCCGAAGTATCAGCTTTCCTCCAGGCAAGTGAGGCTGCATCGTCAGCAATTCGAAAAAGGGGTGGTGGTTGACATCACATGTGTCTAGTGTCAGGACCACCGCAAGTGATGGGGAGAGTTTTAGAAATTGGGTGGCATACTTGGCACTTACCAATATGAGAAAAGGAGGGTAAAAAATCTTTACAATGTTTAACCCACTGTGTGTTCATGTACTGTCCACTACCATGTGTGTAGTCATATGACACGGAGGTCACATGGAGGAGAATCAAATGCAGAGTCAACTGAGCAGTTTGAGATAAAACATTCAATTAATTGTGAAATCATTGATATATGAGGTCATACTGTCCAGCATTAATTCAAACGTAATTATTTTACTATCTAGAACAATCAGTGAATTTTAGTTGCTTCAGACACAAAGTTATAAATCATTAAAAAAGGTTTAATGGATACAATGTGTTCTTACACCACCCTGAAAGTACCTCTACACCATTTTTAAACAATCGTTTAGGCCAAAACGTTCTCGCAGCATTATTGTAAAACACTGTCTCAGGCACCAGGCAGTGCATTCAAAGCCACTAAATTCAATGTTTTTTTTTTTTAAAGCACTAATGTTTCTAGAGGCATTAAATGTGTCAGACGTCTGCTTCCCATCACAGCTGTTGTGAGCAATTTGGAGTCAGTAAGTTTCTCTAGAACAGACGACACCAAACCATTCGGAAAGACTTTATTTACATTTCAGCCACAGAATTATGGTGGAATTTTGAAAAATTGCTGGAATTCCCACTTAATTACAAAACTATGTAATTAGTCATGTAATTAAGTTGTAAATCACATTTAAACAGTCTAGGAAAACAATTCCCAGAACCAGACTTCTAAGCTTTCTACTTTGGGTCTAAAACATGAAAATCAGAAATCACTGTTTGACTTTCTCTCTTTTTTTACGCAATCTGTCAGCCTCTCTCACTCGCTCCCTCTCCCTATATACGGGTATATGAGTATTGCTCACTTTAAGCTCAGGGAGTTGTCCATAAAGTAAAGTGGCTGTATATTCTCACTGCTGGCCTAATAACTGCAGTCTGTGTGGGAATGATTTGCACTGTGGAGAATTAGAGCCATAAAGCTATTTTAGAGACGTGAGGACTGACGGAGGATCAGCAGCCCAGACAAAAGTAAGAGCGGCCTGGGGGAACACACACACACAGACACACACACACACACACAGTCTAGTGCCATGTGGATTCCAGGGGTGTGAGGTGCATTTAGAAGCTAAAGTGCCTCTTTCAGCTCAGCTGGTGTTTGACCGTTAGCCTCCGTGTCATCCAGTGTCAGTGTGTGTGTGTGTTATCCTGTGTGTAGGTCTTTGTACATGTGGCTCGCTGAGCTTCAGTCTGAGCGTGTACATGAGCGTGTGTGTTCCTCTCCAGGGAGCTGGCACCAGGTTAAACTCACTCTCTCAAACTTAACGGTCTGATTAGGAGAGGTTAGCGAAGGCCACAGTCAGCCTTGGCCCCGCAGGGGTCCGAAAGGGACCCTCACCACCACCCCACTGTCCACAGTCTCGTCTGACAATCATAGGGAGGACCTTCTGATCTGGCAGGGCAGAGAGCACCCATCAGGCTCATAAACACCCATACACACTCTTCCAGATGGCTTTGGGGCCGTTCCGAATTACTGCCACAGCTTACGAAAACCTGTAGTTAACTGTCTGCGTGGAAACTGCATCACAAACGGGCCAAACGGCAACAGTCACTTTCACTAATAAACACACTCGCCACTCAGCTATCTAAACTGGGCTCGCTAATAGATAAATAATCACCAGGTGCAAGGATATAATTGCCGGGGCGAAGCTGAGCAGGAGACGCCTTTGTGCCACAAAGCAACATGACAATAACAAAACCACTCGTGTACATATGCAAACACAGTAGAGGTCAAGCTTGCATGCAGTGTAGCTCTGCGGTTTAGGCATGAGTTTATCACACTGATCAAAAGGAAATGCTGTATCAACTTCAAAAGATACAGGAACTGATTACAGAGTGCGTTTTTTGAGTTAACTCTGTTTAAGTTTAGTTCAAAGTCCTCCGTATTTACCCTTTATTTTCATCTGCAGGTTAGAATTCCTCTTACTGGGATGCTGAGAGGCTCAGAAAGGCCAGAAACACACTCAAAGCAAGGACACAAATTGGGCAATGCTGTGCAATCACATGGCCCTGCTGTACAAAAGCAGCGTGCGTTCTTAACTTAGTGCGGCGGTTAAAACACTCAGTACCCAGGGGGGTAATAGAGGACGACTCATCAAATCAAACTGGTCCATCAGGACAGTTAACTGGAAAAAGCACGTTCACAATACTTGCGGCAATGCTCAGAATGTAGCTTGCACACGCACTGCATAAGGAAATGCGTTGTGACACTTTATCTAATGCAACTTTGCACAAAGTGTCTGCGTTCACATTCCTGCATGAAGTATGTTTCAGGCCTTAAACTGTAGGGCAACCCTAGAGCTGTGAAATTACACTACATAGAAACGCAGTCATGAGTAAACTTACCTGTCCATTCTGTCTAGGACACAGATGTGTACATGGTTTCACAGCTCTGGAGTGGTGCAACTGTCTAACTGCCTTTTTTAACAGACATGAGCTTGTAGGTTTGAAACCAATCAACACCAGAGTGGCCCACGTTCAGGTGTTTTGAGAATGGGAAGGAAATTCATTTTTGAACAGACGTGACTCCATGTTTTTCAGTGTTACTGCATATCTGGTTCTTGTTTAGAAATTACTAATCAGACCCTGGGTTCAGTTCTGCAGGGCGGCCTGTAAGGGCCAATGTGTATGTATGTCTGCACAGGTCGGATTGATGACAGGCCGCTATTCCACACCCCGCGGCCCTGCGTCCACTGCTACACCAAACGCCTTCACAAATCAGCCCCCGCGCTGCCCACGCAGCTGAAAGTGATTTTGGGGCTTTGGCGCTCAATCATTTTTTCTCTCTCTATTTCTCTTTATGCATTCTAAACCCACTCACTCTCATTCTTGCCCTTCATCCCCCCTTCTCTCTCCCTCTCTCCCTCCCTCTCTCTCTCTCTCTCTCTCTCTCTCTCTCTCTCTCTGGTGAGGTTATTGTGGTCAGGTTGCAGTCCCAGTAGGACTACAGGGTCAAGCAGCCCTGTGGTAAAATCAACAGCTAGCCACAGACAGAGAGAGACAGTGAGACAGAGGGAAAAAGAGGGAGGCTAAGAGAAAGAGAGGTAGAGGTAGAAGAGAGAGAGTGAAAAAGAGAAAAGAGAGAGAAAGTGTGAGGCCGCTGTCTGAAACGCCAACACCTCTGCTTCTCACTCCCGTCAGGATATTGAAAAGCGTCATGCCAATTTCTTCTCTCATGACTGCCAAAGTGTGTGTGTGTGTGTGTGTGTGTGTGTGTGTGTGTGTGTGTGTGTGTGTGTGTGTGTGTGTGTGTAAGAGAGCGAATATACTGTGCATACCTTATTTAACTTCCCTCAAATACACTCCCAGTGGGTATTTTTTCTAAAACCCTGCACTTTCATCTGCAATTTATACTGGGTAAAAAAAATCTGAAATGTTTTCATACTGGCTAAAATTCAAAAAGTGTTTTAACATCCCCCCACCACCTCTCGGAGTCCACCTCAGCTCCAGTCCCCTAACCAATCACACTGCTGCTTTTGATATGGCCCTCTCAGGAGCACTTCCCATCAGCCCTGTGACTGACAGACATGGCTTGATTGACAGGTCTCTGGCGGGAGATGACTCGAGGGGCTTGCAGTGGAGTGGTGGTCCGCAGGCGCGATCAGAGCTGCTCATTTCGCTCATTTGCATTAATGAGGGGTGTAGGATAAATAAAGAGAGGGAATAAATTTGGAATGAAAAGCTGGAAAGCGCAGCAGGGTGGGAAAGGAGGAGAGCGAGAAGGGCTTGTTTTCCAGATTGTGGCAGAGTGTAAATCGTGGAAGTCCCATGAGGGGAATACCACAATGACCGTGCTAGAGACACACACACACACACACACACACACACACACACACACACACACACACAATTCTCACTGCACAAATAATGCACTCGCACAACTGTGAAAAGTTACAGATATATAGTTATGTATGCGCTCCGACGCTAAACACATTCCTCAAATCCCAGCTCTTTATGATAATCAGAAATGAAAGGCACTAAAAATATCGCTTCACTCCCCTCTGTGTTTGAGGAGTCAGGAGACAGAGCCGGCTCAGATGCAGCCAACCGGAGAGACAAAACAGAAAATAGAACCTCCCTCATCCCTCATCCCTCACACTTCTTTACTCCTCCTGACTTTTCCACTCCCTCTGCTCTGCTCTGCTCTCAGGGGATGTTATTCACTTCATATTCACTGAACACACAGTTCACACCAACTCAGTGACCATGTTAATGGTTAGCTTACTGGATGACATGTCGAGGGACACACACATGGATGGGGTGGGGATTTGGTGGGGATAAGGATGTTTGGGGAAAGATGGTACATGAAAAGGTTGTACATGCAAGGAAGGAAGGAAGGAAGGAAGGAAGGAAGGAAGGAAGGAAGGAAGGAAGGAAGGAAGGAAGGAAGGAAGAAAGAAAGAAAGAAAGAAAGAAAGAAAGAAAGAAAGAAAGAAAGAAAGAAAGAAAGAAAGAAAGAAAGAAAGAAAAATGGAAAGAAAGGATGAAAGACAGAAATTAAAAAAGAAGGAAAATAGAGAACAATTACTTAGATGTAATGAAAGAGATAGCGAGAGAGAGAAAGTAAGGATGATGTAAAGAAAGAGAATGACAAAGAAAAAAGAAAGGTGGAGATAAAACGAAAAGGAAAAGATAGAATGAAGGAAATAAAGAGAGAAAGAAAAAGTGAGAAAAATAAAACTTTTTGTAATGAAAGACAGAAGGAAAAAATGGAAAGAAGGAAGGAAGGAAGGAAGGAAGGAAGACAGGAAAGATACAGAAAATAGAAAGAAAGAAAGAAAGAAAGAAAGAAAGAAAGAAAGAAAGAAAGAAAGAAAGAAAGAAAGGAATGTCAGAAATAAAGAAAAATTAAAGAGAGAGAAGGCAGATGGAAGGAAGAACCCTAAATAAATAAATCTTCAGTTAAGAGAAAAGACAACAAAGGAGAAGAAAGGGTGGAGTGAGGGATGGATAGAGAGAAGCCCCGCTGAGTTAAGCCAGGTGTCTGTAGCAGACTGAGAGAGAAAGGAAGAGAAAGGGAGAGAAAGAAGGTGGGGGAGAAAAGAATAATTAGTGAGACCCCCAACAGAGGAGAGTGGCAGGTGAATACAGAGAAACAGAGGGAGAGGGAGAGAGAGAAGTAGAGAGAGAGAGGGGACACTAAATGGACCGTAAGGTTGAAAGTAAGAGTGGCCGCGGTGAAGAACGACAAGAAAAAAATGTGCTGAGAGGTGAGGGGGCAGAGGGGCGAGGGGCGAGCTAGGAGAATGGCTTTTGTCATCCTTTTAAAAAGGGAAAAAAAAGACTGAAAGAGAGATGGAGGGGGGATCAGAAAGAAACGAAAGAAACGCAATTCTTCAGCACCTCACCTCTCGTGCCTGACAATAGGCATTTATCCACCATCAGCAGAGCTCAATACCCCACTGATCTCAACAGAGCACGAGAGCGAGAGAACAAGAGAGAGAGAGAAGGAGAGAGAAGCATTCACACGGTGCAATAGTGATGTCATATGAATATCACCAGAATAGTTCTTAAACCATCTGAACTTCAAACTCGAGTAGCCCTTTCTGCACCAATGAATTTCTCTCTCTCGCTCTCTCTCTCTCTCTGTCTCTCTCTCTGTCTCTCTCTCTCTCTCTCTCTCTCTCTCTCAGCATCAAGGTCGCTGAAGATTTCACTAAAGCAGGAGAGTTAAATGTGCTGTACAAGCGGCAGTGCAGTAATGAGCTCTAAACGTGGCCGCTTTTCTAAAGCTCAGCTCTAGAAGCTTCAGTATCAGCTGTAGGAAATCTAGCTCCATGCAGACTTAAGCCACAGGTCCCTCTGGGTTTCACATTACACTGGGCTCATCGGATCCTTCAGCCTCTGGTGCCGTTTTGTGTGTGTGTGTGTGTGTGTGTGTGTGTGTGTGTGTGTGTGTGTGTGTGTGTGTGTGTGTGTGTGTGTGCATGTGTTCGTTATTTTTTTCTTACAGTTTAAGGACAATGTTTCCTAAAAAGCCAGAAGGAAGAAACTGAACTATTAGTATGATTAATATTATTCCAAATCGGCTGAACTTCATCTAATTACGCAGGACTGATCCAGCTCACTATATCCTCAGACTGTCACTGACAGGATCCACTACATGTTCAAAATAGTGTATTTATTATATGGAGAAATAAAGAAGGAAGAAGGAAGCAAAGGGAATACAAATGAATTATAATGAAAAAAATAAACTTGAATGAGGAAAGACAACAAAACAGGAAAACAGGAAAGTGAGGGATGGATGGATGGATGGATGGATGGATGGAGAAAGTGAGGAATGGTTTGTGAATGTGAGATGATTTTATATATATATTACATGATGAACATACACTGTATTTGACCTCCATTATGTGTGTGTGTGTGTGTGTGTGTGTGTGTGTGTGTGTGCCTCTCAGGCTCTCAGACATTCTGCATGGCATAGCTGCCAGAGAGAGGGAGAGGTGGTAGACCTGGCACCCGTCCTCTTAATACCAGTCTGGAGGACTGTAAGAGGGCCCTCATTCAACAAAAACATCACCAGCCCTTCTGGAGCTGGATCAAAAACACACACACACACACACACACACACACACACACACACACACACACAAACAGTAGCTGCACAAATAAGCATGCTAAAACCAAACAGGCACTTGGACACTAGCCAGCAGTTACACTTTCTCTGAAGTATTATCCAGCCATGCACACACACACGCACACACTTTGCTGAACACACAAAAGCCTTGTCGGGTGGACCGGCCTGGACCAGCCTGACCCCCCACTCTCTCATCGTGTTTAAAGCAGTGCATCATGCTGTAATTAATCAAGACTTCTTATTAATTATCTCCACTTCAGGGTCGCTAATTAACACATCACGCATTAGTTCAGACAGAAGTGACGCAGCCACCCCACCACAACATCACGACCCACAGACACAAATACAAGCCTCTGGAAAAGTTCCTCAGTCACGCTCTAAATCTCTCCTATTTTCATCTTTTTAGCTAATTAGGTTATCTTCCTTTCTGTCTCTTCTTTAGAAGAAATGCAGTGCAGCCAGTAGAGTCAATCTGTGATGTGATCAGTACTGTTGTGCGACAGTAAACAAACAAAAACAGCACACTGAATCATTTTCACTTCCAATTTGGGACACGTTCATATTCGGAATTAGGTATGCAGAAAAGAAAAGAAAAGAAAAGAAAAGAAAAGAAAAGAAAAGAAAAGAAAAGAAAAGAAAAGAAAAGAAAAGAAAAGAAAAAAGAAAAGAAAAGAAAAGAAAAGAAGGATTGGTTCTTGTTTCTACAAAAAAAATGATTCATTATTGAATGGTTCATCGAGTGTTCAGACTGACAGACATCAAACCAAAAAAAGGGTAAAGATGTCATATTGGTAAAACATTGCAGCTGATTGTTTCATTTGTTCACATGCAAAATAGAAATGTGCTCTCTCAAATTCATCATACACTCGTTTCTCTTGTGCTCTCAGCGATAACCTGCTTGGTGTCTTCTTACGTTTTGAAAGTATGCTCACTTGCAGACAATTCCATGCTCTCACACTTGGATTTTCTGTGCAACAAAGCTGCTAAATGTCTTCAGCCAATCAGAAGTTGGTTACTGTTGTTGGTTACAATTAGAAGTTACTAAATAAAACAAATTTCACCAATTTTAAGTCTTTTCTTTAAACTCTGTTTAACATCATTGGGAGGTCGGTCTGTCACCATATATATATCGATATGATATTACAATCATGGGGCAATTTATGGTCTAAAACCGTTCTAGTGACAGGCCCATATGGGTGTGGGTGATAAGACTGTTTGCGCTATTAACATTAGGAAAGGCCTGTGTTCGTGTGCCGTTGTTCTGTTGTGCATGCTGCTCACTTCAGGTGTGTGGTCTGTTCAGACTCCTGTCACATACAAAGCAAATGATAATGATAATGCAAACTTCCAAACAACTATGAGAGAAGTAGGTCTGAGCTGTAAACCATGCTTGAGGCCTGACTGCAGTGTGAACGGAGCCCAAGGTCTGGAATGTTTTATTTAAAGCCCTAAACAGACTGTGTACCTGCTCTGATTTACAAACGCCTGGCCATTAGTCCAGACTCACTAAGAACACCATTGATTCTTCATCACCACTTTCTCCTTTTTAACTGCAGATTTGAGACTGAAATGCCACAGCTGGGATTTATGCGAAAGAAAACGATCGTAGATCAGGGCCGCGGGGCAGCTTCCGCCCGGAGCTTCGGAATACGAGACACTTTACGCAAACGTGTGAGGCGTGTGAGAGGGGAAATTATTCACTTGACACGTTTGGCACAAGAACAGACGTATTTATAGCACGTCTCCGACACTGACTGTAAGTGGTGCTGCCGCGCAGAAAAAGGTGCACTGCAAAATACCGCCCCCACGGCTCTCACTCTGACACATCTGCCGCACAATTACGTCCCCCCTGCAACAAAAGCTGTAATCTATGTCACCCGTCCCTCCATTACTGCCTTCTCCCGTTCTGTCTTTCTCCTCTCCCACTCTTTCTCCTTCTCTCTCGTCAGTCTGTTCTCCTCTCTCATGCTTTTATCCCTTCTCACTTCTCCCCCTTTCTCACTTTTCTTTCTGCTTCTCTCTTATCTTTTTTGCCTTGTCTCACGCTCATCTCTACTTTCTCATTCTCTCACTTTCTTCTTCTCTCTTTTCTCTTTTTTCTCACCTCACACATCTCTACTTTCTCGCCCCATGCTCTTTTATCCTCACCCCTGTTCTCTTCATTTTCTGACCTTTTCCTCCTGTGCTCATTCTCCATCCCTCCAACATTCTTTTCAACTTTTATGTCTTTCTGCTCTCACACTCATTCTACTTCTCTCTATACTAAACTTTCCTTTCCTCTACTTTACTCACTCCCTATCATTCTCCTCTTGCCGTCTTTCCTTGTCTCGCCTCTGCTTTGCTTACTTTCTATCTTTCTCCACTTGCACTGTTTCTCCTTCTCTCCCCTCCCTCCTTTTCTACTTTTCTATCATTCTGCTCTCACATTTTTGTCTTTCTCCTTTTCTTGTCTTTCTCCTCTCCTGCTCTCCTTTCTCAGTTTTTATATTTCTCCTTTTTTCCTCTCCTCTTTGCCCTTCAGTCCTTCCAGAGAACAATCGGAGCTGAAACGAAGCTGAAATCACGTTCCCTGAGCATTATTTCAACATTGATTCAATGACCAAATATTTGCTGGGCTCCTTCTGTTACCTGTATTTCCCCTCTCATTCTGTTCCTTCCCACTTCATCTCTCCTTCCTTTCTTTTCTCTTGATCACACTTTGTTTCCTTAGGCATTTTCTCTCCTCCCTTCCCTGATATTCTCCCTCTCAGCTGTTTCTGAAGGCAGGGGCTTCAGCACCCGTTTTTGCTTTAAAGCAGAGAGAAAGAAATGAGTGGAAATACGAGGAAAGAGAAATGGGGGTAAGAAAGAGAGAAAGAGAGAGTTAGAGCTTCTGACGTTAACAAGATTGCTCATTAAAGAGAGAGAGAGAGAGAGACAGACAGAGAGAGAGAGGAGAGAGAGAGAGAGAGAGAGAGAGAGAGAGAGAGAGAGAGAACATGAGAAGATAGGAAGGTGGGAAATGAAGTGGCTGTAATTGGTAGCTTTTGAAAAGGAAAGAAAAGAAAAGACAGAATTAGATTTCCATCTGTGAGCCTGACTGTGTGTGTGTGTCTCTGTCTGTCTCACTCTCAGAATGGAAGAATGACGGCTGTAATGTCTGGGAGTGTTTTAGGGCCCAACAGGTCACACACACACCTATCAATCACAACGGTGAAAGCTTCTCTATCTTTCTTGCTCACTCTCTCTCTGGCTCTCACTCTCTCTCTCTCACACACACTAATTCAATTAAATACACTTTATAGTGTGGATAAGTTGACGGGCATTCAAGGGCTATACTGTCAAACTAAATGAAGAAATCTTATTCACAACTCACACTGACACTCTCTCTCTCTCTCTCTCTCTCTCTCTCTCTCTCTCTCACACACACACACACACACACACACACAATCTCAGCAGGATGATCAGCATTTTAAACACCATTACTGAGCCTGTGTGTGGCAGCCTGCCTCTGTCTGCATTTGTGTCCGTTTGTGTCAGTGTGTGTATGTATGTGTGTGTGAGTAATTCTGCGTAATCCCATCTCTGTGGGGGTCTTCTCTGCTCTTCTCTCTGTGCCAGACATAGCAATACACTGCCAATGACATGAACTCAGTCCAACCACACACACACACACCGACACACACACACACACACACACACAGACACACACACACACACACACACACACACACAATGAACATAAACATGATGCTAAAACATTCCTATGTCTGAAGAGTCGTAAACACTTTCTTAACAGCTGTACAAAAATGCTGTTTTCCCAAAATCCGGAATACTGTGGGCATTCCTCACAGTCAAGGGGAAAGCGAGAGAGAGAGAGAGAGAGAGAGAGAGAGAGAGAGAGAGAGAGAGAAAGAGCAATGGAGATAAAGAAGAACAAGAAAGGAGAGAACAAGAGAAAGGGACAGAAAATAAAGAACGACATGAGAGTGCGACAGAGTGAGAGAGGGAAAGAAAAACAGAGAGAAAAAAGTAAGACCATGACAGAGTGAGGGAGCACAAGAGAGAGAATGAGCGATGGAGTAAAAGGATTAAAAGAAAGGAGAGAGCAAGAGAAAGGGAGGGAAATGTGAGAGAGAAATAGAGAGAATAAAAGAACAACATGAGAGCATGGGATAGAGAGAGTGAGGGAGAGAGATATTGACACGCTGTTGGAAAGATGCTCTAACACAAAGGCTCTTGCCGTGACGCGGCAGTATGAAACAGCAGCATGACGCGGATTATGGCAGCGTGGATTATCTTTCCCTCCTCCTCCTCCTCCTCCTCCTCTCTCTTTCTCTCTCTCTCACTCTCACTCACTCTGTCTCCTTCTTCTTCTTCTTCTTTTTGTATGGAGAACTATAGAACAGTAGTTTGCCAGAGTTTTTATAGAACTCCTGCCTCTTTTCAGCACCAAACATACCACACAACCCCAGAAATTATCTTTCTCCAAACAGCCACATTGGAGCACACACACATACACACTCTGCCAAGGCCTTGTGTGTGTGTGTGTGTGTGTGTGTGTGTGTGTGTGTGTGTGTGTGTGTGTGTGTGTGTGTGTGTGAGAGAGAGAGAGAGAGAGAGAGAGAGAGAGAGAGAGAGAGAGAGAGAGAGAGAGAGAGAGAGTAGAGAGAGAGATGGGGGGTGGGTCAGGAGGGTCGAGAGAGGATTTATCAGAATTTGGGTGGTTTAATAACTTGTAATCTCTAGTGGGTTAATGAGTAAAGCTACAATTGCTTTGGCAGCATTTCCTACCTACAGACAATCAAATGTGTGTGTGTGTGTGTGTGTGTGTGTGTGTGAGTGAGAGAGAGAGAGAGAGAGAGAGAGAGAGAGAGAGAGAGAGAGAGAGAGAGAGAGAGGGACTACGGAGCAAAAAGAGAAAACATAGGAGGATGTTGTCTCATAACTTGTCATTTATAATGAACCTTGTCTCTCCATCTCTCTTGTGCACTCTAGCTCTCACTCTCGCTCTCGCGCTCCATCCCTCAGTTATGAATGTGTTTAATCAGTATATCAATCTCGTGCGTAGGAGAGTAGCACAGAAAATAACTCCAATATAAAGTATACAAGGTAATTCATTTGGAAGAAAATGTGGCGAGAGTAGAGATAAAGTACTCGTCATCTAAATTCTCGCTCTCTCTCTCTCTCTCTCTCACACACACACACACACAAGTTTGCTTTTGTAACATTTTAGGACTTGTCTCATTTAAAGTGTGAATTTGTGTAGCATCCGTGTCCCAGTTTATCTTTGCTAAAATCTTCCTTCTTGACGTTTTTCCACTTTCTTACAGGATTAGAATCTGGCCGTTGTTCCTTACGTTGTGTCAACATTTGGTGATGAATGGACCAATACAAATGCTCCAATGACTTGGAATAATATTGTGTTTTGTCAGAAGAAGAACCTGCTCTCGTGCTCTCTCAAGTGCTCATGTACAATTTTTACATTGAGTTCCAGTTAAGAAGGCTTTCTCCTCCTGTAAATAGGAATTTTGGAGACGTGAGGATGTTTGTGATGATATAATTGTAAAAAATCGAAGACTAATCTTAATCTCAGTGAGAAACATTTTCACTCTTTCAGGTCAAACATTCAAATATAGAGCTTCTGTAAAAACACAAACTCAAGAGCATTATATGGTAATGATTTTCCTCTGCTTTTGCTACAGTTCTAGGACATTTCTTGACCTGAACATGTGCACACACACACACACACACACACACACACACACACACACACACACACACACACACACACACACACACACACACACACACTCCTATTTGTCCCTGTTTCACAGCTCACCCTTAGAGATTACAGCTGTAGATTATTGCTGGATTGCAGAGGATTATCACTTTAACCTCTAGGAAAGATCCGGACCCGGGCCAAAACGGGCCTGGCTCTCACTGTCACTTGTGTCTGGGTGGGGGTGGAGTCAGCAGTGGGAGGTGAACGGACGTATGAGTAGGAGCATTAGAGCGATAGTCCACTTTACAGAGCCTTTCTGTTCCCCCCAACAAATTCTGCTCACTGACTGAATTTCTCTACTTCTCTTCTTCTTTTCTGCACTGTGTGTGTGTGTGTGTGTGTGTGTGTGTGTGTGTGTGTGTGTGTGTGTGTGTGTGTGTGTGTGTGTACTTGGACCATTTATGACAATCACTGTGAGCTGTGGCTGAAGGCCACAGTATCTCTGTTCCAGAAGCGAGGGATGAGGGCAGACAGACAGGTGGGACAGAGAGATACAAGACACACAAGAGAGAGAGAGGGGGGGGGCTTCTGAATGAAAGAAAAAAGTAAACGGATTACAGGCTAGAAGTGGACAAGAAACTGAGAGAGAAACAGCAGCAGAAGAGAAAGAGTGACAGGAGAGAGAGAGAGAGAGAGAGAGAGAGAGAGAGAGAGAGAGATGGGGGTCAGGGGGTCAGAGAGGATCTATCTGAATTAGGTGGTTATAGATTAGACTACATTAGATTAGATCGTATTTGTGTGGTGACGGAGGGTGAAGGAAAAATAAACACCTATTAAAAAATGACGTATCTTTACCGTTCTTTCATAAATCACAAGGATATTACGACACACATCAAACCACTTTTTCTGAAGTGAACTGAAAAAAAAAAGAAAACCGCAAGTGAGAAGGTTATGAAGAACTCAAGAAAAAGGAAATCATAAAGAAAAGAATTCCTCAAGGCCTCAAAATGAATCATGGGGGGTTTTCAAGGTTCCTTAGAAAATACTTCTAAATAAAACCAAGAAGCAAGAGGTTTTTTTTTTTCCACATCATGAAAGAACCGATGAACTCTTTCACATTGCAAAGAACCCTTTATTCATGCAATGCAGAACCATTTTCTTTACTGAAGAACCATCCTTTTTAAACGTGGATTTGTTCTTTATAGAAATATGACACAACAATTTGGATGCTTCAGAAATCGTCTGCCTGGTTAAATCATTCCCGAGCCCACCCGGAATCGTTTGCCACAAGGCAGGAATACCCCCCGGTCAGGGCACCAGTCCATCTTAGAGTATCACACTTCCCATTCACTCACACACTCATACCTAGGGGGCAATTTAGCATGGCAAATTCACCTACCATGTGTGTTTTTGGGACATGGGTGGAAACCAGAGCACCCGCACGGAACTGTGACCAGAGCAGGGATCGAATCCATTAGCCCAGGCCCCTGCAGCTGTGCAGCACACACACTGCCTGCTGCAGCACCCGGCCTGCTTCATATACAATTTGTAAATGATATTGGTTGATTTTACTGGTTATCAGACAGACCACCGGAGCCAAGACAGTGGTTCATTGTGTGTTGTTTTTAGATCCCACTTGTTGAGCTAAATAAAAGTTTTTTTTACTCTGATTTTTTTTGCATATGATGGTATTTTTACACCGTGACCGTAAATACCGTTTTCCTAAAATTGAATTTAATCCTCTGAGGCAATTTGCCAGTTTTTGCACGTATTCTTAGATACACCTTTAGATACACTTGGTTTTGTGTCTTTATCTTGTGTTTCAGAATGTTCAGAACTGCTTCAGCTCTATCTATAATGAAGCCCAATGTGACCCAGAGCACCGCGTGAAGAGATAATCAGGCCCTAAACCTGAAAAACTGAAGTCCAAGTTTAGGAATTCGTTCACATACCTTTATGTGGATGAATTGTTATGGGGCTTAAAAACCTTTACAAAAGTCAATGGTTCTCGTACTGGAATGTATGAATATCAGCATCACTGCTTTCAGAAACTGCTGCAACAACTTGAGCAGCTTTTACAGGCCGTTTTGCATCTCTCTGATCTCGACTGAAGGAAGAATGAAGCGTATTCTGTCTGGGTGGGTACATCCTTAGTCATTTCCAGAGTGTGCATTGGTGAATTTCACACAGATCATAGACAGACGCACAAATCTACCAGTTACAGATGAGAGGCGGAAGACTGACACGTGAATCCAGCAGTGACACACAGTGGGTGTTTCTCAACTCTTCTTCGTTGTCTTGTAACTCGCGTATTAGTCACGTACGAGACTGTTATGCAGTAGGGAAGACAACAGACTCGATGTTTGAAATGTTTCAAGCGTATTTCTGTGGACCAGGTTCCTGCCACGGCACAGCCCAGTGGAAGGTAGAGGGGACGGGAGGCTTATTGAGGAAGTAAGAAGGGAGAAAGCCGAGAGAGCGAAGGAGGGATGGGTGGAAAGGGACGAGAGTTTCTAATCCCTAAAGAGACAGAGAGCTTTGTGGAGTGATTGGCAGCAGAGTGCGCCACATGGGGGTGGACCCGCAGGGGTGGGTGGCGGGTGAGGGAGTGTATGGGGATAATCCAGCCATCGCTCACACCCCTCTGGGGCAGGGTCAAGTGGTACAGGCCATTTTTCTGTTGTTTCCCCCACTCACTTTCACACCCTCATTCACAAACTTTTTTGTCCTGTTTATGGTTTTGGTTTGCAAATGGCCCCATGATATGGTGGGATAAAGCTGGCCATGCGCACCCACATATGCACGCACACGCACACACACACACACACACACACACACACACACACACACACACAGTGATAGTTGTGGTCAGGATTGTGATTCCAGCCTCGTCGTTTCAGTCTTAGCTTTGTTTCAGAGTTTTAGAGTCAATACAACAGCAGCCGGCCAGCCTCCCAAAGCAAAGCGAGAGAAGGGGTAGCAGTGATAGCTGTCATAATCTGATATGTCCCCCAAAAAGGAAACTCAACAACGCCCAAGATGTGGGCAAGTGGTGAGCGTGAGAGTGAGAGTGAGGGTGAAGGAGTGAGAGTGCGCAAGAGAGCGCGAGAACAGTTTCTTCGGAGGCCTGTTTCTATTCCAAACACAAACGAAACTCAATATCTTAACACAGACAGAGCTCTGACTCTGTGGAGAAATATCTGACCATTTCAGATCTAACCAAAGAGAGAGAGAGAGAGAGAGAGAGAGAGAGAGAGAGAGAGAGAGAGAGAGAGAGAGAGTGTGTGAGAGCGTGTGAGAGTGGGTGATCAAGTAGCAGAAGAACATGTTCATTTGCAAAGGCAGAAACAGAGCACTGATTGATCTGTTTGACATCTGAGACTGTACAGAATCACACTGATTTTCAGACTGAGCACATGCACGCACAAACACACACACACACACACACACACACACACACACACACACACACACACACACACACACACGTCTTCTGTGGGACCACCCACAACCAGGGTGAGCAGCTGAATGAAAACTTTAACCTAGTTAGTGTGTGTGTGTGTGTGTGTGTGTGTGTGTGTGTGTGTGTGTGTGTGTGTGTGTGTGTGTGTGTGTGTGTGTGTGTGTGTGTGTGTGTGTGATGATTTCACATTACAGAACACAGGCATCCTCAACAAGACAAAATGGGCTCTCTCTCTCTCTCTCTCTCTCTCTCTCTCTCTCTCTCTCACACACACACACACACACACACACACACACACACACACACACACACACACACACACACAATCATGGGAAACAAGAAACGCTATTGAGAGGCAAAAGCAGACAAAGCCCACAGAACTCCAGTATCACCACCTCAATACAAACACACAGCATGAGTGTGCAGTGCATGGGAACTGGAAACACACAGTGTCATTACAAGATGTGAACAAGCGTGCGCACACACACACACAACCCACCACGTATCTCTGAAACAAACAAGGCTACTGCCATCCAAACACACACACACACACAGTCAGAACCATGCATCCATCAAACAGTCGTGAGCAGAACTAGTGAACTGAAGGGGTCTGTGGGATTGCGGACTCTTTGTGTTCTTCCAACCCTCTCTCACAAACACCCCCCGCACACACACCCCAACACCCATCCCACCTCCTTCTTCCAAATGGCATTCTTCTGCCCCCTTTCTCTCAAGAGAGAGGGGAGAAGGGGAAAAGAGAATGAAAGAAAGAAAAGAAAGAAAACCACTCCATCTGTTTTCTCTCCCGTCGTGCAGCAGCTATACTCTACAGCTGCCCTCCAACAGCGCGCGAGAGAGAGAGAGAGAGAGAGAGAGAGAGAGAGAGAGAGAGAGAGACAGACAGAGAGAGAGAGAGACAGAGTTAAAGAAACAAGTAAAAAGTGAAAATGACAGAAAGAGAGTGAGAGAAATGAGAGAAAATGTGAAAAAATGAGAGAGAGACATGGAGGATCAGAGAGAGATGTCAAGAGTATGGGGTAAAAAGAAATGAGAGAAAGAGTGAGAAAGCAAGGAAGAGAGAGACCCAGTCATTGAGAAAGCACAAGTCATTGGGAAAGAGGGAAGGGGTAAAAAGAAACAAGAGAGAAAGAGAGAGAGAGTCACAGTGAGAAAGCAAGGTAGTAAAAGAGAGCGAGATAAATGAGGCAGGAGCAGCATGGGGCAAAAAAGCAGAGAGAGGGGAGCTAAGGAAGAGAGGATGAAAGAATGGAGGGATTGATTTTCTTGTCGTTTGGAGGGGAAGGAAAGAGAACAGGCCAGGTTGGATTCTCTCCGGCTTTCACAAGCACTGCTGAAGTACTCTGACCCCACGTTGATAGGCAATCAAGCCTATTCACCAAAGCTTCTGAAATCATTATTCAGAGAAGAGTGTGTGTGTGTGTGTGTGTGTGTGTGTGTGTGTGTGTGTGTGTGTGTGGTAAACTGGTGGTACTGGCACTAACCAGACAAACCACCCAAAAAAACAGACAAAGAGGAACAGTCAAGAAACACAGACAGCAATCATTTAAAATGTGCAAATGCACAACCCTGCCAGCCCAGTGTAACATGATAGACTAGGGTGGAACACACACACACACACACACACACACACACACACACACATACATACATACATACATACACATACATACATACACACACACACACACACACAGGGTGCTTACACAGAGAGAGGAATCGTGTGTCAAAAACTGTAGACAAGTGTGTATGTCTGCACTGTGGGTGTGTGAACAAGAGAGTATTAACATTAATCATTAATTCATTATTATTATTATTATTATTATTATTATTATTATTATTATCATCATCATTGTCACCAATGTATGTAATATTTGGATTTAATATTTGTGTACTTTGGAAACACTGATGTCAGAACTGTCGTGCCAATAAAGCAAAGTTAAACTGAATAGGAGAGAGTGAGAGAGCGAGAGAGCGAGCGAGCGAGAGAGAGAGAGAGAGAGAGAGAGAGAGAGAGAGAGAGAGAGAGAGAGAGAGAGACATGCATTCTAATGTGTAGCACAGCTGCTGGAGTGTATTTAACGAATAGAAAAAAAACAAAAACAGAAGTGATATTAAAACAAGACGAAGGCTACAAGCCAAACTGGAGCTGCTGGTCCTCGATGTAAATGCACACCATCAGCCAAGGCTACTCTGGCCTGCAGCTTTCTCATCCAACAGGTTTTTCCCTTTTACCATAAGCAGTCCCACACAGACAACCCAGCAGACAGATAATGATTTGCAGCTGCTTCTATGAGTGACAGGAAGCATGTTCACTAAACTAGGCTGTGTTCCAAACCAGAAAAATGATGGTTGAGTAGTTCTCAACCAGACTCTGTACCAATATATAACACAATGGCTTGGTAGTTCTAAACCAATCACCAAGACAATGGCTCAGTGGTTCTGTGTTCCAGGCTGGGTTCCGAGTTAAAAGGCGACATATATTGGCTCTAAACATGGCCAAATTTAGAAGACAATGACTTTGGACATATGAACCAGGTGTGTTCCAATCCAGATAAACAATGGCTCATTAGTTCTTAACCAAGCTCCAGTATCAATTTTGAAGGCAATTGCTTGTGGTTCTAGACCAGGCTATGTTCCAAATTAGAAGGCAAAATTCCAATTTTTAGGACAATGGCTTAGTAGTTGTAAACCAGGCTCCATTCCAAGTTAGAAAACAATTGCTAAGTGGTTCTAAGCCAGGTTGCGTTTGAAAAGGCAATTGCTTAGTTGTTGTAAACCTGGCCGTCTGCCGACCTATAAGGCAATGGCTTCGTAGTTCTAAGCCTGGCCAATTTCCTTTTAGAAGGCAGTGTTTTAGTAGCTCTAAACTAGGCTGTGTTCCAATCCAGAAGGTGGTGGTTAAGTAGTTCTAAACCAGCCTGTGCTCCAGTTTGAAAGACAATGGCTTGGTAGTACTTAACCAGGTGCTCAGCTCAAAGAACTTCTTCAGTGCTCACGTCATTTTCTAGCAACAACTCTGAACCCACCGAGTTCCAGTTAAAACTCCATGGCCAGGCTGTGTTCCAAATCCATAGAAACAATGATATTGTAGTTCAATTCATGTAAAAACACTTGACAGATGCCATGAAGAGCAGAGTTCTCAGAGCTACTTGAGCGGCAAAGGCGGACTCCCAGTAATGCCCTTTTAATAGCACTTAATGTGACTTCAATTACACTTTAGCCATTTAAAAAAAGCTATTGATAACACAGTCAGGAAATGGGGACGTCAAAAACTGAAACTGAGCTCCCGTGCATACTCAACTGAGTGAGTGAGTGCATTTTCTCTGTAGACTGGAACAGGCTCCTAGCCTTGTCAGTATTATTGTGAGTGTTTCAAACTGTTCTCTACCAGAAGAGGGGGTGTTTTTTTTTTGGGGGGGGGGGGATAGGAAGCTTTCAGGGTCGTGATCCATTGACCATTTCTCATGCTTTGTAAGTGGGTCATGTCAGATTCCAACCCCTAACTGACAATTACAAACTAGCTCTTACAGACACACACACACCACTGTTCCAACTTGATTTACTCAGTCAGGAAGGCTTGTTACAAAGACAAGATTAGGCTGTATGCACTGGCAACACACACACACACACACACACACACACACACACCCACAACTCCCTCCCCTGAGTATTTTTAGCCTTAACATTAATGATCCTTCGCACCATGCTGCAGTCAAAACCTGGAGACACTTATCACTACAACAGAGCAGACAGACGCCACAGAGTTTGGTTCAGGAAGATGGTGCGAGTGAGTTTTGAATAGACACCCCTGATACCCCCGATTCCGTTGATAACCGTTTTCCTTTTGTCTTAGATTTGTATTTTTTATGGCCTTTTCCATTTAAGTGGAACAAGCGGATGCAAATGATGTCTGGCTCCATGCTCCATCAGCCTGAGGAGACAGTGCACTGCCATGCCGCCTACACACTACAAATCGGCTGCGCTCAGCAGAGCTTTAGATGTGTGACCCCACCCAGGGGGTGTAGCAGCTGGAGGGCTGAGGAACCCCAGCTGTACCTGCCTCGGTAAACACAAATCACCACACCTGGGTCATTTCAAACATCTCGAGCTAAGAGTAGGGGAGATGTGCTGATACATATGTGAATACCGACATGACTTCATGTCGTGATATGGATCCTCCTGAAGCACAGACACAGCTTTAATCACAAAAACATAAGCTAATCTACATATATTAACATATAGCTCCACCCCCAGGATAAATTTAACTGACAGCTTAAATCACTCTCAACAAAATAAGACTCATTTGCTGCCGGAATCATAAACATCAGCTGGTAGAGGGTAAAAGCTCTTAACCCACACAGACAACCCAGCAGACAGATAATGATTTGCAGCTGCTTCTATAAATGACAGGAAGAATGTCCCACATTCTAGAACCTGGCTGTTCTAATCCAGACATACAAAGCCTCAGTAGTTCTAAGTTACAAGGCAACAGCATAGCGGTTCTCAGCTGAGCCAAGTTACAATTCAGAAGGCAATGGCCAAGTAGTTCTAAACTGTAAGACAATGGGTTAATAGTTCTATACAAGGACGTGTTCCAATTTAGAAGGCAGTGGTTAGTAGTTCGAAACCAGGCTGTGTCCCAATTTAGAAGGCAGTGGTTAGTAGTTCTAAATTGGAATGTGTTCCAATCCATAGGACAATGGCTTAGTAGTTATAAACTGGGATGTGTTCCAATATGTAAGATGATGGCTTGGTAGTTCTAAGCCTGGCTGCGTTTCAAGTAAGGAGTTTTAAATGAGACAATGTTTCAATTTAAAGGCAATAGATGAATAATTCTAAGCATGGCTTAGTATCACTAACCCATAAGACAAAGGCAAGGTAGCAATAAAGAAGACTGGGATACACTTTAAAGGCAATTGCTTAGTAGCTGCAAGCATGGCCTAGAAATTCTAAACTAGGACCTGTTCCAATCTATGAGACAATGGCTAAGAAGTTCTGAAGCAGGTTGTGTTCAAATCCATAAGATAATGGCAGGAAGTTCTAAACCAGAGTGTGTTGCAGTTTCAATAGAGTGGTTTAGTAGTTCTAAGCCTGGCTGTGTTCCAAATAAGAAGGCAATGGCTTAGTAGATATAAACCAGAATAATAACTACTGAACAACAAAAACCGAGTCATTCATGTGAAGCACTGAAAACTGGTTCTAACAGTATTAACAGTGTTAACACGAGAGTGAGTTACAAGTGAGCTCCACGAGGAGCTTTGCATCTAAAAAAAAAAGCATAGAATTTAATATGATACACTAGTGCAGAGAGATAAGCACTGTACTATAGTGTCATTTAACATCTGGTGTCAGACAATGGGATTCTACACTCATTATGAGTATCAAAATCACAATTCTATTATCATGGCACCTGCAATCTAAAATCAGTGACATCACCAGGACTGGTGCTGATACTGATCTTTATGATGAAGATATCTGCACCGATCTCAGCAGAAGAGACCCAACCATTGTCTCACTTTTGTCTGCCTGAGCACAGCCCTGCTAATGGCTTTTATCAGCAGGTTGGGTCTTCCAAATTGAGCCCAATAGATCAGAGATACAGTGCTACAGTGGGGCAGATGCAATTAACACCAGCTTCTCCTGCTGCCATCTGCCTCAACCTACATGTCTGGAATCAGCCATCACCACTAGAGCCCTGATAATGAGTCTTCAGAGGTAGCCATCCAAACTGATAAGAGAGCAGTGAATAAAGGCTCGGAGTCTGAATGCTTTTTATGGCCTGGGGGGCTGTTACCACCACACCCATTTCTTTAGCATGAAAGTCCATGAAAACCATTTACTTTTATCTACAGAACAGCAATTCCCAGTATAGTCAATAGCCTCCTGCAGTACAGTGGCTCACAAAGGTGAAAGATGGATGGAGAGGAAGCGTGGGCCAGTGCGAGTGATGGGTCAATAAAAGAAGGCCTGGGCAGACCATACTAATCTATAGTAATATGGCCCGTGTGCATGAGGGGAGAAGTTAGCCTCTGGCTAATCGACCGACTTCAGCGATCAGTGGGCTGGAGAAGTGTGGAGTTCATGAGGCGCTGGTGGAACTGATCAGCAGGGGGTGGGAGGGGTGAGGGGACAGCAATGTAGATGGCAGACAGACAAGAGGGGAAGGGGAGAGGTAAAGCAAGAAAAAAGGAGAAGGCAAGAAGAAGAAGATGAAGAAGAAATAGAAAGAGTCAAACAGAGCGATGAAAAAAGAAACAGAAAGTACTCTGAACTGGACAATTGAAGCAAAAAGGCTTAAGAGAGTTTGTTTTGTAAGAGCAGTAAAACCATTTTGCTGATATATATTATATATATATATATATATATATATATATATATATGGTTCTATAAATTAGATGTGAGCCATGCCAGGTAATTGACACACTGAAAGGTCTCTACTTGCTCATAACACAACACCATCATTTTTACTTGCGTATGTAGAACCACTTAATCAGGCAAAGAAACATTTCAACAAACATTTCAAACGGTTTGAGCTATCACGGTTCTATACAGAACCTTAGGGCCTTCATTAAAGGAATGCACCAAGCACCAATTAGATGTTTGCCTGCACCAGTCCCCCTTCCTCACCTTCATTCCACTCCCCTCCTCTTTGCCCTCATTTCCACAAGACTAGTAATTTAGTGTGCGTGTGTGCGTGTGTGTGTGTGTGTGTGTGTGTGTGTGTGACCTGGACTGGACCCAATGGTGGCAACACAGGATGATCCTGATTAGTTGAGGGGTCTGTGTGAAGTAACCTAATGAAGGGAGGATCAAACAGAGAGAGAGAGAGAGAGAGAGAGAGAGAGAGAGAGAGAGAAAGAGTTGTACAAGGCACCGCTGGGCTGTCATGCCAAACAGCCATGTGACCTTACGTACCTGTGGATGAGATGATTGGAAAGAAAAAAAAAAAAAAAAAAAAAAAAAAATATATATATATATATATATATATATATATATATATATATATATATAGAGAGAGAGAGAGAGAGAGAGAGAGAGAGAGAGAGAAAGAGAGAGAGAGAGAGACCGAGAGAGGAAGACATACACAGACACAGACTCTGCATTATCATCTGCAGCAGCAGGTGGTTGAGATGGCCTTTGTGGCGCAGTGTTCCCGCTCTACAGCTACAGAGACACAGGAACTGCCTGGTTGTAGGGTTCAGCTTTCAGTGATTTGCTGTGTTTTTTATGACTCCTGCCCATCTGCTGTCCAACATTCGGGGCGAAGAAGGCGGCTCTCTGGAGGCCAATGGCGGATGGCTGCTGCACACACGTTCACCCCCTCAGACAAACAGTGAGCCGATGAGAGATATTTGGAGGGACCACACACGCACTGCAAAGCGCCACACACTGAAGGTACAAGAGGCCATGCCTCAGGGGGTGTTCTTACATCCACAGCTTTACCCAGCGCAACACACACGTCAGAACGGCTTCCAGTCCGCGTCAGTGCGTTTGCTTATAACAGATCATACTCCTGCTCTGACTGCTTCAGAAACCTCCGTCCGGAATTCAAAAATGGACCGGAATTCAAAAATTCCATGATGAGTGGACCAGTAGAAACGCTCCACAATGACTTTGACTTGACCACTGAGAGTCCAGAAGGTTTTTCCTCCTCCTATAAAATTGCCCTTTAGGAGATACAAGGTTTTTCAGTGACCACAACCATACACAGATTTCAAAACTGCAGAATAAACATAACACAGAAAGCCTGATCTTTTCTGAGGAACGCAGAAAGACTGGGAATGAGTCATGTCATAATGAACTATGAATACATACCGGCTTCTAAACCCTTAGGGGAACAAAAGCAAACATAAGTAAAGGTAGGATATGGTGCCTTTAAAAATTCTGGTTATCATATGATTAGTGCTTTGAAAGAACTCAGGGTGAAAATAAACTGCCTGCTGTTACAGTGTCTCTTTACAGACATCACAGCTCTTTACAGTCCACGCCATCCCTATTCTGTGTGTGTGCTGTGTTTTTTCCTGTTCCACACATTTTACAAGCGTATAAAAGAGCCAATGAATGCACTCCTAGTCTCTGCATGGTACGGTTTTCTACCCAGTTACTTCAGCTGTGTGTGAGAGTGAGTGACTGGGCTGCAGGCACAATGCAGTTATTCTGCCACATCAGCTGAGAGCCATTTTCACAGCTCCTGTTGCCGAGGCCTCGTAAAGCCTCCAGCACACCCTAAACACACACACACACACACACACACACACACACACACACACACACACACACACACACAGCATTACTACTACTGCAGGGGCCCCAGACAGACGCCAAACAATAGAAAAGCTGAGGCTTCACTATTTTTCACACACAAATGCACACATGACCACATGCACAACCACCCACACACTTATTTACCCACATAGCGCCACACACACGTACACACACACCTTTTCCACCGCTGCATGTTTCGATAATGCTACACAATATTGAGCTCTCTGGCTTTCCCAGAATTAAAACGAATTTGCCCTGACCCGTAATTTAGTTACGCCAATTAACTCCTTAAACAAATGTACACAGACCCATATATCCGCTTTCCCCCTTCACAACACCATTACTCTCAACATCAACATCATACCCAGAGAGTTTCATAGAACCTAAATAGAACCTTGCTGGATGCCAGAAAATAAGATAACGTCTACATGAATATAATCTATATTTACAGATCACAGTTTACTAAATTAAATTCCGTTTTTGTCTAAATGATATCTGACCTCTCTACTGGGTCAAACTGACCAGAACAGGGTTTGTTAACTTGGGGGAAACGACTGGCTTCTCCCCTCACTTTCTCCTGACAAAAAGCCATGCTTAGTCTTCTCTCGTCAAAGGAGGTGGGGTTTGGTTTCAAGTCTTATCAGTTAAGTTTCCCAAGAATTCTACCCCACGTTTCTCAGAGTTTGCCCTCCTTAACTTAGATCAGAGTGAACCTGGTCCACACTTTGCAAAATATTCGTCACACTAATTATGGAAAGAAAATGGTGCTCCAAAAACGATTAAACGTATTCTCCCTGTTTTTTGTTTCATTTTTAAACAGCTCCATTTGACCCGCAACACAAAGCTCCTGACAGAAACACAAACTTAGCTGCAAGGCCTGCATTTCAAATCTGACGGTCCCTTCACTTCACTCCCTTTCGGCCTCCCGGCCTGAACTTCCGACATTTATTCCTCTCTGTCGCTCTTATCCTCCCCATTTCGCCTTCTCTTGATACACTTATGCTAGTTAACCAGCCTTTTATCCAGCGCTAATTAGCTAGCTATTAATTAATTATTGAAAATCTGGAGGGGATTAAAATTTCATGTGTGTTTGAGAGGAAATAGTTGTAATACAAGTCACCGCCAGCATTAAGAGGATGAGGACACACATTCTCCCCGACAGCATTTATCACAGTACACAAACGCTTACAGTAATACACAACTGCTTATCTAAGTCTTTAATTAGACACACGCACACTTACTTCATTTATTCATTTAACACAGAGTGCAGAAAAGCAGCTTATCGAGAAGGGGGAGCGGGCGATCGAATCTTCTGATTGGTTTGCCATCGTAACAGCGGCTCTGAGGTCTGTCTTGACCACTATCGATGCTGACCACCGACAAGTTCAACGTGACGCAGGCATAAAAGGATGCACTCAAATCAAATGCACTCAAATGATGTGCAGCATTTCCACATGAATTAAACATGAATTACTTTCTTATGGCAATATCTGTCGAGATGTAACGTTACATATTATAATCATATTTATATGATGTCCATATTTCAGTAGGTTAAGTCCCTTTTCACTGTCGAAAGAATGCAGTAAAATTGCAAAACGCTGTATCTCCAACCCTTTAAATCTACAGGTGACGGACCAACTTCAGAACTTTTAATAGATGTCAACGTAAAGGGATCGTTCAAACCATCTATTGGTCCTTTCATCAAATTTAAACCCATTAGGGGCAGGCAATTCACGAAAAATGAACCACAACAGACATTCAGAATCTCTAACCAACTTAAGCTCCAGAACATCTTTCCGTTGTTCATTAACATAATCATTCATTAATCAAAACCGAGACAAATCGTTCAATTAATCATGATATTTGATTGAGGTCTTCCATTGCCACAGGAATGTATTTCGTTGTGAGGGCGGGGGTGGTCACTTACAATTAATATTACAGCAATTCTGCCGGTTGAATTAGACTACAATCCACTACTGACCTGATTTTCTGCATTACATTATGGGAAACCTGTCTCCTGCGTGTGCCTCTGTTCAGTATATCCACACTAAACCTTACGGATCTCCTTCTGTCAAGGATGCATTGAGGAAAGTACAGCATCGTGGAACAGAAAGTGCTGTAGGCCAACTTCAGATGTATTATGAAGGCACCAAAACTAGCTAACAAAGATGGATGACGGATGTCAAAATATTTACTAAGCCATTCTTGCCTATCTACAATATACACAATATAGGTCAGCAAGGCAAGATAGCAAAGTGCAGATATGCACTTTCGTGCTTGAGTCACTAAAATCTCATTACAGAAAACACAAAGGCCTACAGAAGTGCCTGCTTAGAGCCTAAGACAAATGTCTTCTCCAGAACTGTGGCCATAGTGAGCTAGTGGAATATAAACCCCAGCATTTTATTAAATTACATTGTCTCGAGAGTAGCTACTAACACCACCTCAGGTCTGTATGGATTTGTTTTGGTCGTCTTCAAGGTGATCTTGGTGCTGCACTTGCATTTTCTTAAGTCTAACTCATGCTGACATTCATGGCTTAGGATATCGATTTCTGTACATTTAAGGATGCACCCTGCTGTGGCTTCCCTCCCCTGTCTTCTCTTCTCTCCTCTTCCTTCTCCTCTCTCTCTCTCTCTCTGTCTTTCTCTCTCTCTCTCTCTCTCTCTCTCTCTCTCTCTCTAGTACCACTTGCTAGATGAGCGGCATCATTAGCTGCTACATGCTACATGTGGTTTCCATTCAGTGCGCATAGTGGAGGCGCCATCATGAGAAAGAAAGAAGGAGAGATGAAGGGGTGGAGGGGGGGAGGAGGAAATGAAGGAGTTAGTGAGGAAGGGAGAGAAGAAAGAGAGAGAGAGAGAGAGAGAGAGAGAGAGAGAGAGAGAGAGATGCTGCAGCTGAACATCAAAGCATTGGGAGGTGAAGTGAGGTGAAGGTCACAGTAAATCCAACGTGATGTTTAATCAAAGGCCGAGTTTTAACGCAAGGTCATATTAAATAGGCACCGCAGCCCACAATCAGCTGCATATGGTGGGTTTTTCCTCTGAGTGCTGCAGATTGCTTTCGCCCAGAGCAACCACGCAGGACAGTGCAGATGTCCTCTACACAGGTGAAAACAAACTTCAGCACTGCCGCTGCTTAAGACACAACAAGTGCCTGTTTGTTTTGTGCCCTGAGGCTATGTTACGTGTGTGTATGTGTGTGTGTGTATATGCTGTGAGAATTAGGGGTGTGAGTGTGTGAATGACACTGTCATTGCACAACAACAGGAATTTGATCATATTGTGAATAATGCAATTAACTTAATTTGATAATAATAATAATAATAATAATAATAATAATAATTACAATTTTGTGTCAATATAACAGTGAATACTATGTTATTGTCTTATGACTGGAATTGATCATATTGTTGGTACCGCTATAAACCATTGTGTGTCACTGTCCCATTATATGATTTTTCTTATAGATTTATAGGATTTAATGTGATTTAAAAACATGAACATGATGTACAATAATCATCATCATCATCATTATCCCATATCGCATTATTATATCAACATCGTCTGGACGTCCATTCGCCCACCCATAGCAGAGGAAAAAGTGAGAAAACAGCTTTAACTGCGCTCGTACTTCATTTCCATGGTGTGAAACCAATTCAGGGAGAAACACGGGGAGTGTGAAAGAGTGTGAAACACGGCGCTTTGACCTAATCTCATCTCATCACTGCACAGATCCAGGCCAGTTCATCTCACCTCCTAAACAACCAAACCAGGCTTACACAGGAATCAGCCCCCCCCCAAAAAAACAAAACAAAAACGACCCCTTTATAGCTTAACACAACCATCTCTACTCCCACCACCCCCACCTTCTCTCATTAGGAGCATCTGCCCACGGCGCTGCCCCTCAGCATCTGCCACATGGAGGCATTAAAAGGCTCTTTGGTGTTGGAGGAGCTCGTGGCATCTCTAATAGCCCCTCATAACCTACATAGCGCTGGGAGGACACCAGTTAAACAGGGGACTAAAGGGGGTGGGGGGCCCCCTGCTGCTTCCTCGCTGCACTAATACACTAATACAGCTCATTCCTCAGGGGTCAGTGGGAGGGGGGGGGGGGGGGGCTGCAGGGCTGAGGGCAGCTTCCACAATAAGCTGGGCTCAATCAGGAGGAATGGACCCCCCACACCCAGGGGCATGCTTTAAGTGGGGGGCAGCTGAGCCAAAGTTATGGGGCAATGACCGACAAAACGACAGATACAATCAGCTGCTACACATAGGTGCTTCTTATAGCTTGGTGGACAGAGTGTGAGAGGAACACACACACACACACACACACACACACACCACGCTCACACTCTGCGCATCCAGCTGAGGTTTCAGACTTGATGTGTGTGTGTGTGTGTGTGTGTTGGGTTAGGGAGGAGAGTGTTTAAGGAGAGTGTGTAATGGGAAATGAAGGCAGCTCGTGCAGAATCCCTCTCAGAGGAAATGCACTGTGGCATTTATTAGGCTTCACAGACCCCCATATAACTTCTGCAGGTACCTTCATCATCCAATAAGGAGGACCAGACCAGGGGTCTCAGTACTAGGGGCCCTTTTCCTCCTTCACTGCAACAGTGGAGCCAGCCATGGAGCTCACGAGAACATTACCTTAGAGGTAAGAGTGTAAATGGGGAGGTGAACACCATTCAGCCCCGTTACCTTTTGTTGAGAGAATTCCAGTAGATGGGCTCCATGTTGGTGGCCGCCACTCCGACTAAATCCAGCAGGAACATGAGGAGAGCCCCCCAGCTCCATCTCGCCATGTCCATGTTTGAACCCATCACAGCTCGGCCCCAGGTCAGTGTGTAGATGGACGGCGAGTGTGAGGAGCCCGCATGGAGATCCCACTGCACAAGGCTCCCACTTCCCCCCTGCTGAAGCCCCCCACAAGCAGCTCCGACCCGAAGCGCTGGTGTTTCAGAGTGGGGTTGGTGGAGCGCAAACTCCAACAACAGCGATCCTCGCAGGGCTTTTACTGGAGCTCAGAGTCTGATCTGGATTCAGATGGGTCCTCCTCCTCCTCGCACTGGGATTTTCCCTCTTTTCTCCTCTTCTCCTCCTCGGAGAGGGCTGTTGGAGAGCAGGCTCGAGCGGAAGCCCTGAGGACAGACGCGCGACTGTTTAAGACTCTCTCTCTGTGTCCACTCCAAGTCCCATCCTCACTCTTCCCCACTGCTGCTCTCCTTCTCTCCCCCCCTCTCCCCACTCTCTCCTTCACCTCCGACACTCAGCCTGGAAGTCCGCGGTGCTCCTTCACTCCTCCACCACCTCCTCCTCCTCTTCCTCTCCTGAGCGGAGCAGCTCTGAGAAGTGAGCGCGTCACAATCCACATAAACGAGCCAATAAGAGAACAAAGTGCACGCCGCCAATTCGAACGCCGGGAGCTTTGATCTTCTGCTGATTGATCTTCTGCAAATGTAAACAGAAGCAAATTCAAAATCCCACTC
The DNA here is from genome assembly GCA_034509495.1 of Acestrorhynchus altus. Taxonomy (NCBI): domain Eukaryota; kingdom Metazoa; phylum Chordata; class Actinopteri; order Characiformes; family Acestrorhynchidae; genus Acestrorhynchus; species Acestrorhynchus altus. Next base: position 8,200,119 of record JAVGWO010000027.1, on the reverse strand, counting down.
CCGCGTCCGTCCTGGAGATGGAGGATGAGAGTGAAGTGGATAATCCCAGTGGCATTCAGGCTGCCAGCATTCCCAGCTATTCCCAGCTAGTCCCAGTTATTCCCAGCTATTCCCAGCTATTCCCAGCTCCCTGCACCCTTCTGCTGAGACCCGTCCAGCCGCTCGCAGCGCACTGACACACTGACTCGTTTGAGAGCTAGAGAGAGAGAGAGAGAGAGAGCGAGAGGGGGGGGGGGTGGCTGGGGACGAAAAAAACACGCCTTCCGGCTGGTGGGTGCATCAACGGAGCACATTTTTTTTTCCTTCAGGGTTTTTTTATGGAAGAGGAGGCGTGTCAGGCTTTCCCAGTTCACCCAGCACTTATTCCACTCTTTCTCCAGTGTGTCCAGTGTATTTGGTTGTGGTGGAGGTTTGGGGGGGGGGGTGGTGGTTTAGGATCACAGGATCACTACTCAGGATGAGCTATTGGTTTATCTAGCAAGCACACACACACACACACACACACACACACCTGCAGCCCGCACTCTAAAAGCTTAGTTACAGCGCCCCCAGTGTATTCACTGGTAATAGCCCGTGTAATAGCATTTCACGGTGGTGGTAACGACACTAATAACAACTTTACTACCCGAATGTAACATCTAACAGAGACATCACACACTTCCTTTTCCATATGCTTTCACGAGAAGATCAAAATGTAAAGGACAAGGACACGAATCCCACTGAAACCCGTTGCACAGTTTTCCATGTACCTAAATGGAGACAACTGCAATACATCTGACAGAGAAAGGCACCTGATAATGGGCAGCCTGAATCACCAGAGCTGTAAAACTGTACCTGCAGTGCCACCTAGTGGCCACAACGTGGTTCAGCAGACCTTAAATCACAAGGTGATGTCCCTCAACCCTAGTCCTGGAGGCACCCCTCCCATGCATATTTTAGAGCTTTCCCTGCTCCCAACACCAGATTCAACTACTAAGCTCATTAACAAGCTCTTCAGTGTTGCAGGGGGTGTGTTAAAGCTACAACGTGCAGGGCAGGGGTGCCTCCAAGACCAGGGTTTAGAAACACTGGTTTACAGTCACACACAAAGCTGTAAAAAGTGCATCATGTGAAAAAAGGACACATTTTACTATACAGGGCAATGCATTACAATGTATCTTCAGCATGTTTTATTCAGTATGGGGCAACAGCTGATTAGTACACAGCACTCTGCATAATATAGCACACATATAACACAATATAACTTTAGTGTCAATAAAGATATACCCAGAGGGGAAATCAGGATACAGAAGATTTGTCAGTGACCTCATCAGTCTGCACGGCCGTCTCCACGAGGCCAGGCTCCCTGCCCAGCCGTCTGAGCTTCAACAAGTAATCAGAGTGGAGGGAGGAGTCAGTCAGATCAATAAACTGTCTGTAACTGGCCTGCACTTTCTGAGAGGGAGACAGGGAAAGAGGTAGACAGACAGATGGACAGACAGCAAGACAGAAACAATCAATCAAACAATTGGACGAGTACAGTGCCTTGCAAACTTATACAACCTTTGCTCCAGAGGCTTATTTTAGTGCGAACCATATGTTTTGCATTTTCAAAGTCAAAATGTATTTCTTGTCAGCCTATATAGATAAAAATCATATAAAATGATTTCATACGCATTCAAGCCCTTCAGACTAGCATTCAGTAGAACCTTTTGCTGCAAAATCTGCTTTCGGTCCATTGGGATTCTACCAGCTTTGCTCACTGGTTGGGAATGAGGTTCGCTCACTCTTCTTGGCAGATTTGATCCTGGGTGTCCAGTCTGGTTGGATGACGTTTGTGGATTGCAATTTTTGTGGATACCCTGATAGCAAGAAGATAGCAGACCACATTTGGCCCACTGATGGTAAAGCTGGAAGTCCACTGGCATTTTGCGCAGCCTTTTTCCGGGCAGTTCACAAGTGGTTAAGAAGGGTATTATTCAAAATGCCATTTTTATTGCTCATTTCCTCTAATAGTAAAAGTTGATTCATTTACCTTTCTATTATTATCTGCTGTGAATTAAAGTGCAGCATAGAGTTTGACATATTCGTCTTAGTTGTTTCTGCTTAGAGAATAATCCAGGTGGTCCAATGGTGGACCAGCAGTGGCAAACAGCCTGTGGGATGCCAACCTTATCAAGCCAGTAGACTGATATATACTTGTCATCTGAGTCACACATCCTATACCTAAGATATGAACTTTGCTTTGGACATTGAAGGACATTTTGTTGTCCAGCCACTCCCTGTTACTTTGGCATTTTGGTAAGTACACACCACTGTATACTGGACAAAAAACCCTGAAGACCTGCCTCATGTTTTGGAGATGATCCAGTGGCCTAGCCATCATAATTACACTCTTCATAATTTCTCAGATTCTTCTGCTTGCCCATTTTACTGCAAGCAGATGATCATTTTTCACTTCACCTGGCAATGGTTTTAATGTTATAGCTGATTAGTGCAGTATATATTACCTCGGAATGTTTCTATTCCAGCTCCTGAAGAGCTTCCATCCTGCAGACTTTACATTCAACCCTAATTCACCCCCACCTGATCCAATTCATTTCTGCCTTCAGAAGTTCCTGACTGGCTGAATGGGGTGTGTTGGGCTGGAGCTGAAACCTGCAGAAGGTAACTTTACAGAAGCAGGGTTGGTGAACTTTGGTCTAAACAATGGTATTTGACAACAATGGAGAAGTAGGATGGTGTGAAGACCTGGTGTGACTAGAACAAGAACCACATGATTGGGTTGGAACAAGCTTTACAAAAGGCTTAGGGGTGGTCCAGGTCAGCAGTGATTAGTATCTATTGACCGGGTCCAACGAGTGTCAATAGGTTGTTCAGTGTGCAAGGCTCATCGATATGGGAGGGGAATGAAGGCTATACATAGATCCATTGTTCCTGAATAAAGGTGTGGTCAGGCATTAGACATTCTCTAGATTGAAAATTGGTGTTTTGATGAAGGAGTGCTGTCTAATGAGCTGCATAAGAGTGAAAGTGTGAGTGACACAGAGGGAGAGAGAAAGAAAGAAAGAAATGCGGAATGCAGAGAGTGTGAAATAATGAAGACGCAGAGATGCAGATAGAGTTGGACAGGTGGAAAACTTCAACAAGCACAAGCTGGAAACATCAGTGAAGTGGAGGAAGTGGCTGGACGAGGGAAGCAGCATTTCAGCCTGGATGAGAGCAAGGAGAGGAGCAGGTCAAAAGGGTAAAGTCAACACAATGATGTCAGCAAGTTTAACAGAAAACAAAAGTCAGGCGATGTGCTGGCACGAGAAAAGACAGAGGGAGACAGAGGTAGAGAGTGCTGTGTTTGCGCTGGTTAGCTTAGTGAGGTGCAGATGCCGTGCTGGATTCAGGCCCGTTCTGGATCTGTTCATTTATTCATGATGACCTCATTACGAGTACTGACCTTAAGCTCCGTCTCGTACTGCATCCGCTCCCCGCAGACCCGCACCAGACTGTCCTGCAGCTGCTGCAGCCTACAGAAGACACACACACACACACACAAACCAGCTGAGTTAACACACCAGAGAAAGTTGGATGAGGAAGCAAGTTACAGAAATAGTAACGAGGAGGAAGAGTTTGAGAAACAGAGAGGGAAAAGAATGAGAGCAGCAGAGGGAGAGAGAGAGAGAGAGAGAGAGAGGGGCGAAAGCAGAATGCATGAGGGCCAAGTGAAACACACTAATGAAGAAATACTGCTGCAGTAAAGAGTTATATGGGCCAGAGCGATGGAATGTGTGTGTGTGTGTGTGTGTGTGTGTGTGTGCTCCTGCCTGTCCTGAAGCTGAGATATTTCCTCTGTATATATGTCTTGCAGGTTCTGTCTCTCTCTCTCAGCCTCCTTCCTGCAATCCTCTCTCACACGCCACTCTGCTGTCGACATGCTCTCCAACAGACGCTCCTGTGTGTGTGTGAGAGAGGGAGTGTAAATGACAGATGCATAGAAATTTAAGTCGTATTTATATAACATCTCAGTCAGACCCAAGGGTGCTGTACAGTACAAATGCACAAATGTGTGTGTGTGGTGTGTGTGTGTGTGTTACATAAAATGTCCCTAATATGTATGAATGGGCTTTTGTTTCGTTTTGTTGTTTGTTTCTCAGAAATAGCAGTTCATTCACTGTCCATTTTACCACAAACATAAGGCAGAGGCTAGTTTCGACTAAGGGTCTGATGTAGTTACACTCGAGCCCATCTGTTGATTCTCAACTTGTGTTAGTCACCCACTAGTCCAGGGCTATTCGCTCCTTAATGGCAGATTTTCAGCTCAGTTTGCTATACCCCATGCTTAATCAGACCTTTAAATCTGATCATTAAGAGGCGACTTGAACTAGGTGTGTTTGAGTGGAGAAAACGTTCAACTGTGATGGACTATCTGTGCTTTCTGTGACTGGAAGTAAATACTCCCCCAGTTTCTGACCACAGAGCCAGTTTCAGCTGGATATTTCTGGGTGGTGGACAGCTCTCTCCAAAGCAGTTAACAGCCAATCACTGCATGCAAAACACTCATATCTATAAGGACTATAAGGACATCATATCAGCACGAGTGCTTTGTTAAAAATGGTCACCTATTAATATCTGGTGCACAGTGATTATTCCCTGGTCTTCCATCACTGTCAGTGTTTGACCACAGGACCAACTTTGGCTGGATATTTTTTGGGTATTTGCCCACTCTCAACCCAGCAGCCGGTTTGACATGAGGCAAACTGACCCATGACAAATTGTGCAGGACGAAAGGTGGGCTACATTGTGCAACTGTACACCTACAGTGCAAAAATAGTCTTCTCTACTATTAAAACCATCACCGTAGATAATAGTTCTCATTCTCATAACGGCCATTCTTACTCGCTGCACATAATTAAAACCCTCTCATTACACGAGCAGATTTTTGCTTGTTTTATGAAATTCTAAAAATGTGAACCAAACTATGTGTAAAAGTTTATGGACCATTCTAATGAATGCCCTGAGTTACTTTAAGTTGCACCCATTGCTGACACACATGTGCAAATGCACACACTAGTCTCTGTAGCCTCTGTCAGTAGTGGTCAATAGAATAGGACTCTTTGGAGCAGATGAACATGAACCATGCCAAATGCCAGGTGTGGGCTAGAGGAGTGTAAAGCACCCCCCAGCATTGAGCTGAGGAGCAGTGGAACTGTGTTCTCTGTAATAATGCTGCTCCATCCAGTACTTTTGGGATGAGTTGGGGTGGTAATAGCAACAATAAAACACAAACAATTACAAAAACAAATGCCAAATTGAACAGTTGATCAAGAAAGAAATTATGTAACAGTAACAGACAAGGAATTCATTGTGTTTAAAGGGGCTGTTTCACAGTCTTGGAGCAGTGACCGGTGCTGAAAGCCTTAACAACTTCCTGGGAACAGTGCAAGAAGCTCCATAACAACCAATGTGTCCATATAAAAAGGGTTAGGCCATTATGAGCTTTAAAAACAGGAAAAAAAGAATGGAATAAATCAACAGACGGGATAAAAATAACACCAAGATTCTTGTGGTGAGAGGGCTCCTAGGAGTTTTAATAAGCCTGATGTTTATTCAGAGCAAGAAAGAGGAAATCAATTTTCTCTTCATTTGTGAAAGGGTGTTGGTCACCCAACTCTTAATATCCTCTAGACACTCATTAGGAGACTTTAATGAGCACTTGTGAGGGAGATGGAGTTGCCAAGATATAATTTCTTGCAGTGTATCTAGTGAAGCTTTAAGGTAAATAGACCTAAAGTGACTGCTTAGTTGAAGCATTTCCAGTAAGATGACTTCACCTCCATTAATTCCTGCATGGCCCCCATTTCCTTGTCTCTCTCCATTTTAGCCTCTCTCCTCATCTCTTCCTTCAGTCTCCTGCAGGCCTCCTGCACCGCCAGCCTCTTCTCCTCGTCCATCTGCTCCCTCAGGGCTGAACAACGAGCTCTGAGCTGGACCTCCATGTTTATCCGGTGATCCTGAATGGCCTCAGCTTCCAGTCTCTCCCTGGCCTGCAGAGCCTCATGGAACTGGGCTCGCAGACACTGCGCAGATAGAGACAGACGAAAGCAATGAGAGACGAGGCAGCGAAATGGATGAAGAGAAAGATGCAGAGTGAAAGGGAGGCAGAGACAAATGAGTTGGAGTGGATGATTGAGGACGACAGTAAGGGAAACAGGAATTAACAGAAAGAGAAACAGAGACAGAGAGGTGGGGAAAACATGAAGAGACAGAGTGCGGGAGGGATAGAAAGAGAAGGGAAGAGAAGGATGTATGATCAGGGCTGGCAGGGTTGACTGTACTGAGCTTTTGAAGATGAGTGCAGTCTCTGGCTTTGGCTGACGTACACTCTCCCCAGAGACCAATTACACAAGCAATTACAGCCCATTATGCAAGGTCTCCTCACTGCTTTACACACACACAATGGCAGCTGCCTAACTGCTGATGCCGCATTCACTCCATCTCCCTGTAGGAGGCAACAGAGTTGAGGGATCGTAAAAATGTAAGGATGGCCACAATTAGAAGACAGTGAGACAAAATAATTTATTTGTACAAGCAAATCAAAAGCTAGGGCAAAGTTGGTATTGCATACTGATGTAGTGCACACTATTAAAAAAGGTCTTTCTAATGGTTCTTCGGGGGATGCCACAATTTTTCTCTTTAAAAACCCATCATGAATCTAGACACCGCTGGCCAATGAAGAATGCTAGGGAACTAGGGGGCTACCTTTCTCTTCATTCCATCCCCATCTCTTCTGGGGCAATACAAACATCATCCAGCGACCACAGCAGCACAGCCAATTTCTAACCGTCGCTATAGCAACATAAATGTAACCAATCAGCACCTTTGATTCTGATGCCAAATGCCCCAAGCAGAGTCAGTTAGTGGACTCTTGACTGTTATCTGTCTTTTTTAAGTGCGTCTACCATCAACTAGTGAACAGCTGGAAATGAGGTATATAAAGTTTACAGATGTTTCATGGGTGGATTTGTTTACATTGTGACTGAAGGACTGAGAAAAGATAAGCTGAAATTTGCCCTTAGCATAGAACCTTACACTTGCATTAAATCTCCTCCCAATAAAGCAAGATATTATAACAACATATTATGCAAATCGTATAATGAGCTGGAATGATGATAAATAGTGTCAAATTTAACCAGAAACCTTGTTCAACCCATGCAGAAGAACATATCCTAATCATAACACAAACTTCCAATCCTGAACTAGTTTGAATGCACTTATGAACTTTGGTGGAGATACACCAGACTCAAACATTCCACTGCAGGCTATTCATAAAGCAGAAAGACTTTAGCTGGAGGCCGTCATGAAAAAATATCAAACATTCCTGATTTCAAGTCTGACACTCAAAAGGACAGAGGGGCTAAATTAAAAAAAAAAAAACTCACTCTCACCCTCACATTAGAGGTGCAACTTATGATCATTTTGAGAACTGTTAGGGTTTTTAATGGTAAATTTAATGATTTCCCATTTTAAATGGTTCTAGAATGGTTTAAACTCACAACGTTGCACGAACAGCTCTACATAGAATATTTTTCACCAGCTGCCACTGCATAAATCTGACGTTTGGTTATGACTTTAAGAACAACTTTGACTACATTCTTAGAAAGATATTGGCAAATGAGGCCATATGTAAGTAATAGAGATGTTTGAGTGGGAAGAAGCTTTAAAAAGGTCTAAAGATCAATAATGTGATTTACACATCTCTATTGTAATGAGTCTTTATTGAGCAAAAAGTGGTTGTTCAGGGGAAACACTTAAACAACAAATTGAAGCATCTACAGTGCCTTGCAAAAGTATGGCATTTTTCTAGTTTTGCTATCTTACAACCTGAATTAAAATTGATCATGTGAAGAGTTGCATCATTTCATGTATAGAATATGCCAACAACTTTGAACATTTGATATTTTTTTTTTGTGAAGTAAACCACAAATAGGGCAAAATAACAGAAAATGTCACTGTGCAAATTTATTTACCCCCTAAAGTCAGTACTTTGTAGAGCCCGCTTTTGTGGCAGTTACAGCTGCAAGTTGCTCTGGATAAGTCTCTATGAGCTTGCTACATCTTCCACTGGGATCTTTGTCCATTCCTCAAGGCAAAACTGCTCCAACTCCATCAAGTTAGATAGTTTCCGCTGGGGAACAGCAGTCTTCAAGTCTGACTACACATTCTGAATTGCATTTAGGTCTGAGCTTTGATTAGACCATTCCGATACATTTACAAGAATATCCCTGTAAATTTCCCTCCATTGGCTTCCCATTAAATTTAGAATCAACTATAAAATATTGCTACTCACTAAATGGCTTAGCCCCCCATTACCTAACAGACCTTAATACCCTACAACCCATCACGCAGGCCTATTGACCATCCCTAGAATTAAAAAGAACACTGTTGAGGGACGAGCCTTCTCTTTTAAAGCCCCCCAGGTCTGGAACAGCCTTCCTCCTACAGTTCAGGTCTCAGACACACTCTCCATCTTTAAATCACGACTGAAAAACTTTCTTTTTACTCAGGCTTTTCATTAACACCTCTAAGGGGGCACTAATAAAAATTTGATTTGATTTGATTTTCAAATAGTACCATCCATCTTCCCCTCACCTCAGATCAGTTTCCCAGTCCCTGCTGCTGAAAAACAGCATGATGTTGCCACCACCATGTTTCAGTGTTCTTGGAGTGATGTGTTGGTTTTGGTTTGTGACCAGAGTGCCTTCTCTTCTCTGCTTGGGAACTCTGCAGCTCCTTTGGGGTTACCTTTGGTCTCTGTGCTTATTAATTCCCTCCTTGCATGTGACTTCTGAAGGTAATTGGTTGCACCAGAACTATTTAGGGGCTTCATAGCAAAGGTGGTCAATACAAATGAACGTGCCAATTTGAAATTTTATTTATTTCTATTTTTCTATGTATTGTAAATATGATTTTCTGTACTGCACTGCTGGACTGCTAGGTGAGTGGCTATTGAAGGCTTAGATTTTCTTAGTTTCATCAGTTTTAGATCATCTCCCTCATACCAACATTAATATGGCCTGAATCTGGGTCATATCTGGCATTTACCTACAACTTGAAATGAAACTCATTTCAAGACGCTGTGATCTGTTCATCAATGCCCCATCTTTTCATTGCAGGACACTCCAACCACGCAGGGCCCTGGGTACGCAGGTCCACCATTCCCTGCCCTCCGATGCACCTGGTTACAATATGAAAGGACAGCAATGCATCCACCTTTAAACAACATGGTCAGAATTGGCCACTCAAAAACTAGTTTACCAACCAGATCTATTTTTGAATTTCTGGCAACAACCTCTGACCCATCACTCCAGTTGGTTAGTGGTCCACTAGGCGGCCCAGGTTCGGTGGACAAGACCATGTCCACCTTCTCTTAAGAACCAAGTTTTGTTCTTTTTCTGTATTGGATGATTAACCCTAGTCCTGCACACCGTACACCCGGCATTACAGTGCTCTCCAACTCTGTCCTACATCAGTTCAACCAAAGATTTTAATTAACTGATTGGATCAACATATGCTGTACAAGGCTACTCTATGAACAGGACTGGGAATTACTGCTTTATTACATGACATTTCTGCTCAGGATAAGCTTCTTAATCTTGCTCCTGTGGTCCTGCTTCCCTGCACAGTTTCCATATTCAATGGCTGAGCTCACCTGACCCATCTCATGAAGAGTTTGGTAATTATCTGATGGGGCAGGGAATAGTTGAACCTGCAGGGCAGTGGGCCCTTGGAAGCAGGATTAGGAAATAAGTAAGATACCTCCTCTTGAAGCTTTAGGGCTTTCTCTTTCTCCTCCTCAGCCCACTGCTGGAACTCCTTAGTCCATGGGTGATCGGATTGTGCTATCTTCACCAAAGGCAGCTGCACTGTAGGAGAGTCTGGAACTGATGCGTGCAGAACATCCAAGGTGGGGGAGGAGGAGAACTGCAAGCAAAGCTTTTCTCCTAGCTCTGAAGAAAAAAACACCCATCTTTTCCTTTTATTTTACAAGAGCCACAATTATGTCAGGTCAGAAGAAAGGACAGGTCGAAAAGAGTGGGAGCTCTCGGGGAGTTAGCTGAACTACAGGCTGCTGGTGAGATAAGGGTGTGCGTGCAGTGCTTGAAAATGCCACAGTCATTTGTCTGGCTTTGGAGAGGGAGGCTAGCAATTAGGGGACTGTCATTGCAAGGCTGTGTTCAGGTTGTTATGAGCGAGAGAATGCTCTGCACTGCTCTCCACTCAGAAACATGCTCTTCTGGAAGAGCTCGAGACATGCTGCACTGAAAGTTTCAGAAAGAGGGTGGGAGAAACATGAGAGAGAGAGAATAATTGGGAAAGATAAAATAAAAGAAACAGCAGCAGTAAGAAAAGTAGCAGAGAAAGAAGAGAATGACCCCTTGCAGAATCTGCAGGGACGGAGTGAGAATGTTGAAGCTGCGTGGGATGGATTATCACAGGACAGTGTTAGAAACGTCTCCACAGCTCCATGCTGAGACACCTTGCATGTTGTATTATACCATACAACATAGTGAGAGACTAGGGCTGGGCACATCTTCTCATATATATATATATATATATATATATATATATATAAATGACCATATCAGTCTTTATTATCTATATTTATCTTCCTTACAAATAGCACTGAAATCCAATACATCCTTCTGGGTGTTTTGACAAGTGTAAAAATATGATCAAAATAGAGAATAAAAAAGATCAAAAGAAAAAGAGAAGGACGGATAAGTAGCAGAGAGAATTAGAATGAAAACAGGGTGGTTACGAGAAAAGGTGAGTTAAAAAAGGGTGGCAGAGAAAAGGGTAGAGAGAAACAGAGAAAGCATGAGAAAACAGGATGGAAAAGAGGGGAAAAAAGGCAGAAAGTGTGAGGGTGATAGAGAGAGAAGGAGGAAAAGGAATGAGAAGAAAAAGCAATGAAAGGTTAGAGGGTGGCTCAGAGAGGGCTAGAGTGAGAGTGAGCAGAAGAGTGGGGGGACAGGTTTCAGACTCAGATGGTTTGAGGAAGATCAAAGACTGGTTTAATATGTATGCAATGAAGTCCCAAATCTACCTTTACATTTAAAGCAGACTCTTATCCAGAGCCATTTACACTTTAATCATGTTACACAGGCAGGAGAATGTAGCCTTCAGTACTGCGGTGTGCTTTCCAAGGTGGGGATTAACTCCAGGCCGTCGTGTGGAGGGCAGAGGTATTAACCACTGAGCTTGTTACTGATTCCGCACTTACCCAGGATGTGTGTATGGAGCACTCTCTGGGTGGTCAGAGTTGTCTTGTTGACCATTTTCTCTAGGGGGCTCAGGTCTGACCTTCGGGTTCCACTCAGGGCTGTTCTTGCAGGAGCAGACATTCTCCTCTGCTGCCCTGGGTCTTCTAGAGCACCAGAATTAGGTACTTGAAGACAAACACAACCTTCCACTACTTTCGACTCACTGTCTTACACTGCTTCCCTCCGTCAGTCTCTGAAGTTGGTCTCTAAGCAACTTGGACAACACAACAGAAGAGCGCTGCAGCCTGGCACTCAAGAATACATTGAACTAACGGATGCGAGACGAGACATTTGTGTGTTTAGAAGAAGGCCTTACTTCCCACAGGGCTTGTAGTACCCCAACATGACTTGCTGTAGTGTATATATGGACTGTTTGATGAAATCACACATTGCAAAAATGCAAATTAGCCTTAAATGTGTGTGTATAACTTCAGTGCTGTTCAGAAACACAATATTACCACAGAATGACCTCATACACTAACAAGTACCACAATTGGAGAAAATAAACTATGTAAGAAAATAACTGAATGCTTCCTATTAAAATCACTTGTAATGGCCCCCTAGTGGACAAAGCCTAGAAGTGCATCCAGACTGACAAGTATCAAACCAAGCGAGGAAAAGGTGGCATTCCTTAGTGATCTGGGACTTTCATCTCCGGTCATACATTTCTGGTAGACCCTTAAAATATAGAGAATCTGCATAATTAAAACATTTGGAAGAAAATGATCAGCATACACCACTATTTGCACAGCAATAAATCAATATACAACTTTACACAACACACCTTTAATAACCTGAAATCCCACAATTGATCTCAGAGCAACCAATTGGTCTTTGTGTCCAGCTGCACAAAAGGTGTCATTAAAGCACTTAAATAGAGAGATGCCACATTACAAAATCAATGACAATCTACAAACAGTGCACATCCTGCAAAAAGCATGTTTGGCAAGGCTGAGACATTCAGAGCCACTGCTTTCTGTGTATTAAATAATACACAGAAACATAAAAACATAACAAGCAAATAATCACAGGTGTACACACCCCCACACCTCCCCACCATTCTGGTTCCAAATCACTTGTAAACATGTGAGACTCAACAGACTCAATGGGTTTTAGTAAACTGTAAGGTTGTAAAGGTATTAGCAGATGCTTTTTGTTATATACATACACACAATGTAAAGTTATCACTGATTTACAAAACAAAGCATTTTCCTGGTACACACAGCAGCACTATGGCACATGATAGATGTAAGAAGTCTCTTGCTGGAGAAGTTGCAGGGTAGAGCAATGGAGGAGAACAGTACACAGACAGAATGAACTCTGCTGCCTCTGTGTTTGTGTTTATCTGTAGACCTGAGAGTATAGGCTCATACTGCTTGCTTTTAAATGGAGACTAGTTTTTTTTTCTTCTCTTTATTAAAGTTTCCATTTCTAAAAGAGAAGAAAAGCTATTGTGTTTCACAGTTTTGGCCAAATCATAAATCATCGCTGTGTCAAAACTATGTTTTAAAAGGCTGTCAGAAATGCTGAGGAGTACTGAGCCCAGAGAGCAACATGAGGACTGACGAAAGGAGTTTAGCTCAGTTCTGTTTGTACAGTATAAAAAGATTCTTGAGAACTGATTCGAAAGGGAATTTCTGGCTGCTTTAGCCAATATTATTTGGACATTCAATAATGACTGAGCCTTTACATTCCAACGTTTACTTTTACACAATGTGTTGCTATTGGAAGCCATGGGAGGCTTGCACTAAAAGAAACTCTTCCCTTAATCAATAAAAAAGTATGAATCTTCAGCTTGTTGGTCCTGGATTGTGTCGATCAAAAAATAAAACAATGGGCAGTACTATAAACCCTGGACTTTACCTTTAACATTCACTACACTGTAAGGGGCAGTTTGTGGTAGTTGTAACTCATAAACTCTTGCTTTCAAGCACAGCTGGCTCTTCCTGCCGCTCCTCTTCAGTGGTTGAGCCCAGTGGTCCAGCCCACCATAGTATTAGAGCATTGTCCTCTCTGATGCCATTTGATGACATCACCCTTTCTTCATCAGACTCCGAGCCAGAACCATCGCTGTCATCAGGCCAGGGGAACTGCCGTTGACCACTGCAGGATGCCACTAATGGCATAAAGGGGTGGATGCTGGTGGAAACAAAAAACAGCAACATATAAAAACTGAAGAAATGCATGATGTCTTCATATTAATGCAGAATGTTACAACAAATTCTAACGGCATCCATAAACTGTCCTTTTAAGAAAAAAGAGGGCCAAAATATTACTTTCTGTTTTGTGTATACTGATGTCAACTTATGGCAACTCCAAAACCATTAATTCAAGACAGGCTGCTTTAACTTACTTTCCACCACAATCTCCCTCCTTTCTGGGTCTTTTTTTAAAATACAACAGCTGCTTCGCATGGAAAGCCATATTAACATGCCCTGCATCCGCCAGGATTCTCAGTAAGATCAACAATAGGCTTACTCATCCTTAGAGACAGAGCAGTGATTGTCTATTGGTTTATTAAAAAGGATAGTTAATTTGAATTATTCAACAGTGCACAAAGCTCTGCAGTAAAGAAGAGTCTCGCACATTGTGCATTAGCACACTTTTTATCCATCCAGCAGTGCAATGCATAGAATAGCAGATACTGGCCAGCAGCTTCAGGTAATGTTCTCCTCAATCACCACCACGAGACAAAACCTGATCTGAGATTCTGAGATCTCGCTGAGTTGGTGCCAAACAGGCTGGCTTTCATATTTCTAGGACTGCTGATCTCTAGGGATTTGCAGCACAACAGTCCCTGGAGTTCATCAAGAATGGTGTAATAAAGAAAACACATCCAGTGAGCGGCAGGTCTGCTGACCGAAAAACACCTTACTGATGAGAGCAGTCAGGGGAGAATGACCAGACTGGTTGTAGCTGACAGAAAGGCCACAGTAGCACATAACTACTCTGGACAATTGTGGAGAGCACCTCGACTACACAACACATCTAACCATTAGGTGGATAAGCTACCACAGCAGTAGACCACAGTCTCACCCAAAATATAGAACAGCCTGATGATTCTTGATTTCTGTTGACACACACAAATGTTAGGGTCAGAATTCATCACCAACAGCACAAATGCAGGGGCTGGATCTGCCTTGTGTGAACACCTCAGGCTGGAGGTGGTATAATGGTGTGGGGAATGTTTCCTTGGCACACTCTGGGTTAATACCAAGTATGGTTTGAATGCCACAGGCAATTTGAGTTTTGTCGCTGACCATTTGCAACCATTCATGGCCAAAATGTACACATCTAATGGCTACCTCCAGCACGATAAGGTCAAAAAGCAAAAGCCATCTCAAACTGGTTACAGGAACATGACAAGAAACCAGTTCTGTGTTCCTCAGGGGGCTTCCCTTCCCAGTCAGTGCATCTGAACCAAACAGAACATCATTGGGATGTAAAGAACAGGTGATTCACAGGACACGGTACTACTGTATCTTATTATCCCCCTGATTTTAGTGAGTGACAATCAAAAAAGCCTCCCTCTGGAAGCCTTTTCAATATTAATACACACTCAAATATGAGTAGTGAATCAATCTATGTCATACGCGGTATGACATGATGATGATTGTATACATAATGCAACAATTTCATGACTCATGACATGACATGCTCAGAACTTCATTCAATATTTATGTCTTCAAATTACATTACAGCACTACAAACTTTATTAGAATCTTAAATATACAACCTGAATGGTTTATTAGCCATATACTATATACACTATAGTATATATACTATATTATACTATACAATTTATTGGCAACAACAGCAGGAAATCTAGTCTCTGAATTCTCAGGTTTTCCAGGACAGGCAGGAATGCTGCTGCTCATGGACTGCATCGGCTAGGGCCGGATTTGGCAACATCTGGGTCTTTTACTGCCCTCTGGTTGCTCCACAGCAGAATTAAAAAATATAATAACCATTCTCTGTAGTAAAATAGAGCTTTCATCAAAACAAGAGCCAGCTGTAATCAGCTTGCTGGTTACAGATAAAGTCCCACTATGCTTTGATGTGTAGCTCTGCACAGTGCAGTACACAGAACAAGCAGAAAAACACAACAAACTACTCACAAGGTTTTATCAGATTTTATACGGGATTCAAAATAAACTAAACTAAACTGTCCTTGAGTTTTGTTTACAGATGAATCCTCAACACATTCTGCCCAGTTGTTTTCAGGACACACATCCTGTTACATCACGTCCAACTTTAGGTATGAGTTTTAGCAAACTTTAAAACTTATAAATACTGGAATTAATATATAACTGCTATTACCTCCAAACTTTTAGATAGTTTTCCAGACTGCTGGTCAAATACCAACACATTCAATAATAAAATGGACATAAAATGTTGCAGCTGTGAAGAGCATTGGATTTCGGTTGAAATAGGAGAAAGGGGCTGTTCTTAAAATTTGGGTTTCAGACCCCTGTCCTAGGGAGAAAATGGAACGCTCTGAAACAAACATCAGCAATATCAACAAATTACACTAAACTCTTACTTTAATGATGAAATGATCCCTTTATTCAAGCTGTGAGAAAACAGCAAAGGTCATCGTTGCTTTGGCTGGTTGCAATTTGTACTGGTGTTACCTGATGCCATTTGTGCAGTCTCTGTGAGCTTGAAACTGCAGGAGCGGCTGCAGTACGTCTTCGTTGCCATCAGAAGGGGCAGTCAGTATGTCCCACACTGACATCACACCATCCGTGTCACCACTCACCAGGTACTGCCCAGACCTGGGCAAAACACACATAAACAACTAAGAAGATATGATTACAGGAGCAGAGCAGGTGTCCACAATACATATATGAATGTTTCTTCACACAGTGCTGTTACTTACGTGTCCAGGTCAAAGTAGATTCGCTGGTTAGTGCTTATGGTTCTGGGCAACGAGAACAGAACTCTGCCTGGATCTCTGAGGTCCCAGCAGAGAATCTCTGGGTCCTTCAAACACAGATACAGCATCAGTGGTTACACAAGACAAATAATCACTACTACAAAAATATGCAAATCAGATAAAACAAAACATTCACAGACATTTGAAGGCCGAGGTGGGAAAAAATTAACAAGCAGTCTCGTTTCATACTCACCTTGCGGCCTCCCGTGTACAGGTAATAGCCATCAGGTGAGAAGAGCAGGTGGGTGACTCCTCCACTGTGGCGCTGGGGCAGCAAGGCCAGTAGAGAACCATCCTCACAAGAGTACAACCCCACAGTGCGGGAATATGAGCCGCACGCATACACTGCTTGAGAGGGACTAAATGCCAGACAAGAGATAATCCCACTCTGACCCTGCTTCTTAACTGGTGATGAGAAGAGAGAGAGAAAGTGTAAGAAGAGCAAAACCCCACAGGGAGCATGGAAGGAAAAAAATGTATGAAAAAGGACGATACTGTATGTAGGGGGAAGCAGAAAGAAATTTAATTGGAAAGAACATTTCAAGAGTACTTTGGATTCCCACCATGTCTCTTGTTCTTAACAAGCACACCTGGTCCATTTAATTAAAAGGAAGAAAATAGAAAGAAAGAAAAACTTTAAATTATTAGCTTCAGTTTCGCACACTAGAATAGTAATTTGGCTGTGGAGCAAAATAATTTCAAGCAAATAATTAGTTCTTTCCATCTCTGGCGCAGCAGGGCAGTTGTGCATGCTAGTTTGTGAAAAATTGGAAGACTTACAGCGCTGGGAGTTACAGAAATGGGAGTGATGGCATGAATATTCACTCATGTCAATAGTGCAGCAGTTAGTTAGAATAAGAGCTGCACTGAATGTAGGGAAAATAACTAAGCAACAAATGTGACACAGAAGCCAATAGAAAATAGATACCATTCAGCCCTACTAGCTTGCATTATTTGACCAAAATAAGGAATATCTCAATTCATCAATATAATCAAGGTTCTTTCGCTCATTGCAGAAAGTGAAATGTGATGAGATAAAGTGATGCACATCTGATTGGCGATCCAAAGCAAGTCCAAGGATTCTTATTGGTGTAAGAGTGTTGTAGTGTCTAACTGCAGTTTGTGTTTTCCTCACCAACTGTAGGTCTCTCCTCACAGTCCCTGCCTGGACGCTCTGTGTAGAACACCCGGACAGTCTTCTCAAAGCCACAGTAGAGCTGGGAACCGTCCGGAGTGAAACACAGAGAGTGAGCCGCTGTCAGCTCATCCAAATGGTTGTAGGGTCGAAAGGTTGCACGGAGGTCTCCGTAGAATGCATCCCATATGTGGACAGGATTGTCGCGGCTACTGCTGGCAATACTGGGGGCGAGAAGGAGGTGGAGGAGGAGGGAGAGTTTGATGAGAGACAGAGAGAGGAGAAATCGTGACTTAAGAAGGACAGGTCATGCATAGAAAGCGAATATGCATGGTCAACTCAGTCAAGCCATACTGGGAAAGATTAAAGCAGGAGCTGTTATCGTAAGCCTGTTTGTTTAAGGGCAGTTTCGACTTTGCACAGAAAATTAAGTCTATTCTATCCCATTCCACTCCATTCCATTTGATCCCACCCGTTTAAGATGCAGAGCCATAACAGTCAGAAATGTGGAAACTTTAAATATGGACAAATTTTACTAGAGCATAATTACACTGCGGTCCATGTGAGAAAGTGGTCCTATTCTTCTTTCATTCTTCCCTTGCTCTCGCTCTGGGAAAAAGAAAACAATTACAGCACTACAATTTCACAGTTTAGGCTGGACCGTTTCCCAGAAAGGAAAACAAAAGGCTCTCCACAGCAGATCCGCTTGGCCATCTCTCCAGGAGTGTAACACTGTTTGCCTTCTGACTATGAGAAACTGAGATCGCACTCTTGGAGCCAAGATGGAATGAAGGAAAGAAAGAAATACCCAGGGTGCTTCCCTGCAATAGAGCAGTCAAATGAAGCAGCCTATATTCAAGACAAACCCCACTAGGCTTCAGTTTAGATTACAATCCTCTAAACGGTCCAAAAAATGAAAGAGGCGAGAGAGCATGTGCACATACACAAGACAAACACTTCATCCTGGTCGAAATGTTTCCACTGGTTTTCTTCCTTCTTGGTCCTGCTGGCAGACTGAAAAAGCCTCAGAAGCTTTTGTTTTCAAGAGTGCCTTTCAGCACATCTGATTTCCACTGGGCTTTTCCTCTCTCTCTTCTTCATCATTATCTTCATCTTCCTCCTCTTCTGCCTGTGATTTCATCCTTGACCTCTTCGCCCCTCGTTTTCCGTCGCTGCGGGGCGATGGCAGAATCTCCCAAGCTGTGCGTTTGATCAACATGAAGTGCGTGTATGTGTATGTGCATGCATGTGGAGGGGGAACATGGTTAACAAGCCCTCCTTAGTGGCCTCCAGCCACCGCTTGCGACAAAAGAATTCCCCTCGGAGACAGCTGAACACCATTGATGTCTGCATGTGTCTGCTGTCGGATAAACGATGAAGCCACTGGGACGTACATTTGTGAACAATAACGCAGCTTAACAAAGAGGAATATGCAGTACAAGTCCAAGGGTGATGAAAATGGCTGAAGAGAGAAGATTGGGGACCATTTAGACTGTTCCTAAACACCTCCTGCAGTTCTGTTGCTCCATGTGTACACAGACACACATACACCGAGGCAAACAGATGTTGTATTAGTGATGAATTTCTCAGGGGGTGTTTCATTTCAAAGAAAGCAGTAAAATCATCCAAGGGACAGCTGATTTGGCAGACTGGCAGGCCGGCATCATGAATTCTGCACAAGTAACAAGACATCTGGAATGAGACTGTATACAAGGCAGCAATATAAGGCTGTAATATGAAACATCCCACAGAGACTAACCTCAGAGAAAGTGCTGCAACAACCGTGCAATGTTCAAGAAGAATATGGTTTTTTTATTTGGTAAATAAAAATTTGTTTTCTGCTTGACAGATCATTTCATTCATTTCTGTTGCTGTGAATAGCTGAGACAAACAGATTTCCAAAAAGCATAAAGTTAAAGAAGACACATTCCTTTCAACGAGTGAGCCAAGAATTAGTTCTGTTTTGCATAAATGTTGAAATAAAAGCTTGAAAACAGAAAGCAGCACACATTTGGTTACCTCGAGAGGTTTCAAATGAGTTTGACAAATAGTGTCATTAACTTCACTGTTAGGAAGGTCTAGGTGATGCAAATGCACAAGTGTCCAGCAACCAGAAGGAATCCCCCAACGAATTGAACCTGGGATCGGTTTGGGTGGATATGTTTGATACCAAAGGATTCAAGTTTCAAGCTCGGCCACGCACGGAACATGAGCAAGGATGTGCCTTACTGCTGTACCTGACTGACCATATAAGGTTGTCCTGTTATGCTTGCTTTCCTTTCCTCACCATACAGGTTGTGTGGATATTACCATACCATGCTGTTGGCAGCAGAGGATAGAAAAGATACACACCAGCAACACCCAGAATCTGGGAGACCTACACAAACCACAGAGATACAGATCCAGCGGAATGTACAACAGGTGGAGTGACCCAACATCCACAAGTGCAGACATTCAGTGAGCACTGATGTCTTCTACGAGTCATTCTGTTAGAGCCAGCACCACTGGCATACAACTGCATGACACAAGACTACAGGCACACAGACCATTAAGACAACTGCCCTTAACATCACATCAACAGCAGACTTAGACCTATGCCCCATTAAAAATATGGATGCACCATCAACTCTCACCACTATTGCAAAATTTGCAGGAACTGAGTGAGAGTATTCAAGTTGCATGGGATGGATTATCGCAGGAAACAATTAGGAACCCATTGGAAGTCTGCCGTCATACTTCTGTATGTGTAGCTCAATCAACAGGGGCCTTATCAAACTTGCAATCAATTATTGTTCCTCGCATTCTTTATCTTCCTTCAGAATAGCAACTTCCTTCAGACTGCAAATCAGAGACAGCAATAAAGACAGCAAAGTGTTTTCAGATAGCCGTTTCCTCAGTCTGTAATATAACGAAGAAATGGCCGTTTCAGGAACGACGGAGGTCAAACTGAAGTCTAAAGACCAACAAAACTTTAAAAGAGAACTGCTCATGGAACTGCTAGACAATGCAAGACCACTGAACTGACTGCAAAAGACCTACTGGAGTAGGGATGCACTTTTCTACTGTGTGGCGACACCTTCACCATAAATTCAGCATCCAATACTTTTAAAGAAACAGTTAAACATGTCAGGGGGAAACTGAAATCAAGTCCTGTGGTCTGATGAAGCTGTGCAGAATTACATGAAAAGAACACCAACTGTTATGTACAATTGGATTGATCATGCTTTCGAGCTGCCAGAGGCATGGGGAACATTTCCCTGGTTGAGGGAAGAATGACCAATGAAATCCACAGAAATCCAAGCAAACATCATGCCATCTGTATTGTGTGTTGTGTTTTCCCTGTGAATTTACAGGACTAATGTACATCTGCAGCATATGGTAGTGTCTGCCAACTGGGGAGACACTTTAATTGATCATTAAAAACACCATCACCAGACCCAATTAAGGCACTGGGTGTTAGCCTGTGGGAGTTAGCTTCATAGACCCTCCATCTGGTGGTCCACAGACAATCAGGAGTCATGCAAGATGGTTTCAGTATGGGAGCACTAAGTAATAACCACAGACCAATTGTAATTTAATTACAAGCCACCAAGAACAAGTTACTTATGCTAAAATGATGAGTTACAAATACAAGAGGAAGAATGTGGGTTCTATCCTGGCCGTGGGACACTGGACCAGTGGTGCAGTGGGAGGACGGGATACTGGACTCAATGCTATGTATATTCCCTGAAACCCTGTATATACGGGGGCTGAATGGCTGAATGGAGAAGCCGGTTAGCTTCATCGAATTGGGATGTTCAGCCCTCTCAGGTTCAGCTTACAGCCGAAGCAGCTGGAATGAGAATAAGCACCTCTAAATCTGAGACCATGGTACCCAGTTGGAAAATGGTGGAATGCCATTTCCAGTTTGGGAATGAGTTCCTGCCTCAAGTGGAGGAGTTCAAGTATCTTGGGATTTTGTTTATGGGTGACAGAACAGAGGTTGACAGGCAGTCTAACCAGGAGGAGACCCCAAGAAAAACCCAGGACAGGCTGGAGACAGGTTTCTCCAGCCTTGGAATCCTCTCTGAAGAGTTGGAAGTGGTGGCTGAGGAGAGGGAGGTCTGGGCTGCGGTTTCAGTGACCTGCACCCCAGATAAGTGGCAGATGATGGATGGATGGATGGATGGATGGAAATTTTATAAAGTTTAGTAAACAAAGAAGCACAGAAGCCTTAACAGCTAAATATAACATAAGGTTTGAGTTCTTTTTATTATTATAGTTTCACATTTTTTCAAGAGATTTGCTGGGCATGGAGATTTTTGCACTCTTTCCAAGATTTCAAGATTCAAGGTTTTAGACACTGAAAGATCTGTTGCTTTGTCCAAGTAAATCCAAACACATTAAATGGATCCTGAAAAATAGCCACGGCAATTAAAGAGCTTGCACTTAGACTGTTTCTGGAGTTTAATCTGTCAAAACCACATGGTTAAGTGAATTATTACAATTGCAAAAACAATATTGATAATGTCCAACAATATCGAATTGTTCACCCATAATCCATCCAGAAGTCTGAAATCTCAGTCAGAAATACTGCTTTGGTGACAGTTTGGGAATGAAGATCATCACTGTAGTACAGCATCAGCTGCCATCAGTAATGTGCCCAATTGGTGTACACAAAATGCTGAGGATTTCTAAAGTCTGGTCTACTGGAATCTGTCATTTTCAGACCCCCACCTTGTTTCTTTGAGAAACTAGAACCAAGTGAGATCCATTCTAGATCACACATCCAGTCCATTTTCTTTGGGTTCAGATAACACTACATACACAGTCCCTCACAGTGTCACTGGAAAGGTGATATCAAAGAGCAGACACTCACAAACAGGTATCTGGGTCCAAAGAACTCATCCTAGGAAACCAACAGTAGTCATAGATGGTGTCTCCTTCCGTCATCCTCAGCACTGGACTCTACAAACAGAAGAAAACCATTATTATGACTTCTAAGAGATTTCATCAGTTCTTCAATCAGCCAGTGCAGCAGAGCAGACAGCAGGCCAGATTCAATACACTTTTCTACAGCGATTGTTTCTTTTAACAAGCTGGGTTGTGAAGGAAAATCCATATCCTCTTTGAGCAGAGCATGTGCTACATGAAAAAGAAGTCTGTGCCCCTTAATTTTCCTTGATTCCCAAAGTAAGAGAGCAAATCACATATTTAGAAATATAAAGTGCTTCAGATAAAGTGCATTTAAGAAACACTTCTGGTTCACAGCTTTTCTATCAGTTATATATGAACTCAGGAAATCACAATATCAAGTCGTAGTGAACCACAGAAAAACAAAATCAGTCAATAAAAGTCAGACATCTCCTCAGACTTTTAACTAGTCATACCAAACAACAACAGGATCAGGCTCCCAGCTCTTATTAGAAAACACTTTACATCACTTCAATGAGCACATTATTATTATATTACTATTATTATTATTATTACTGTTATTATTATTATTATTACTGTTATTATTATTATTATTATTATTACTACTACTACTACTACTACTACTACTACTACTACTACTACTACTATTATTATTATTATTATTATTATTATTATTATTAATAATAATAATAATATAATAATAATGGTAATAATAATAACAGTAATAATAATAGTAATAATAATAACAGTAATAATAATAAAATAATAATAGTCATAATAATAATAACAGTAATAATAATAAAATAATAATAATAGTCATAATAATAATAATAATAATAATAATAATAATAATAATAATAATAATAGTATTGTTATTATTATTGGCAAATCTTTCCATATGATGCAAGAAAAAAATTTCCTCCGACACTGTAAACAGAGTGCATGATGAGCATCATGGCAGGTTGGACCATTGACATCTTGTGACTTGTGAAAAACTTTTAAACTTTTTTTTTTTTGTTCTGTGTTTTAATAACACAAAATGTCAGTGTCGGTCAAGTTCAAAAGGCTTGCCAAAATTTATATTCATTCATTCTGAACAGTCAGTGAAGAATGTTATGAATTGTTCCATCTAGTGTTGTAATTGCTACAACCTGCAGGGTATCAAACTGTTAGATGTAAATGCTGATATACTTCTATAGATGCTCTTCAACCTGTTAAACAGTGATGACACATTGTCCTCCTCCAAACCACCATTGAGTCGAAATAAAATGGGAAAGGTTGGAATGTCGGCAATACTTGTTTATAACAAATAAAGACTGAAATGTACGTATACGAGTCGCTTACTGTGTACACAGCAAAGAGAGACGAGGATGAGAGAACAGGGGACACACGCTTGTGACGTGGTTTTTAACCTAACCTGACATCAGCTGTTTCTACATTCTAAATAGTTATAGTGTCTACAAAAATTCTAATCACAGATCACACTCTCCTGCCCAATTTCTGCCCAATAATTCAATCCATCCATCCATCATCTGCTGCTTATCTGGGGTGCGGGTCATAGGGGCAGCAGCCTAAGCAAAGTAGCCTAGATATCCCCATCCACGTCTTCCAAGAGGATTCCAAGGTGTTCCCAGGCAGCCAAGAGATATAATCTCTCCAGCATCTCCAGGGGCTTTTCCCAGAAGACCTCATAAGGGAGACTGATGCCTGAACCACCTAAGCAGGTTCCTCTAGACATGAAGGAGCAACAGCTTGAGTCCGAGCCCCTCCATGATGACTGAACTCTTTACCCTCAGGGAGAGTCCCGTCACCCTGTGGAGGGAACTTTTTCTAGCCGCTTGTTCTCAGGATCTCATTCATTCTTGACGGTTCAGTATGAATACACATACTGCTACACCCGTGGCCTTGTGACTGCTCTGGGCACGTGTGCTCACTGCCCCCTGGTGTGTGAATTCACTAGGGTGTTTGCATCACTGTGTGAGGATAGATAAAATACGGAGGTCAAATTCCTGTGTGTGCACAACACAGTGGGTCAAATGAGTATAATTACTAATTACTATTACACCCCCATCATACGTGGCAGGAAGTGCTGTGGCCCATTAGCGCCAATATCTTTGAATATAGCATGACCTTGAGTTTATTACCACACTTATAGCACAGTTATGATGGTCCTGATGAGAAAAGCTCTGATCCATATGCAAGCAAGCTTAGGAAGAAACGCTGAGGAAGAAGAATATAGCTCATTGAAAATGTCACTCCTCAGGTGGCATCTGGTTTGGAATGCTTTGCTTTTTGCAAATACAGATAATAAATACATGAATAGTTATAGTGTTATTTGTTACAATTCTTTTGATAATCTCACAGTCATTTTAAACACTTTTTAACAGCTGCGGGTTGTTTTAAGTCACCGGTGTACAAGGTAAATGCTTGTACAGGCTATCGCATGAATGTCTCTCAGGCAATACTACTGTAAGCTGAAAACTCACTGGGTGTAGCAACAAAACATATTTCTATTCACAGTATATTATGTCTACATTTTTAAAGATAATGAAGCAGTCAATCACTAGTGCTCTCTGAGACACATGATAGTGCTGATCCTGACCATTTCTGACAGTATGTCCCAGCTGCCACTGTAAAGCTCTGATGGGAGATTATACACACGCAGCACATTATCTGCACTGTTTGAGAGGATGCAGGAACCGTCTGGAGCCCTGAGAGAGAGAGAGAGGGAGAGAGGGAGAGAGAGAGAGAGAGAGAGAGAGAGAGAGAGAGAGAGAGAGAATTATTGATCCTTTGGGTGTCCTCAGGGAAATTATTGAATCAAATCAACAATCAATTCTAATTGGGACCTTGTGAATTGGAATAATTCAGGAATTCAGTGGCGATACCCAACCCTACTCTTTTCTCACCATTTGCAGCCTTTGAGGTAGTTTTCAGAAGTGTGGGTGTATTCTGCCCAGGAACCCGTCAACATCCGGGGGTTTTGGCCGAAATCTAGCCCAAGACTGAGAATAACATATGAGAATAAAGTTACATTAACATTAACACAACAAAATCCAAATAAAGGCACTTCACTTACAACTGACGCTGGCAGGCAGTGTCCAGTGGACTGGTTGTATCTCTCCCAGTTTCTTCGACGATTTCCTTGTTTGCTCCTCCTTTCTGGTGCCACTCTTCCTCTCCTCCCTGTGACTTGTCTGCTGTTTTACCATCATCTTCTGGCTTACTGAACTCTGTGCAGCCAATAAAACAGGCTACAGATCAGAAACATCACTTAAGAACTTAAGGAAGTTACGCATCGTACTACAGTTTGATATGGTCAAAAAATGAAAGTTGTAGCAAGTCATTTAGAGGAACGGGTAAAAATGAAACCGATTTTTTAGGCATAGATAAATGGCGAAAGGTGTCCTGTTTGGTGACCTCGGGTTTAAACATTTACATCATGGAGCAGGGACCTCAGGCTCTGGCTGGATCAGCCTGCAGCCAGAGCTGCAAATCAAACCAAGTTCATTGGAACATCACATTACACAGGTGTAAGAGTGTGTGAAAAACGTAGGTGCAAGTCCCTCACAGTAGTAAAACAGATGCATAAAAAACACACATTAGACAGATTATTGCATTGAAACATACATTATTTCCCCATAGAAGTTCTGTGTATGTTGAAACTACAAGATGAATGTAGTGGGAGACGGCCTTTGGTGGCTGTGGGAGACGGCTCAGGGAAGTTAGGAGACTGCCCTTGTGGTGCTGGGACGGCCTTGGTGGTGTTGGGGAGACGGCCTTTGTGGGTGCTGGGAGACGGCCTTGGTGCAGTGGGAGACGGTCTTTGGTGGTGCAGTGGGAGACGGTCTTTGGTGGGTGTAATGCAGTGTAACTGAGCAGCTTGTTGCAGCTCTGGTAGTGAGTAAAATGTAGACAAGACAGCAGAGGAACCTCACCTTTATCTGTGATCACAACAATGCCTTGATCTCCACCAACATTAAAAGTGGCCTCCACACCAGTGTCAGGATGGTAAAAGTCCAGCTCCACTGCTTCAGCAAGACGTGGCTGTTTGGCAGCAGGTGGTGCCTCCCCCTCTACGTCCTCCTGCGCTTCACTGCAGGGCTGATTCTGCGGACCTTCTTGAGGGGGCTCTCCATCAGCTTCTGCTTCTTGCCCTGTTACTCCCAAACCCCCACCTTCACTACTTGGCCCTTGTTCTGACATATCAAGAACGTCCTCTGTATCTTGTTTTGTCTAAAGAAATATGTGCCGTCTTTTCTCCCGCAGTGTCTGTGTGAGAGAGATTTAACAAGCCAGTGGTTTTATTCTCTGCCCCATTTGTCAAATTGAAATAAGAAGGTGATACTGGAGTGAAGTTTCTTGTGATGCTGGTTTAATCATAGTCTTAATTACACTGGGAACATCACAGCAACAAGACCCTGAAGATACAGGAGAAAAGAAAAGAAATTCCAATGTTATGGAAAAGCAACGAAGCACCAAATCAACAACACACAGTCCACATTTTATCCTGAGAAGAAAATGTAATGATCTAACAATGTTTGCAACAAAACTGTAAGGAAAGGTTACGACTCAATCAAACGATGACAAATTAGTAATGCGATGAGAGGAGGAGTGAGGCAAATGAACTGATCGTGCTAGCGCAGGGGGACCTCTCATTGTCCAGTCCTAAAAGTTCCCCAATTTCAGCCACTTGGGAGTATCGCCTAGTTCCCATCCTTTCCTGAGCCAGTCGATTTAAGTAACTGGAATTTCCTCCAACTGACTGGCAAAGGGAGAGAGGGGAACTGAACAAGATCCCAAAGTGGTAGATATTTGGACCAGCTGATTATAGGGTGTGTAGCTTTGACCTCACTCCAGATGTATGGGAACTCTGGTGTCCTTTATCAGTAGATTTTACTGTACAGTTGATCCATTTTACTGAATTAAACTATGATTATGACGATTATATTATTATTATTATTATTATTATTATTATTATTATTATGATTATTAATACTTTTATTATTATTATTATTATTAATGTTTTATTATTAATCATAATAGTTGTAATTATTGTTATGATTATTGGTATTATTCATGTTATGTATTTACTTATACATATCATAATAGTTGTGTTATTGTTATTATGATTAGTTATTGTTAATATGAATATGATTGTTTATGATTATTGGTATTATTAATATGATGATGATGATTAAAAATAATAATAGTTGTGTTAATCTTATTGTAATTACTATAATCTGTATTATTGTTATTAATAATTCGTTATGGTTATTAATATGATGAGGTTATTAATATTCTTATTCTTATTCTTGATAATAATACTGAGGTGATTGTTATTATTAATATGAAGGTGATTATTATTATTAATGGTTTAATCCCCGGTACTGATCTGCGCGAGCGGCTGCGCGAGCCTCTTACCTGTTGTTGTGCAGCTCAGGTGGGAGTCTGTCGCGCTAACTTTGCTCGCTGGAGTCCAAGACGTCCGTTCCGGGTCAAGCCCGCTCCGCTGAGTCCGCTCAGTCGAGGCTGAGGAGTTTAAAGCGCAGTCCGGCCCGCGCTGACTGAACGCCGGAGCTGCGTGTTTACACACCCGCCATGGCAGTGCCGTAAACCCCGCCAGTTATCGCGAGATTTCTCTGTTTCGCAACACTAGCGTCAACCACCAGAGGGCGCTCACTGACCGCCCCAGGCGCTCCGTACGTCACCGTGTCAGCTGACGTCACTCTTCAGGCTGAGAACGACCTCCGCGTGCATGTTTGTGGACAGCCGTTCTGCGAAGCCTGCTGGAGGACCTTTGACTTTGTGGGGCTGATCCTCCAACTCCAGTGCTTTACTGAACAGTGTGTGAAGTTTCAGTTTTACAGGATCAGAGGGTCCTGTAGTTCAGAGGGACAATGTTCAAGAGCAATAAGAAGTGAATATACATTTCAGTCACCTATAAACACAGAAATAATGGGATATTTCTGTGTGTGTGTAATTTTCCAATTTCTGAAAAAAACCCAATATATATATATATATATATATATATATATATATATATATATATATATATATGTATAAATCCATCATTAAATAATTGGTACAGAAACCTTTATTAGCAGTCACAGAGGTCAGGCGTTTTTCTGTAATTTCTCACCAAGTTTGCACACACTACAGGAGGCCCACTCCTCCGTACAGATCTTCTCCAGATCTTTCAAGTTTTTTGGCCGTCGCTGGGCAACATTTTCAGCTCCCTCCAAAGATTATCTGTTGGGTTCAGGTCTGTAGACTGGCTTGACCTCTCCATGACCTTGAAAAGCTTCTTACTCCTTAGTTGCCATGGTTGTGTGTTTTCAGTCATTGTCATGCTAGAAGACCCAACCACGCTGGAATACCCGAACCGCTCTTACTGAGGAAAGGAGGTTGTTGGCCAAAATCTTGTGATACATGGCGCTGTCCATCCTCCCTTTAATACAGTGCAGTCATCATGTCATCTTTGTAGAAAAACACCCCCAAAATATGTTTCCACCCCCGTGCTTCAGGGTTGGGACTGTGTTCTTGGGGTTGTAATTCTTCTTCTTCCTCCAAACATGGCGAGTGGAGTTGATACCAAACTATCTTGTTCTCATCTGACCACCTGACTTAAGAAAATCGGCAGCATATCAAATAGTTATTTTCCCCACTGTATATATAAAACAATGGATTCAAATTAAAGTTATTTTCTTCTCTAACAGATCCACCAAAAGTGTTCATTTGCTGATTTAGGCTAAAGTCACTGATATTTTCCTACTTTTTAGATATTTTCCAGAAAAGATGGGAGTCAGTGACAGAAAGATCAGTCTGAAGAGCAGGATTACATTGAGCTACTTTATAATTTTCTGTATAAATAATTATGATAAAGAAAGAATAACACATTTGTATTGGAAGGGATAAAGCCTTCTCTAAGCATCCAAACTTACACACCACCTATGTTATCAGATTTACAATTCCAGCTAAAACAAGCAGGAACCGAGATTTGAGTTCTATAGAGGATAGATCTTATTTTACTATTTCAAAACATTTGCTTGTAAAAGGATGCTGATCAATGATGATCAAAGAAGGTGGAGAACAGGATGTGCCTTTAGGGCTTGACTGAAGTCATAGTTTGCCCCAAAAACTAGCATATTCTTCAGGGGGAATTGGAAATGTGTATTTTCCAAACAATTTGTCTAAGAAACCAAGATAGGCTAGATATTATCTTTTTTTCAAATCAATTTTTGTATCTGATGTTCTTGTTCCATATTTAACATCTATGTGGCGAGGAACTGTGATTGTAAGAGTACAGTACAGTAGGGGTTCCAAACCATAGCACAGTTGAGTATGTGACCTGAACTATTCCAGTATACCAAACAGATCTGACATACAGTTCTGCCAACTATTCCAGTACGCAGTCCTGAGGACTCCACATTCAGCTGATTTAAATGCATTCATTCATGCAGCATGTCAGATTTAACTCATTATCCAATAAACAATCTGGGTCTAGTGTGTCTGGGCAGAAGAATACAATATAAATGCTGAAATATGGGGTCCTCAGAACTGATTGGGCAAAAGACACACGTAAGCCTAAGGTTACCCTGACCATGCATGCATTCTCTGGAGAGTTCCATTCAATACCACTAGGATAGGATGGAGTGGAGTTCATGATTTTGATCGTTTGCTTTTGAATTCATACAATCAAATCCTTGCAGCAATGTTCCAGCATCTTCTGACATCATGATACATGTGAATGTTCAGGTTTCACGCTCCATGCCAGGATGCTCTTATCGAGATATTGCATATCATACAGATGTTACCATAGTACAGGAGTAGGCGATCCCAGTCCTGGAGTGCCAGCTTCCTGGAGCTGGGAGACCTACATGAACCACGAAGAAGGGAAAACAGATGGATTGCGTGACATGAACAGAGTGACCAACAGCCACGACTGTGGACATTCAGCGAGCAGCAATGTCATCCATGAGCCATTCTATTAGTCTCAGCACCGTTGGCAGAAGGATGCATGTAGACCATTGCAATGACAACCCTTAACACCATATCAACATCACCAAAGTCAGTAATGGTGTTGTGCCAGACTGGAATCACTCAGAATGGCAGCGGGTCATCTTCAGTGAAGACACACTTGTGTGTTGGTGAAGACGTAAAGTGCAAGAACTGAGAATATTCAAGCTGCGTTGGATAGATCTAAGAACACCATTAGGATCCTCTAAAACTCCAAGCCAGACCATAAAGCCTGATGTGTTATTAAAGTAGTGCAATGCTATATTAAGAGACAACTTCTATACATGCAGCTCTGTAAATACTGCTCATATCAGTCTAAATATTCATCATGTGTTGTTCCTGGTAGGATTTATCTTCCTTCTGAACAGCATTGCAATCTGACTTTCTTCTGTTTGCATCTAGGTTTTTGAGGCTGAGTGTACAAACATGATGATTCTTCAAAGGCATTATACAGTGGGGAAAATAAGTATTTAGTCAGTCACCAATTGTGCAAGTTCTCCCACTTAAAAAGATGAGAGAGGCCTGTAATTGACATCATAGGTAGACCTCAACTATGAGAGACAAAATGTGAAAAAAAATTGAGAAAATAATTTTGTCTGACTTTTAAAGAATTTATTTGCAAATAATGGTGGAAAATAAGTATTTGGTCACCTACAAACAAGCAAGATTTCTGGCTGTCACAGACCTGTAACTTCTTTTTTAAGAGGCTCCTCTTTCCCCCACTCATTACCTGTATTAATGGCACCTGTTTGAAGTCGTTAACAGTATAAAAGACACCTGCCCACAACCTCAAACAGTCACACTCCAAACTCCACTATGGTGAAGACGAAAGAGCTGTCGGAGGACACCAGAAACCGAATTGTAGACCTGCACCAGGCTGGGAAGACTGAATCTGCAATAGGCAAGTAGCTTGGTGTGAAGAAATCTACTGTGGGAGCAATAATTAGAAAATGGAAGACCTACAAGACCACTACTAATCTCCCTCGATCTGGGGCTCCACGCAAGATCTCAGCCCGTGGGGTCAAAATGATCACAAGAACGGTGAGGAAAAATCCCAGAACCACAAGGGGGGATCTAGTGAATGACCTGCAGAAAGCTGGGACCAACGTTACAAAGGCTACCATCAGCAACACACTACGACGCCAGGGACTCAGATCTTGCAGTGCCAGACGTGTCCCCCTGCTTAAGCCAGTCCATATCCAGGCACGTCTGAAGTTTGCTAGAGAGCATTTGGATGTTCCAGAAGAGTATTGGGAGAATGTCATATGGTCAGATGAAACCAAAGTAGAACTATTTGGTAAAAACACAACTCGTCGTGTTTGGAGGACAGTGAATGCGGAGTTGCATCCAAAGAACACCATACCAACTGTGAAGCATTGGGGTGGCAACATCATACTTTGGGGCTGTTTCTCTGCAAAGGGACCAGGACGACTGGTCCGTGTACATGAAAGAATGAATGGGGCCATGTATTGTGAGATTTTGGGTGCAAACCTCCTTCCATCAGCAAGGGCAATGAAGATGAAACGTGGCTGGGTCTTTCAGCATGACAATGATCCCAAGCACACTGCCAGGGCAACAAAGGAGTGGCTTCGTAAGAAACATTTCAAAGTCCTGGAGTGGCCTAGCCAGTCTCCCTTTGGAGGGAGTTAAAAGTCCTTGTTGCCCGCCGACAGCCCCAAAACATCACTGCTCTAGAGGAGATCTGCATGGAGGAATGGGCCAACATACCAGCAACAGTGTGTGCCAACCTTGTGAAGACTTACAGAAAACGTTTGACCTCTGTCATTGCCAACAGAGGATATACAACAAAGTATTGAGATGAACTTTTGTTATTGACCAAATACTTATTTTCCACCATTATTTGCAAATAAATTCTTTAAAAGTCAGACAAAATTATTTTCTCAATTTTTTTTTCACATTTTGTCTCTCATAGTTGAGGTCTACCTATGATGTCAATTAATGGCCTCTCTCATCTTTTTAAGTGGGAGAACTTGCACAATTGGTGACTGACTAAATACTTATTTTCCCCACTGTATACTGCAAGTTGAAGAACGTGAATTCCTTCACTTATTTGATGCACAATCTCTTTAAGAATCACAGGTTTTCAGAAGGTAAAAGGTGACAAATTACCAAAGCCAGTCTCCTTAATAATAGGCATTTATTTAGTATTTATCTTCTTTTTCAAACAAACAAAACCAAACTATTTACACTCTGATTAATCAGGACGTTATTACTTTGTTGCTAACATTTTCAGTATGACTTCAAAAAGTTATATCGGACTCATTTAAAAGTTTCCCCTACAGGGCTAAGCTGACAGGTAAGAATGAAAAGGCAAATGAACATCTCATCTCCGTTACATTTTTGCCTCGACATGTGAGTGGCATGAAAGGAGATTCAGCTTCAATACTGATTTAGTCTTCTCCGTTTGCATACAACAAAAAGAAAGTGGGGGAAGTTATGATCATGAAACGTTTTGGGGGAAATTTAAGATAGTCACTACTGTTCATGTTTGATTAGCTTGGATAACAGATTCGGTTCACATTCGAATAAAGCGCACGATAAACAAACATACCACACAGTTTGGGTTCTAGACCTGCATCTTTGTCTTGCAAATAAATGTAATGATGTGATCTCCAACTAGCAGAGCCACATCTTAATTAATCGGTTTCCAAATCACATCAAGTCTTAAATTGCCTGCTTTCAGTTTCATTTCGCCAAAATAAAAACATGGGACTCTAAATACGTCTACAGGTCCTGGAGTCACATCTACAATCAGCTGACTGAGTTGGAGAGAATCTAAAAAGCAGAGATAGTCCATCTAGAAAGACAGTGCATGTCTTATTAAGGGCACTGTAAAACCTGCATGCAGCTCAAAACCTTGTTACACAGCCGCTAGGATACTTTCACCTACTTATATAGAAGTGCAAAAGTACAGGCAGACTAGGGGCCACCAAATAAAGCTAGCCTCCAGAGTTAATTACACTGCAATATATAATCAATTGTGATAGCTATTTTTTTTTTTTTTTTTTGAAATGGACACACATGGCTCTGCAATGGCGCAACGCAATTTCACATACTAATCAGTCAGGTTCTGTCACAAGTCTCCACATAAGTTAAATTTAGGGCTGATTTTCTTTAGGGTTCATTTTTTTGATTGAGAATCAATTAAGAGCTGTTAAGGTCAGCACTGTAAGTAAAAGTATGTTGAACAAAACCTGGTCAACACATCACATTTTTCAATCTTTAAGAACAGGCTTGTCTGTACAGTTAAGGCATGTCTGAGGAAAAAAAAATAAATCACCACACCCAACAGAAAAAAAATCTGAAGTCATGTTCATGTATACACAGTTTACAGGGCAGCCACTTGCCATAGGTATGTAGTCTTTGTATATATCTGTGTTTCTGTGTACATGTATGTATGCATCAATGTCTGAATACAGTTCAGATCAAGACAGCAGTTGTATGAGATAGTATCTGATGATCATGCTGCATGTGTGCTGAACTTGCCCAGCCATGTATGCAGGTGGGCCTGGCCACACAGCTGGATTACTAGTCTGTACAGGTTTTAACTGTCATAGTTCTGCAGTTCCTGTATCCAGAGGCTCCTCTCTTCAACTCCCCCTTCCAGTCACGTGGAGATAAAGCTACCTTTGGAGGAACCCATCTGCCTGGAAAGTAGTGCCATGGTTATGGGGTGTTATCTTCTCTTCTTTGCTGGACTGCTGTTTTGAATTTTTCTGGAAAGGACACATCCTCTTTGATTTGTGTGTTACGTGAGAAAGCGGAAAACAGCTGGTCAACACAGAAGCTCTGGAATACTGGTGTAGAAAGAGGGGGAAAAAAGAGCACATAATGAGTAAAAAGAACTCTGAAAATCACTGAAAAGCTACATCACAGTGGAATTCCAACATATCTTTGATTTTCTGCACCATTAAAAAGATGAGTTGTTCAGAGCAAGTTTTACTTGCTGAGTCAGAACTGCAAACAGCAGTGGTCAGAGGCCAGACATCTGAAGCTTTCATTCTTTTAAAATAGACATGGGAAGAAAATGTATTTCATCTGGTTCCCTGTTCTTCAATGGTCAGCCTAGAGTAATACCCAAGATCACCATTTGCGTCGGTTGGTCATTCTCAGCACTGCAGTGACACTGACATGGTGGTGGTCTGTTAGTGTGTTTCAATGGTAGGAGTAAATCAGACACAACAGGGAAATGTGTTTAAACATTAATTCCAGTCACTGTCCCCTCTATTAGACACTTCTACCTAGTTAGTCCATCTTATAGAAGTCAGAGACAGAAGGCCATCTGTCTGTGCAGTTTGTATTGGTCATCTTCTAGTCTTGGATGGTGAACAGTCCTCAATACAGCAGTAACACAGGAGTTTAAACACACTTAACCGAACCACCACCACGTTAGTCACTGAGAACGACCAATCACCCACATATGATGATCCCATGGGGTCCTGACCAATGAAGATCAGAGTGAAAGGAGGCTAATAGATATGCAAAGAAACAGATATACAAATCTACAAAGTGCTCCTGTAGGATAAGAGGGGCTGATAAAATGGACAGTGCATGTAGAAACAGAAGTTGTCAATGTTAAGGATGATTGATGTGCATATATATGGCTCTATTTTCCCTGACGTATCACCTTGGAATTATTAGGTTCTACCTGCATTTGGAGCAGTTTTGAGATGCTGAGTTCTTACAGCGACAGTATGAGGAGGGAGATAGAACCTTCACAATGTTAAACATGTCACAGAATAAAAACATACATTTTAATAAAAATGTCAGAAAGATAGAATCTTATAATTCCAACGGGGTAATATTCTATACACTTATTAACCTGAATATAATATATATTGTTCTGTATACTGTGATCATCCAACATCCTGAACTCACTAATGCTTTTGTTGCTGAATGCAATCAAATCCTCACAGCAATGATCCACAATCTACTAGAAAGCTTTCCCTAGATAGTAGAGACAGTTATTCCAACTAAGCTCTTTTTAATATCCTTAATTTCAGGTTTAAAAAAGGTATATCTGTGTTCTAATGTTCTTATTAAGACCAAATCAATTTCAAAAATAATCTCACAAACATCTCAACGATCGCATTACAGAGAAATTAAGAGAAACTGTTGGAATTCCCCTTGAGAAATGCTAATCTCTACTTGTATTGTACCTCTAAGTACTGCACAAAAGAACATTTGTCTCTGAAAAGACATGAAATTCAGTGCCTTCATTCGGTCAATAAACATTTGCTTACAAACGTAAGCAACCACACGAAAGTGTGGTTTTCAGCTCTTGTCTAATCAGGTGTAAATTTGATGAAATTACTGTAACTGATGAACCAACAGAACAAAGAGGTGCAGCAGGCAGAGATTAGCTTGAAGACAATTTGAACATTGTTATAGAAAATTCTTCACATGATGTGCAATAAAAAAAAAAAAAACCATGCATCTCATTACCAGACAGACAGTTGTGTTCCACCGGCCACTCCATGCGGACAGTAATCCACAGCCGTGTAGCAGACAGTCTATATAACTAGTCTCATCACGTCAACCAACCATCTTCCTCTGGTCCTCTTCCAAGGCCATTTCCCCATCGTTCAGTGGAACAATTTGCAGAATTCCACTTTGAACTCCAGCCTCTGGTGAAAGCTTTTTTTGTTTTTAAAAGTTTGTCATCTAGCACCCAAAATCAAGCAGTTTGGAAACTTTCAGACAGCTCTGTGTCTTTAAGTGTAAATCTCTGAACGGCTGGAGTTTAATCGCGAAGGCCCTAATTCCAAATGAGGAGCAGAGCTGGTATTCCTCGAAACAACATTCAGAGTATCCAGTGTCCCATAAGCCTCCTTCATTGGTGTGTGATCAAGCTTATGGTCAGTCCCAAGAATGGCTGAGAGTTAGTGGAGGGACAAAAATGAAGAGAAAAAAAGGAAAACTGCATCATCTATGTACATGTACACAGGGAGTGAAGAAAAGATGCACTGCTGCTGTCTTTG
Source organism: Acestrorhynchus altus (assembly GCA_034509495.1). Taxonomy (NCBI): domain Eukaryota; kingdom Metazoa; phylum Chordata; class Actinopteri; order Characiformes; family Acestrorhynchidae; genus Acestrorhynchus; species Acestrorhynchus altus. Next base: position 8,163,813 of record JAVGWO010000027.1, on the reverse strand, counting down.
CTGTCTTGCAAAGTTAGATGCTAACTGAAGGGGCTTCGGCAGGATTTTAAGCATCCAAACCAGCTATGTGTCAACAGTGCCCCCTTTCGTCTTTATGTCCCCACAGGGTCCTCACAGTTTTAAGTGTGTGAAAAGTGCATAGCGAGAGCATCGAGGCAGTGTTAGTTCTTTTTTTCCTTTTTGTACGTACAGACCCCAAAAAGTCAACTGCCATGATACTCCCTTCACCCATGTGGAAACAGAAAGGCTGTTTACGGTCCACTGACTATGATGGCAGGTCTGAGGTGATACATATATACATCCCTCATGTTAATCCGGTCATATCCATAATATTCCGTCATGTCATAGACATGTCCATCTTTCAATCAATGACCAAAAAAAAAAAATTCTAGATGTAAGTTCTAGTTGGGGAAGAAAATGTTAAAGCATCAAGAGTTGCCTTCGTGCATTTCAAAGTACCCAAAAAAAAAATGGTTTGTGCTGGTTTTTTCTCCTTGATTTTTCTTTTCTTTTCCAGAAACACGAACCATTTCTTTGCTCCGGAACACAAAGTATCTTAAATCCACTGTAAGGAAAAAAATTAGTCCAAAAAAAACCAAAAAAACAAAAAAAACAAATTCAGTAAACAAAACAGGGTCAGCTTTGTGATAACTCCTTGTCCTGACGCCCCGACCATGGAAACGCAATCATTCTGTATGCCACACCCATTTCACTACAAGAGGGAGGGGCCTGTCATGTGATTACCACAGCTCCGATCCCAAACATTTTTTCATTGAGTCACATTTCCACACTACCACCCTACCCTATCCTAGCCTTTCCACCCCACCCCACTAAAGAAGAACAAGAAGAAAAATGCACCCACAAATGTCCAAGTGTTTTTTTTGTAAACAACCAAAACTCCAGTATGGAATAGATTTTTTTTTTCTTTTTCAGTTTCATAGTCATAATGTCTCTATGAACAGGATTGTAGAGGCAGTGTGTTCTAGCGGTAGTCATCTCGACTTTGTCCATCTGCTTGCTGAACAGGTTTTCCAAAGGAAAAAAAAACAGATTCTCCATCCCAACGTCCAACTACTTTTCCATTTTTGCGTTGAATAAAAAGAGAGAGAAAAAAAAAATCAGACTTCTGTTTTACTTTTTTTCACTTTTTTTGGAATACATTCAATGTTTTCTTAAGAAAGAAATAACACACTTCACATGGTAGCAATGAAACTAAAAACTAAAGGAAATCACTTAAAAAAAAAGACAAAAAAGTAGCAGCCCCAAGTGCTCTTTTGTAGTCCAAATACTTTTTTTTTTTAAACTTTGTGTGTATATGTGTATTATATTATAGATTCATATACGCAATAACAACAAAAAGTCATCAACAACAGTAACAACAACAACAACAACAAACAAGTAACATTATATGAACATTTTGTGCACAGTTGTGTGCACTTGCACAGTTTGATGGGATCTTTCTTTTTTTTCCTTTTTTTTTTATTTTCTTTTAAGCCAGTCAGTCACTCACTCAGGAGTAAGAGAGTGGACAACAAGGCAATGCGAGCCACATCCCCGAAAAAAATTGGACAATCCTCAATGGACCATCCCCAGGCTACAACTAGAATAACTAGAGAAAATGAAGTGCGCAATGCACAAAGCTCTTTGTTTATAAGCACAGGACGTGTGTTCATGTGTCTTCACTGAAACACACTCCTAAAAAAATAATGTCTCAATGGCAGCAATGAACTCCAACCATTCGCCCTTTTAAAAAGGTCTTAGGCACATTGTGTGTGGACAGAAACGCACACGCTACATCAAACTCACTCAGACAAATGCAGACACACAAATAACCCTCAGTTCGTGGCCCATGAGCGTGCTAGAGGCACAGGTATGGGTGGTGGTGGTGGTGGGTGGTGGTGGTGGTGGTGGTGAGGGGAAACAGCTAAATAATAAAGTCGCATGCAGAGCACTGGTAAGTGTTAAACAAGGTAAAGCTTTTCTGGTTGCATCTAGAGCTTTAATGTCTATCTGGGGATGAAGTGAAGAAAGGATGTGTTGTGCCATTGCCAACTGCCCCCCCTCACTCAAATACACAAATATGCTGCAGAGCTACAAACAAACATGTACACATGCACACACACAAATTCACTCGCACACACTCTCACAAACTCTCGCACACCACACACACATTCTGTTCATGAAATACAAACTTCTAATTTGCTTGAAAAAATCACAAAATGGCCTCTTGTGTCATTTCATACGTCTTGGTATCTTTGTAAGCAACCCCCTCCCCCATACCCAAAAGAAGGAGGAAAGAAAAAGGAAAAAAAATTGTGCAGACTGGTATGCTTTGTACAAACACTCACGTTCAGGTTTTAATACACGCGCTCACGCTCTTGCACTCACACAAAAAATATTAATCTCTATTACATTTAACTAACCCCTTTTTTTGTTGCTTTTCTCATTTTTTTATACAAGTGCAAATCTTCAAGTTTTATGATCGAAAAATCTTATTTTATATAGCTTTACTTTTTTTATAGAAATTTTATAGAAAAAAAAAAGAAAAACAAAAAAACAAAACAAAAAAAACAAAAAACCAAAAACCCCCCTCCCAAAAAAACAGTGTTTGTCTTTGAATAGAGATTTGTTTCTTTTTTTCTGATACGGTTTGAACAAACAGGACGGTCCCCCGTGATCTCTACCACCGCTGCCTATATGTCCAGTTCTAATTCTACACACATATATATTTATGTGGGAATATTTCTGAATTCATACCACATATCTATACATGTTAAAACCTTTTAAAAAGAAAGGAAAAAAAAACAAAAACAAAAACAAAAAACAACCTCTGTCCGCATCCTGCCTTCATAAAGTGCATTAGTTTGAGTAAGGTGCTTATTGTTATAAGTGCCAGAAGTTTAACCACCCCCCAAAAATACAAATGCCTTGTTTACCCTACCACATCACCTCATGTCTGGGGGCTTTGCTGGGGGGAGTCTGAAGCTGTGTAATAGTGGGTACAAGAGCAGCACTGCTCACGTTCACCCCAATTATAGCAAAATTACATTCTCCCTCCATTCTCCCCTCAACCCCCAGCACACACCCTCTCCAATAAACCTGGCTCCTCCCACCCCCCCACCCCCCAATCCCCAGCAGTGCACATTGGACTTGCGGAGTCTGATTAGTTGGACCCGCGGATAAAAGGCCTCAGGTAGCTATTGCTGTGGACTCAGTAATCTTCCACCATCTCCATCTCACTCAGGCTCATCCGATCCCCTGCACCATGGAATGAGTACCCTGCACACACACACACACGCACACACAAACAGAAAAAGAGACATGAAACATTTCAGTTCTCCAAACACATTTACTTTTCTTTGCCAAAAATAAATCTCCATTGCACAATATTGTGTTCCTGTGCTCCTGTAAAATGACAATATTTGATACGATATGATGAAGACCATAACAAAGTATACCGTTAATCATATTAAATTGGAATGCCAGACACACAGCATGCTGTCTATTTAAATAGTAACCCTTAACTGCAAAATTTCTATGACATAATTTGAACAAGACTGTAATCTGTAGTGTCATCCCTCCAGTAACCAAACCCTTTCCACACACACACTTCCACTTTTGCTGGGAATTAAATCATAAACAGTCAGAAGCACATTTTAAGGTACAAACGCTACGTATAATATAATGCTGCTTTAAGATCAAATAAACACACAAATGTGTAATTTGAACTACATAGCTTTAATTTCACAAAAAGTGCAATTCATCTAGAAATAAGAATGGATCAAAATTTACTGTACTGCATTCTCCCTTTATGTTTCATAATATGACTGCAGCACTGAGAAAGAGAGACACACAGATAAAGACAAACAAAGGGAAACAGGGAGAAAGCAGGTATACCTAAAATGCTTGGGTCAGAGTGCAGCATCATGGGCTGTTTCTTCTTCAGTTTCCCCACCTGGTCATAGCCCAACCCACCCTTGCCAGAATGCACTGACTGGAACATGGACTGCAGAGCTGAGGGGTTCATTCCCCTCATAGAATCCTAAAATGAGAAAGGGGAGATATGACTGAATACTAAATTACAGTCAAACACTAGTTATTAGCATACGTAGCTTTGTCATTAGCTGGAACAGGTATTCAAAAGCACACACTTTGAGCACGGACTGTGATTTGCTGGAACTGAAAAACCCATCTCTGTTACATACTGGTGTTTGATTAGATGGCCTTTTTACCTGCAGAGGGAAGCTGTTCATGGTCAGCCCAGCCACCTCCTTAGAAAGCTGCCAAAATGAGTGAAAGAAGAGAACAGGTCAAAGCACGAGGAGAGTGAGCACTCTGCACTGGCACAGACATGAAAGTCTTCTAGTGAATACATAATGACTGACTTAAAAAAATTAATAATAACATGCACACCTGCTGCTGCTGCCTCTGGTGGTTGGCTTTCTGTTTGGCACGGCGCTCCAGGAACTGCTTGGCAAACTCTTTGGCTTCCACGGTGTCACCAAGGTAGTGGCGGATAAAGTCTAGCACTTCATACGGTGACTCAACCTCTTTCAGATACGTCACGATGGTGGCCACTGGGCAGAATGAAGGAAACAGAGAATAAGGCTTGAAAATGAATAACAAATCCATAGATCTGGATTGCTGCACTTCCTGAACAACCTATTCAACTCACTTGTGAATTGCCAGGTTCAGTTGGTCTAGATTTACTACAGCAGGGAAATCAAACTGTGCTCAAAGCAGGCCCTCCAGGACCAGAGTTGCCTACTCCTGGACTATACCATAGCCTGAGCAAGTGGCTTACACCATGGTGAAATTTTATACTTGTGCGTTGTTGTGTTTGCACGCTGCTCAGCAATTACACCACCCAAATAATATTCTGGTAATAGGGATGATATACAGAAGGATGGTGAATTTTCTCGGCTTGTCCAGCCACAGAGAGACATGGACAAGGAACAGATGATCGAGTTAATGATTTGGTTTGTCATCAACAACCATTTACCTCACATTACTGTCCACACATTATCCGTGTTTGTCCAACTGAATTTAAAAGTGTTGGCAGGAAAGAAATGATGCAAACAATTTGACCGCACAGTTGCTGTACTCTGTGTCACCACAACACATTTCTGGGGAGGCGTGGATCAGAAAACATAATGTACAGGATGGGGGACACATTTATGCAAAGGGTTTATTTAAGCAGTTGCATAAATCCTGACTGCAGGATATGCAATGTCAGGTAAGGCAAATTCAAATAAATGTTACAATTTTTGCATGAGGCATAAGGAAAGATTGCACTGTCCTCATTTTCCATGACAGATCCACCAGAGACAGATTATATGTGACCAATATCATTTATTTTACTTCATCTTGGATACACAGGGTGCATTATTAATATCATGCCATGTGGGATGATTGACTTCTGGTGAAATCTGGTGAAATGTATTTTTAATGTAGCACAGAAAAAGGTTTTTTCCCCAATATCAATGAAACTAATGGACGTTGACCATTGTTATAAGCTACTAAGTTAACAGGATTGCTAGAACCAACCAAGGCAGGAGTAAATGATGAACAATGCTGAGGGAAAAAGAAATATTGCACTGATTTTTTTTTCTAGCTAACACAACTCCAAGAGTTAACTTAGTAAGAAGTGCACTACATCTGCTTTCTCAATCACAGCAATGAATACATGTTAAAGCACTCATATTTTGTAGAAGAACATACATGCATTGATCAGCCACAGCAATAATAACATTGGGAGATGAAGAGAATAACTGATCATCTTCATCTGATCTTCAGTGGCATCTGTCAAACGGTGGGTATATTAGGCAGCAAGTGAAATGATGATCTGATGATCTGAGTGATAAGATGATCTGTTAAAAGCTGGAAAAACTGGCAAGCATAAGAATCTGATCCCATTTGTGCCAGAATGTGATGTCTAGATGACTGGGTCAAAGTATGTCCAAAACATCAAGATCTTGTGATATTGTGATCAATTAGCAACAGGATCACAGACACCTAAGGCTCACTGATACAATCCATGGAAGTCCCACCTAACAACTTACAGGGCTTAAAGGATCTGTTGCTAATGTCACAGTGCCATATACCACAGGATGCCTTCAGAGATCTTACTGAGTCCTTTCCTCAAATGAAAAATCTGCTGACGTGGCGTAAAGGTGACCTACTCAATTGAAGACAGGTAGTTTTATAAGTCATGGCTGATCAGTTTATAAAAGCCCTGTTTATATTTGACATTATTGAACTAAACTGTTGGTCTGTACTTGAGTTCACAACTCCAATACTGGCATCTAGAATGACTAACCAAGTAGCTGAGGCCCTGTATACATATCCAAACAAGAAACCTTGAAAATGAAACACCATCTGTAAACTGTGTGAACAGTTGTGAACAAAGTACAGCCAAAGGGAACAAAAAGGTGTATTTACCATCCTGGGAAGAGGCGTTGTTGGTTGAGGTGTTAAGAGCATGCAGCATCTGCTCACACCATGTAGTGAAGCCATCCTGAGCCTTCATCCCCTGGAAGAGCTTCAGCAAGCGTTCCTCTTCCTCAGTACGCTTACGCCGATTTAGCATCAAGTACTGATCACTAAAAGCAAGAGGGAAGGAAGAAATGGTAACCCATAACACAATGACATGGAAGTCAGAGCTCTCACTCCGCTTGTGTGAATATGCTTAGATACCTGAGTGAGGGGCTGCTGCGGCTGTTCTTCAGGCCCATGCTGTTGCGGAGGGCGCTCTGGTTTTTTAGAGCCTCGTCCCAAATGCCCATGCTCCCTCCTGAGGGGCTACTGCCCCCTGCTGCCTTGCCCTCCATGCCTCCAGACCCCCACAGTGCCCCAACACCTTCAGCACCCCACTTTGCAGAGAGAGAGAGAGCAGAGAGAAGAGACACGGCATTAAAATACAAATGCACATTTTAAAAAGGTATTTATACTGACAAGCCAAAACTGCATAACTAATCATTAATGTTGATTTCTCTTGTTACAATGCCAAGAATGTCAGCTGAACAGTCATTTCGCACAGTCAACATGCTGAATGCAAGAGAAACTGTCGGGCATGAAGACCCAATTGACTTTGACGTGGCCCAAATCAGTGCATTTCTAAAACAGCAAGACGTGAGGTCCAACCGATCAGAGGTGGCAAATACCTACTGAAAGGTATGTGGAAGCACAGACCACAAACCAGCAACAGGGTGTTGTGTACCCAAGGCTCTCTGTTGTACACGGACAACTAAGGTTACTGGGACTTGTGCTACTGTGACATAAGTCACAGAAGAATTTAATGATTGTTACATTGCAACACATCCTGCTGAATATGGGGAATTTTTTCACAGACTGGTCAGAGTGCCAATCCTTTCCACTTATCAAGGTACCTAAAATGGGAACTTGAGCATTGAACAAGATGTTGAAGCAACTTAAAAAGGTTTCATGGTCTGTTTTGTTTTTAATACAGTCAATTTTGCTTAGAATGAATAAATCTCATCACTCTCTGAATTAAATAATTATATGATTTAAATAAACCAATAAGTGTTGGTGTTCCGAGTTCTTCATTCTTACCCTCTGCTGCTGTTGGGCTCTGTGCTGCTGTTTGTAGAGTCTTTCAGCCTCCTGTTGGAGGTCCAGTAGGTTGTTCAGGGGCTTTCCCTGCTTCCCTAGCCCAGACATAGATCCTCCACTCCATCCTGACCCTGAGCCAGCTCCACCCTGACGCGGAGCCTGCTGGAGCAGCTTCATTAGCAGTTCCTGCCAGAGGAACCACAAGAGATGCAGGGAAACCATAGGTCAAATCACTGCTACAAAAACACTGTAAACATACACACCCAAGCATAAAATAAAGACACTTCTACACTTCTGATCATAATGTACATATGGCTTGGACTCGTAACATAAACACACCTGTTTGCGTCTGAAGAGCTCCTCTTCCTCTCTCCTCTTTTGCTCCTCCTGTTGTCTCCTCTTTTCATCCCTTCTTTTTCTCTCTTCTTCCTCCCTCTTAGCCCTGAGTTCAGCCTCTCTTCTCTCCTGGAGCTGAGCCACATAACACACATGCAGAGTGTTAGATAAGCCCTGGCTGCCACTTCACAAATGTAGTGCATTTCAGTCTCAAGCAAACAGGGGGCGCTGCACTCACCTTCTGAAGCTGTTCGAGAGTTGGACCCTGAGTTAAGTCCCATATACTGGCCTCACCACCTGAGAGTGTGAAAGCATTGTCAAAGTATGCACCTACACCATGTGTAGCCATTTAGACAGATTTTAATGACAGTAATATGTACATTTGTAAAGAAAATTAGGACATCCAATGAAAACGTTTGTCTTTTGTTAGAAACATATTTAAATATATGAACATTGGAGCTTGATTAAAAAAATTGAGATGATATAATTAAACATACAACTGAAGTCTTGAACATTTTGTTGCACATCTACTATTAGCACAAAACATTGGCTGCAGATGCTTAGAACAAAGTTAGAGAGGATTCTGAAGAACCTTGTCTTATTTAAACATCAAACATTAGTTAGGTTCATTATTAATTATTGAAGTACAATACGGGCCAAAGATTTGGACACACCTTCTCATTCAATGCATTTTCTGTATTTTCATGACTATTTACACTGTAGATTCTCACTGAAGGCATCAAAACTATGAATGAACACGTGGAGTTTTGTACTGAACAAAAAAAGGTGAAATAACTGAAAACATGTTTTATATTCTAGTTTCTTCAAAATAGCCACCCTTTGCTCTAATTACTGCTTGTACACTCTTGGCATTCTCTCAGTGACTGAGTGAGTGTATGTGTGTGTGTTCGTTCACCTGTTGGCTGTGAGGCTGAGGTATGCATGTCCCACATGGACCCTGTATCTGGCACTGACATTGATCTGTTCATCGAAGGCATCATACCCTGCTCTCCGCACCTACATACACAAAGATAAGGAGTGCAATAAGGCAAATGTGCAAGAAGTTGTTACACATTGAAGTGCAACAGCCTCACACACCAACACGGCAATTCCACAGATAGCTCCAAGACCAACCTGCTTATACTGCCATCAGAAGACACATAGATAAGGGCTAAAGAGATATGTGGAACACTGAAAAACACTGATCAAAACAGACACACCCTGGACCATGTTTATGGCACCATCCCTGCACACACCTGTTAATGAGCTGGAAAAGCTGCTGTTGTTGTAGTTGCTGGTAGAGAGCTGCAGCAGCAGCTAACTCCTGCTGCTTCTTCATCCTCTCCTGATCCAGATTACACTGAAGGGCAAGCAAACACACATGTTCATAAACTCTAGCAGTTCCAGTCAATCACAACCTGGTAAAACATAAGCAGAATTTCATGGTGGGGACAAAATGCCAAAAATTACATTCGAACATTATAATTGGATATACTGAGAAACAAAAACATAAAGGAAAGGCCTTAATATTAGATTTTATCTTTGTGCTGCTGCTGCTGTTGCGTGTACATCAAATTCTTACCAGTGGAGGTGGGGAGGGTCCGGGGGCGAATGGCACACGCCCCCACATTTTAATGACGTCCCCCAGAGGCTGGAACCCTTCATCACAGCCGCGCTTCACCAACAGAGACATGCTGAAATAGCCTGCCTGGAACCACTCACACATCTCCACTGTACTGAAGGGGCCTGCAAGAAGAGGAAGAACATACATGAGACAGCAGGAGAGACAGTGCAAGAGAGCCAGAGACAGTGGAGAAGAAAACAAAACTCTCTCCATATCTCTCACACACAGACACACACACACACACACACGAACGCTGCATTAAAACTGTTACTGTTAATGAACTGTCTTCTGCATGAAATGGACCATAAAAGAACATTTCCTCAACTAGAACTCCGGAGATTAACTTGGCTAACAGTTGATTAAACGTATCAACTCAGTTTAAAACTGTGAATTTAAGTATTTTCTCAGAGATTTGCTGACAAACTGCAACAATAATTGGTTCTGTAATCTTGCATTAGTACACTGACATCGTGATTTCACACCTAAGGATTTCATGGAGTTGTAAACACACAGATGAATCTCATTACAGTTGTCCTTCCTTGAAACAAATTTGGTAGGTACTGACCGGGAACATCCCACAAGGCCTTTTGGTGTTTTGGTGATACTCTTATGGTCATCTACACATCACTATTTGGCCAATGTTAAAATAGCGCAGATCTTTATACTTGCCCATTTTTCCTGCGTAACACAGCAGCTACAAGAACTGACTGTTCACTTGCTCCCTAATGCATCGCACCTCTCGACAGGTGCCAATGTAACCAGATAATGTTATTCACTTCAATTCTGATAGCAATATCCATGCTCTGAAGTAACCGATGCACCATGATCAAAGAATTATTTTCCACCAAACTCTCTCCAACAATCTGATATTGTTGAGACAAGCTTGTGTAGATTTGTCAAATACTAACTAGTGGTTATAAGCTGCCTCATAGCTCTAGTACAAAACTACAGAGGCAAACATGGGACACTTGGCTGATTTAAATAAAATCTTCAAACAAAGTGATCCTTTAAGGAAGCCTGAATCAGTCTTGAATGCAATTAAATGCAAATATCTGTTCATGAACGCAGATCTGAGAACATTTCTCTCCTTGAAGCCAGTCACGCTTCATTTGTGTGTTTTGTTTACCCAGTTAACTTTGTGTGTTTTACGTTTACTCTCTCTGCAGGTCTTTGTACAACCATGTCATGGTTCATGATGCGTGTGTGCGTGTTTGCCTACCTTGGATTTCACCCTGCGGGTCTTTGTAGAACCACTTCATGGCGGAGTCGTGGGAGAGAGGCAGGGCGGCTGCAGTGTTTCTGCTCTCCTGCAGCTGAGTGAAACACTCCTCCTCCAGAGATGTGTCCTGCAGTGCTGCCACCATCTTCTCTGCCTCCTGCACATACATAAATTACACATCCTTAACACATCTCAGTCACTTGAAAATAACAGGCAGCGCGGCTGAGGACACTCACTGACTTAACAGAATACACATATTTAGGAAGACTTGCGCTACCTGTTGCAGGTGCTTCATGCCCTCATCATCCTCAGGGTCACCTCCCGCTGGAGGGAGGTCAGTAGCAGCAGAGGAAGAGGAGGGAGGGGTTGAAGGCAGACTGGAGGAGGCACTGGGGCTCAGCTCGGACAAGGGCTCTGGTAACACTGCACAAATGCAAAACACACAGCAACATAACATGAAAGGGGTGTCAACAGGTATACAGAGAGAACTATCCAAAGAACGGCTACCCACCTTCACTTGGCATCTTACTAACAAGGGCAGGCTGAAGATCCTCCAGAACAGTGGGGGCAGCAGCTGGCACAGGATCCGAATGAGGAGTGGGGAGAGACATGGAGGGAGGAGAAGGAGGGAGAGACCTCACCTCAACCTCGGAGATAGCCACAGTATCACTCTCACCTAACCAGGGGAAAGTGAAAGAGACAAAGAAGGGGAGAGAGGACATGAATACACTTCTGCCAAATTATGCGTTCTGAACATTTAAGCATTTAAATACATTGAGTATGAGGACTTGTTTTGATAATGGTGTAGATTGTAGTACGCAGTAGTATGAATAAAGATCAATTTAACCCTTTTGCGCTCTCGTTGTTGGTAAAAGTCCAAAGTGACTCTTTTGGCATGTGTGCAGCTGGAGTTTTAGAATGTGACATTGCACAACACCACAGCTGTACCGCATCCACAGAACAGGCTCAGGATTAGATCAAGTATCCTGTGATATTTTGTACAAAATTCTGTGTGCTTTAACACAGAGGTGACATTTCATGATAAGCCTGGTTAATATGAACAATAAAGATCATATCCCAATACATTTATATGAATACGATGTGATAAATGATCTGGAAAAAAAATGTGAAAAAATGAGGACAACCCATGAAATCCTTCTCCTGCTGTCTTTTCTACCACATATTAACATGCTGACATTTGATCTTCTTATACCTCCGCCTTAGTGTGTATGAGAATATGCCAGTAGAGGCAGAGAGAAGCAGAAACAAAAGTTTTCCATGAGATTGAAACAGAACATTATTTAGAAACTTAAACTTAATCGTAACGATCAGCCCATATCACACGGTTTATATCTCAATGCAGATATAAAGATCAATATATGACACAGCCCTATTTCACAAAATTCACTAGAAATCAGCACTATTTAAGGTGGAAAGGAAACTTTCAGTAACAATATGGTAAGCCTTATGCAGTGCAGTTGTGTTTGTTTACAAAGTCATACATGGTCATGTTTTTAATTTGGAAGCAGAAATGTTATACTACGGTTATGGAAAAGCAAGCATGGATGTGAAAGTGGAAAAGGAGTGTATTTTGAGCATGCTTCCTAAAACCCAGCCACGTTTAAAACAGCATTATGAGAGAACTGAGAACTGCTGTTTTTGCTCCTGTGGTGCCCCTACAGTCAGGAATTGTAATTCGCATTTTTCAATCTCCTAAATGCATTTCCAGACAAATCCAGCATGTGTGTCCTGCTTGCTTCACCCAATTAACAAGGTGCAGTAGCAGCATCCAGAGCCAGGCTTAATTAGGTACACAGATCTCGCTAGCAGCTGATTTAAAGCTGACTGATGTATCACATTCTACTCTTGACACCACATACTTGCAAAATGGTTAAAATGGATTGTTCAGCCCTCACCTCTCTCAGTTTTCTCTCCCCCATTGCTGTTTTTCCTCTCTCCATCCATAGTGCACTCATCCTCATCTTCCAGACCCTGGAACTCAAACTCCTCTTCTGGGATAGGATCTTTGGAGCCTTTCTGTTTGTATGTAATTAATGTTGAGAGTGAATGAATGAGACAAATGAGAAAAAAAAAAGAGACAAAAATAAGAATTTCACTCCCTTGCCTGCAACACACTGAATCATATAATACACACACACACACGCAAATGTACACAAACACACACCTTAATCGACATGAAAGCTCCAGAGGAGTCGAAGGTCCCCATCTCTCCATCTTCTTCATCTGTGCACCACTCTGGCAACCCATCTCTCTCTTCTTCAGCTCCTTCACTTCCTGCCCTCCTTCTCCCTCCTTCAGTTGCTCCTTCTCGGAAGTCAAAGTCAAACTTCCTGCGGCGAACCTCACCATGCTCTCGCCAACCTGCTGAGCGAGGACCACCATCTTGAAGATGGAAGACAACACAGTCAGAAAGCTTTAAGGAATGAATGAGTCATATATACTAACTGCAGCTGGAGATGTGGAAGCGGAAGGAAGACTGATGTTGCACTCATGTTTTGTGTTTATTGTTATCTATGCATTTTAAAAGTGCTTTACAAAAAAAGTAGTAAGACGGTTAAACACAATTTGCACTTTACTTTATAAGTACCCAGTGAGTCACTGCTCTTGCACCGGAGCTATGAAAATAATGTCGTTGACAAACAATGAAATCATATATCCTACAAATTAGAGTGGTTTAGACAGCAGATAATCCAGACAACCACTCTGTACGATCGTGGTGAACACAAAACTATCCTTGAATACACAGCGTCATGTTTTTGAGCAGATGAACTACAACTGCACATGGCCATGCTGGGTTCCGCCTCTGTCAGCCAAAACCAGAAAGCTGAGGCTGCAGTGAACAGAAAATTCATCTCAAACTGATTTCATGAACATGACAATGAATTCAGTGTTCTTCAGGGGACTTCCCAGTCTATTGGTTCCCCATATCTGAATCCAACAGAAGACCTTTGGGATGCAGTAGAGCATGTATGGGCTACTGAACGATCTGCAGGAATTGTGTGTGATGCAACTGTGTCAACATGAACCCGAATCTTGTGGAATCTATGCAATGGGGGCAAACAGTGGACCTACCCACTGATAGTATGTTCTCCCCTTTTTATGTTCACGAGTCAAGTAGTGTCATAAAGCATTAGCATATGTAACTGAATGAACGTAACCACTAAATTAAAGTCTAAGTTAAAGCCACCAAAGTTATCTTGGCTGACAGCTAAAATCTCTTTTGGGGAAATGTCTGCTAAATGATGCCTTCCACAATTAATTTGTAAAACACATACAACAGGAATGTGTAGTTGTCCTGTGGCTTGTGTATGTGGGTGTGTGCATATGTGCATATACCGTCTCGACGTGAGCCAGCCAGTCTCCAGCTCCCGCCTGTATCTCCCGGCTCCTCCTGCTCATGCTCCTCTCGGAGTGTGCGCCAGTTGTCACTGTCTGAACGCATATATTCCTTTCGCCCCCCAGAGCCCACCTCTTCGAAGCCAACCCTCAGGCCCTCCCTGCGTATGGGCTTTTCAAAACGCCTTTCTCCCCTGAACAGACAGATAGTTACACTGTCAGCAAAGTATCTGTAATCATATCATTACACAACAGGTTCCTATTCCTGGTCCTATCCAGTGTCCATTTTAGCGTTTTCCTCCAAATCACAGACAGCTCAAGGGATTAAAGCGTTAGGAGAAACAGAAACCTCCTTATATTTTTATATACTGTTTATTTCTACTTTTATATAGTGTATTTTTGGGTGTAACTGGGACCTTGAGTTCATATTTGTGTTCCACCTCATGTACCATGTGATGCAACTGTAAAATTCCACAAAACAGCAGAAAATACTGAACACTAGGACTGGCCAATGTTGACAAAAATCCACTGATATATTTAAAATGATTATATTTTACTATTTTGAAAACATATTTAAGTTTGATATCCATTTCTTCTTCCTACTAAATTATTTATTTTATTTTTATTTTTTCCTGCCTATCTTTCTGCTTTCTGTACTACTGTATTGATGCTGCTACTTGAACCTTAATTTCCCTGAAGGAACCCTCCCAAGGGATCAATAAAGTTCTATTCTATTCTATTCTATTCTTTACACACAGCAAGTTGTCTTCATGCTAGAGCTCTGTCTTATGCACCCTCCATGCTGTGTATGTGACAATGTCAATTGGGGGACAGAGCAGAAAGGGAGCTCACAGCTGGCTGTAAAGCAGAGTGAGAGAGTAGGACTGGGTGAAACACAGATTTTTATTTTGATATTGGGATATAAAAAGCAGGATGTCAGGGGAAGGGAGATCCTTATTATTTTTCAAAACCTTACTTCTGCTCATTTTCGCCTGTTCTCAGCTCCTCCTCTACTCTACTTCCCTCTGCACCCACTCACATTCTCAAAAACAAACCATGTAGGGGACATAAGAGCTGTGGCATTAAGACACCATATTATATATTGCTGTTCAGATAAAATATATCAGGATATGATTTTTTTATTTTGCCCAGCCCTATGAGAGACTAGAACAATTTGAATTTAAAAACTTTAAACATTGTGCCAAACATATCTTAAAAATCCCCATGGAGTAACTGAAGAGACACAAACTGAAGACATTTGAGTGGGAATCCACAGGTCATCTGACCTTATCATACATTATTTACACTTTAAACAAGCTGAACAAGACAGACAAATCAAAAAGTGGGGGGAAATTCCAACTACAAGAGCTGAAAGATTTTAAGCAAGCCAGGATTTCTGATGTTTGTACCTGTCATCCCAGCTCTGGCTGCGATGGATCTCTCGAACACTTCTGCTGAAGCCCACCTCGCCATCTTCAGTACTTCTTTGGTAGAATCCTCCCTCTCCTCTGCCTCTGCCTACAAATACATATCAAATCTTAGGCATAAATTACATTACAGATTTCAGTATAATGTGATTTTCTTATAGCTGAATTGTTGTCTCCACATTACTGTAGTGCAAAACCAAATACTTAAGTACTCCTTCAAGATATCTTCATATTTATATGAATATTTATAGTGTGCCACATTTTTCTTTACTGGGCAGTTTGTAGTGGACCCTTGAACTGCAAGAAAGTAGAAAGCAATCATTTCACTGACTGGCCTGTTAATTAATAATGAGTGTTCTTACTGGTCAGCTCACCTCGGCCACCTCTCACACTTCCTCTACCACGAGCTATGCCGGTAGGGATGGTACCACACCCTTTACCCATGAGCCTCAGCACAGCTACACTGTTGACTGACATGGAGAAATTCCGCTGAAGACGGAAAGAGACAGAAAAAGAAGGTTAATTGTAAAAGAGAGAAATTCAAATCAGGATAAGAATAAAGAGCACAACTAATTTCAGTCCTTGTGCAGCTCTTGAACACAGCTGCAGCAGAGTGTAATCTCTGCTTAAACTGCAGCTTGGCATTGTTGAATAATGAGTGTCTGGCATATGCAAGTGACAAACTATGAACCTCTAACAACTCCTCTTCATTCATTCCTTCATTCATTCCTTCATTCATTCCTTCATTCATTCCTTCATTCATTCCTTCATTCATTCCTTCAAAAAACAAAAAAACAAAAACTCAGAAGCAATTCAGAGCTGGAAAATGGGACAATGGGTCAATTCCATAATCCCACAACTACTCTAAAACAGTCAAGACTTTAATTTTACACCCCCATAAATTTCCATGCACTCCTGACAGTATTAGTCAAATCTGGTCAGATGGAAAAAATGACAGCAATATTGTGAGAATATGGTGCTGTTAAAACTGGAGAGCTGCACAACCCCTCCAGACTGCTAGTTACAGGAATACTTAATGCTACTTGAACCAGTCCTTGTGCTTTCTGTGTACCAGTGTCTGCAGAAGGGGAACTCAATTTCAACACACAACAAAGCAAAAGCCAAGGGAAGCAAACAGGGATCCACCCTAGGCTAAAAGCTAAAACTATTCAAACAGTCTTTAACCGTCTCTTCCTTCCATTATTTGCTTCCTTGATCAAATGGAGCTAAACCCATATCAGAACCTGACCTGGCCACAGTCTCCTCATCCTGCTAACAGCACATCATGCTGAGAGGACAGCAACACTATCAGGCAAGACTCATGATTAATCAGTTTTTGTTGCAGAGCTAAATCGAACATAGCCAACATAAGCAAATCGTTTGACATTTTTTGTTCAGAATCCATTCATACAAGGAAAATGAATGTATCACATTCTGAGGCTAATAACAGGGAAGTAAGCAGGCTTGTAAAGTCACACATTTTCTATTTATACATCAAAGACAATCTAAAATACACAGCATTCGTTTGCACCTTAGAAAATCTCAGAGCTATTTTCTGTGCATGAGAAGAAAAGAGAGGATCTGTATATACTGCAACTATTGGGGATTTTTTGTTTGGTAAATAAGTGTGTTTTGGCTCATATGTGACCTAACCTGTATCTTGCTAGTCCTCAGTGAGGCACACCGCTAGAGGCTTTGTGTGTGTGTGTGTGTGTCTGTGTGTGTGTCTGTGTGTGTGTCTGTGTGTGTGTCTGTGTGTGTGTCTGTGTGTGTGTCTGTGTGTGTGTGTTTTTCTCACCTGCTCTTCCTCTGTGAGAGGCACCAGTGCCAGAGGCTGCTGAGGCTCATCCTGCAGAATAGCAGCAAACTCCTTATCCTGCATGTCCTCTGGGACCTATACACACACAAACACGCATGTGCACACGCACGCACGCACACACACACACAAATGAAAAACAAGCACTGATGAACTCAAAACACCCACTCAACAAGGGAAAAAAACACTCCACAGATGCAGAAGAGCTGCCTATATTTAAAATCTGCTTTGACACTTGTACATTTAAAAACAGCCCCCCGGGTCAATTTTTGGCACATGCTTCAACAATGGACCAAGCCATTCAGCCGCAGGCTGCTGCCGCTAGAATGCTTAAAATGCTGAAAGACCAGTGTTCCGTCAGACCAACACAACCGAACAAGGGCGAGCTTTCTGGAAGACAATAAAAATCACTGTCCGGTGTACACCTGAATCTACTGGAGCACATGGCTACAGAAGGCAGTTCAGGGTTTAATTTAAATTAATTTAAATTTCACATTTCTTACTTCTCTGTTAGATGTAATGCTTTTTCATAATGTGAATCCAGCAGTTGTTCTTTACATTGTCTTGAAACTTCAGAAAGAATGGACCAACAGAAATGTTACAAAATAAATGTGAATAAAATCTTTTCACATTGACTTCTATTCAGAGTTAATGGGCAATATTATTTACTTAAATAATACTAAATTGAACTTATTTAACTTAATTAAAATAATAAATACTTTTTATTTCTTGATTTCTGTGAAGCTGCTCTGTGACAACTTCAGTTGGGAAGAGCGCTATACAAATAAATGTTGTTGCAATATCAATTTTACTGAGGTTTAGACTTCTGTAATAACTTAGTTATTAACTATTAACTGTAGTCTTGGGCTTAGGGCTTTACCTTGTGGATTCTAATCTATTTAAAAAGCCATAAAGCTGGCACACCGATATAGGATCATCTTATGACCATCGGCCTGGTGTGGCATACTGGACAGATTTGGGAACGGCAAAATCATTTAGCACTGGCAAAATTTATTTAACTGCCCAGATGCAGACTTTGGCAGAAAGCCTTCCACAGCATGTGGGAGCTAAAACAAATTTGTGGTGTAGCAAGACCATTAAACAAACATCTAGCAAATTATGCTAGTGCAGTCTTATTTATTTGTAGGTTTGTAATTTTTTTTTGTTGTAGCTCTTTAAGAGCCTGTATAAATAGTGGGCAGCTTGTCTATGATCATTCCTTACCTTGTTGTCTTTGATATAAAGTGCTAACATCTCCTCTCGGCCGTAGCGATACTCGGCCAGCTTGTACTTTGGCATAGCAGGAGAGGGAGGAGGGGAAGTCACACTGCCTCCACTGGAAAGTGCTCGGAGCCTTGGGGAAGCAAGACGAAAAATAAATAAATAAAAGCAAGCAAGGAAGCAAGAAAGAAAGCGAGGAAGTAAAGAAGACGACGAAAAGAAAGAAAACAGACAAAGTAAGCAAGACAAAACAAAGAAGTTCAATGTTAAAGCAGACTGATAACATTTATTAGACTTGTCGATTCCAATCATACGTGCTGTGTTTTTTTTTTTTGTTACTATCTCTCAAGGCTGTTCTAAACTCTGCACACATCGTGTCCAGATGTCTTTCGGCAAAGAGAGCAGCCTTCACAAAAACACAACTCCACAGTGCACATGTCAACCCCAGGAGTAATCTTGAGCTGGCCACTGACCAACTATGCACACAGCAGTCCTTGTCATTAGAGACGGACTTGCACCAGAAAAACGGGCCACACCTCACCGCCTAATCTCTATATAAACATTTACTGAATGCCAAGGGGGGGAGGGGGTGGTGCGGACACAAAGAAGAGTAATGAAGTGATTCAGATGAATGGAGAGTTTCTAGTTGCAGATTAAAGCAAATTCTTCCTGGCGATCACTTAGCAAGTACAAAACTCCACAAGAAGAAAATGGGGAAGCAACAGATGAATGTCCTTTGAAAAGAAAGAGAGAAGGGAAGAACGAGGGGCATGCTAGCATAGAAGAACGAAGGAGGATTTAAACAAAAATGAGACTTTGAGGAAACGTGAAAGGAAATGTGGTAAGAGAAAGCGGGAGAGCAAGCTTACCATTCTGGGCCGAAGTTAAGTGTCTCAGCTGTCATATTCCTCCCTTCGTCTCTAAGCTGAATCTAGCAAAGAAAAAGAAAACACAAAAACAAAAAAAAGTATCACAGTGCGTCTCCAGCCAAACCATGACTACCTGCACAAACTGAACTGCTCTACCTATAGAAATTACACTGTACTACATACAATGTAAGCACACTCATAACAGAACCAAAAAGGGTTCTTCAGTGGCATAAAGATGAACAGATGGTTCAGCGCAATCATTTTGTAAATGTAAGACTGTTAAAAACAAACAAAACCTGTATACCATGGGTGCACGTGTGTAGGATAATTGGACAGTGATGACACATGTCTGATTTGATAGATCATCCCCTAAAACTACAAGATTTGATTTGGATTCTGAGCAAATTTTAAATATTGAGCTTTAAAGTCTTTATAGTGATATTAACATAAAGTACCGCTCAAAAGTTTGGCATCAGTGAATTTTTCTTGATTTCAATGAGATCAGGAAACAGAGCAAATAAACAAGACATTTTAAGGGAAATGGTGAGCGTGTACTTCAAATTTTGCCTTCAAAAAAGTCACCTTTTGCAACAATTACAGCCTGGCAGACCCTATGCATTCAAGCTGTCAATTTTTCTGAGGTAATTGAATGCTTCTTGAAGCATCTCCCACAACATGAATTGGCTTGATGTCTTCCTCCACACCATACAGCCAAGCCGCTCCCACAACAGCTGAATAGGATTCAGATGCACTGCCTGTGCTGGCCACTCCATTATAGTCAGAACGTTACGGAAACATTTTGGAGGAGAGTTTGGGGTCATTATCCTGTTGCAGCATTATCCACAGAGTATGGCATGGTTTTGCAAAAGCTCGTGGCAGTCTTCCTTCTTCAAGACCCCTTTAACTGTATATCTTGTATATCTGTAAATCTCGCTGCCTCCACAATGCCTGACAGATGGCATTAAGCATAAGTCTTGCATTTTTTCATTGTTTCTATGGTTTACAAATGTTCTTTGGTTTGATCCAAAGACATTAAACTCCTTCCAACTTTCCGGTGTCCAATGTCTTTTCTCTTTTGTCCATCGCAATTATTTTCTTTTATTTGGCCAGTGTGAAGTATGTCATTTTCTTGGCAATTCTGCCATGAAGTCCAGCATTCTGAAGTCACCTCTTCACTGTTGACGCTGACACTGGTGTTCGACTGGTTCCATTTACTGCAGCTATCAGTTGACAACCTATGAGGCATCCTTGTCTCAAACTGCACACTCCAAGATATTTATCTTCTTGCACTCTGTTGTGTGTCGGGGGCCTCCCAGTCCTTTTTCTGTCATTGTTAGAGCCAGTTTGTGCCACTCTACTCTCTGACAGCAGTAGTTAACAGCAAGGCAAGATATTCTCATTTTCTTTGCAATTTTTTCATTGAAGCAAAGGATTGCTGATAACAAGCTTCCATAAAAAATAGACCTTAACTCAAACATTTGAAGTCTTTAAAAATCACTGAATACATTTAACTTAAACTTGCAATGATCCCCAATTTGTGAGCAGTATTGTATGTAGAGATAGAAACATTTTGTTTTCTAGATAAAGAGTCTAAAATTCATACAACTTTAAAAAACACCTCACATCTGACATTGTTACAGAATAAGAATTTGTAAATAACTCATTTTTTATTTTAAATGTCAAATAGAATCTTAGTTATAGTGTAGAGTTATAGCCTCTTTTCGATCTGCACTGGTCAACCAATGGGTTCAGAGGAAAGTGCTGAAATCTCCAGCTCTGATACATCAGCCAACAGATAGCTGAGGCAGCCAGCATCAGAGTGGACGTTATAAGGAGAGCGTGCCATATTGTGCTCTCTTGGGCTCTGGCTGCAGAAAGCAAAGAAGCATCAAACCCGTAATCACTGGGTCATCGTGCCAACACCTTAATCCACTGCATCACTCAGAGTGCATTACTACTGCTACTGCTGTTAAGGTACAGTATTATAATGTCACCATGGTTGTATCTCCAATTTCTGTTGTCTGTTTACTAAATAACATCCCTGGAATCTGTCAGCTATTGGATGGATGAGAGGATTTTTCAGAATGAACATATGAGCACGTTTTTGACAGCAATGAAATGACAAAAAGCTGAAAATTAAAAAAAGTAAAATGAACTGCATCTTGGTACAGGTGAAGTTAGGTCACACCAAGGCTACTATGGAATAGTAATGCATAAATGGTGTAATACATGCAAAACAGCTGAGTAGAGATGAAGTAGATGACTACTAATCAATCATGTAAAATACTTTTAAAGATATTCCTGGCTGCCCTCAATCCATCCCAGAAGTCCCAGATGGAGCACCATCATTCCAGAAAGAGAGTTCCACTATAACACATGCATGACATTTGGGATGTTGCAAATAGGCATGTATGTATATACATACACACAAATATATATGCGCACATATCTATGACAATAATAATAAATTTACACACACAATAGTCACAATTGTAGATTGTCAACTGTATGTTTGGAGATACATTAAATTATATTTTATATATTCAAGTCTGTACAATCGTGCACCCCACTTAAAAGTTATAATCAATCAAATAAGCATTTTCAAACAAGGGTCTTCTATTATCAAAGATCAACATTTACACACACACACACACACACATGCGCACGCGCAGTCCTTACCCTGTCCAGAGGAGCGGAGCAGGCGAGACTAGGCTGGACCAGGCTTAGGTGAGAAGGCTGAGTGGTGTGCGTGAGTGTGCGTGTGTTGTGTTTGAAGGTATGTCTGTGTTAAGAGTCCCAAACTGGAGAAGTTTGGAAGAGAAGAGTAGGGAAATAGCTGCCTTATACTGGGTGTGTACAGGAGGTAAAAAAGGGTCAAAGATCAGACGTGATGTGAAAACTCCTGTTCACAGCCCCCCCAAAACAAAACAAAACACTTCAAACAAATAAAAACATACAAAAAAGAAAAAAAAACTTTGAGTTGGAAAAAATGATGGAAAAATAAAACTCAAGACTAATACTATCACTGTCTGATAACAGCAAAACTTTGATACTGATTTTAAAACCTAAGTGCAGTTGCAATAATCGAATGCCAGAAACAGAACACAAAATCAGATCAGCTGGCAATGCAGCCGTCCAAAGCAGATGACCGAGACTGTCTTCCTCCGTCCTTCCTTCCTCCTCTTCTCTCCCTCGCCCTCCTTTTCTCTGGCTCTGGCTGAAATGATGTATGACCAGGCCCCAACAGGCAATCCCTCGCACTCTCAGATGGTTCTCCTTAGACCTGTGCATACAACAGAACAGAAGATCTGTGAGAACGCAAACATACAACAATTTCAACACATTAATCCAATGAACTTCTTAGAGTTCATATGAAGTTATTATAACACAGTACAAAATAAGTCTTATCTTTACCATTTGAGGAAAAAAAAAAAACCAGTAAAAGTACAAACTTAATCATCCACTTCCATAATTATGTCGGTGCAACAATGCCGTCCCCAGTTCTGGCAGAAGTACACTGATCAACACTGAACTGCATCATAAATGTGGCTAAAAATATCACTCAAACACTATGGCAACCATCTCTCATAAAGCGAACCGCTAAGGTCAATGTACAATGACTACAACTCCACAATAATAATTGTGGATAAATTGTGTGATAACTTGACCCCAAATATGAGGACTGTCTGATATTTACATTCCTGATTAGGTGGTAAGTTTAGATAACATATTGCCCATTTGTGTATTTATTTGAACAATTCCAGCAAAAAATTAAAGCTCAACTTGTTCTACAATCGAAAAAAAAAGGATTATCACAATTAAATATTTATATTGTCCCCGAAATAACAGTGATAAACGATATTAATGTAGTTTTATATATCGCTGATAAAATATTCAGACATTAAAATTGGAATATACTCTTTGTAAAAAATAATAAATAAATAATCTAACTGTTTACAACAAAGCCAACATACCAGCTTCATTTCAGGGAACAGAGTTCCACTGTAACACAACTGGGGAGCTTTATACCTTTCTAACTTACGCACAGCATGGCTTGTCCTCAGACAACTTCTGCTCTATTCTTTCAGCAACATTTCTCTAGACGGGCTAGACAAGTGCATTTGCACATGTGTGTCAGCAATGGGTGCAGTAGCTGTATGCAATAATTAGAAGGGGTTTCTACAAACATATGGATATGTAGTGTATATGTGATAAACCTGCAATTACACCCTTTAATGAGCAATAAACGTGAACAATTCAGAAATTTGCAAACATACCATTCACTTCAACAGGCTCACTCTGAAAAACGTAACAGGTCAAACAGGTCTGCAGTGAAGTCCATACAGGATGGGACTTAAGCTTATGTTTTGTTTCTTAATGTAAAACCACAGGATACATTTAAATGACAAATAGCCTGATTATATTACTACGAATAGATATTTTCTTCTCCAAACATTAAAACAAATGCATCAAATCCATCACTTTGATGCAAAGTACAGTAACAGTTTAAGGCACTGGTTTCCCAAGGGTCTGATATGAAGCAAACACGCCATAAGTGTATTTTATTTGCCACCAAAAATAAACACAGAGCTAAAGCCTGATCTGGCTTAATTAAGTGTCCATCTTTGAGATACTGAGAAGTGTTAAATGACTCCACTTAAAGAACATGAATATGCTGAGAATTCCTTATTGTGTAGTTACTGCAGTACAACACAAAGGTTTAAACAAATCACATGCTGGCAAGTATACAAGAGTACTAGACTTAGACAGCGAAAAATACAACGAAAGGTCCAAAGGTTTTTCCTTCTCTTTCTCTTAAACTGTTGTTTTTCAGAAATACAATCACACTCAACTAGAAAACAGTGGGCCAATCACAAAGATGTGGAAAAAATATCCCTAAGGGTTGACATAGTGCATCATGGCAACAGAGATATCCAAGCAACAGACTGGTTCTGTGTGCTTCTTCTACTACTGAAGGAGCTCTACTGACAAAGAATGCTTGGTATGTATGTATACATGTGCTATAAATGGGGATTCAAAAGGCCATGTCTTTGCAACCATTAAATAGTCATTAAAACATTAGTAATTATTCGAATGTTTGTAATATGATAATATTAAGAGAATCATATGATTATTGTGTCTGAAAATCTCAAGGAGCGTCCAATTACATTTAGGAATAACATCAAATATGACTAATCTAGATTAGACTAAGGACGAATACTCATTCGGTTCCACTATACTTTTAATATTACTTTATTACAACCAGTAGCACCAACTTCAAGATCAGTAATGGAGACTCATTCCAATTCATCCATTGAAAGGACATGTCTGAACAAAATTAAATCATACCGAGTGCAGAACAGGTTGGCAGGTTTTCGTATACTTTGCCACCTTTAACTATTGCATAAATTAAACATGGATTTATATAATAAACCTAAACGTGTTTACTTAATGTTTGATTTTAAGCGATAAACTTGGAAGTGTTGTAACACTTTGCAGACGATGTCTGCAATCAGCCATTCTTAGGTCGTTCTCTGACACTTTAAAAAGCTTCCACACAGCCGACATGTTTGATGTGATTTTATTTCATCAAAAACATCAATGTACAGCTTAAACTGATCAGAAATGTATCGGGTTAATTTCAGTTGCCAAATATTTGCTGCATCGCCAAACAAGTGAATCACACACGAGCTTCCAGGGTTTTATCTCAGGTGTCTGAAGTTGCCTAGCTGCCTGATGTGGACTATTAGTGCTGTAGTCTTTCATACAGTTCATCCAAAAGACACAAGGGTCGTCCACTTTTAAAATAAAATGCCTTGCAAGAGGATTCGAGTCCAGCACATAGCATCTGACCTGTCACTTGTTTCCATCAAGTCTGGAAAAGTTAGTGAAAATGAACTTGTTCTACGTCCTCATTTCACCTCCAGTGTGGGAATTTTTTTTCTGAGTGAGCGAGGAGAGCGCATTTACGTGAGTAAGCCAGTGTTCTGTCGAGATGTGCTACCCATCAATTTGTGCTGCTTGGCCACACGGCGACTGCACTGACTTGTGATTTATTTTAATATTTTTCTGTGTTTTTAAGTTTTGTTCCAAACTATTGTGAACTACTTGTTAAGTTGGTTTCTGGAGTTCCACAGGGCTCTGTTGTAGGGCCTTTAAAATTGATGTTAATAATTATTATAGTAGTGAAGTTATGAGAGTAAAAACAGGTGCTACATAAATGCGCTAAATACAACATTTAATACAAACAAATGTTAAAGTGAGAAGAGCTTTAGTTTTCAAACCTTAATATTAATATCATTAATGGTAACGGCTTTCATAAGTCACAAGATATTTTAAGATATTTTATATCAAATCTGAGACCTGTTGCTGGAAACTGAGGTTGTCTGTAACACATGCATCAATGCATAGGAGGTAGGGTTACAATGGTATGAAATGTTCACAGTATGATAACCACTTCAGAAAGTATCAGATTTTACAGCATCATGGTATAAACTATTCTTCTTCTTATAAGTATCATTATACTTTTATCTCTAAATGAATTAAAATGTCTGCCGTTTGAAAATCTAAATTTAAATAGGCTGCATGTGAAGTGCATCCATTATGAATAAATAAATGAATAAATTATATATATATTTCTCAATTATGCTATTAATTCTAACTCCGTGAAAGCTGTTTTTGTGTGCTTTCATATATATATATATATATATATATATATGTGTGTGTGTTTCTTTATATGTGAGACATATTTTGAAAAAAAGAAAGCAAACAAACACGGAGTTAGAATTAATTGCATAATTGAGAAATAAATATATATATATATATATATATATATATATATATATATATATATATATATATATATATATATATATATATATAATTTATTTATTTTTTATTTTATTTTTTTTGGCAGGAACTATTTTGGTTACCAAGCATGATTTACTTAACAGAAACCTGTAAACTCATGACGACGTCTAAAGGTGCCATGTTTGTGTAGAACAGATGTAGGTGATCAACAAAGCACAAAGTTGTAGAGTGGGCTTCTCACAGCAAGACATTTACAATAATTATCAGATAATTGACCAAATCAGCTGACTCGACTGACACACTAATGAACTGTTGCGTTTATATATCTCTCCCACGCCAGTATAATAAGTGTAATTAAAAATATGGGACACAGATACATCAGGAAAGAATTTTACCAGCATTTGTAAACAACTAGATACAGTCAAGATAATCCAAACAGCCAATGACCACAATCATGACGGTATTAATAAAATGAATACATATTTAGTTAAACAAATGCAAAAGTAACCCTATATTAAATGTGCCAGGTGTGTGTGTGTGTGTGATTCAGTACAACAACAATACACTTTGTCCATTTTCTGTAGGCCTATTCTCAGCACCATTATCGATGAAATAAGACCAGAGCATATTTGCAAGTGAAATGTTGAACTTACATAAATGTTCACCACACCAGTGAAAGTGTACTGCTTTGACGGTAGCCGTGAACTTTCTCCTAGAGTCCTGTATGCTTTCTCTCTCTTATCCCTCACATTCCATCTCCACAAAATGATGGGCATTAAACTGGGGCTACAGATATGGCACCATGGGCCAATGCAATCCAACAACCGTGTGTTCAATGCCAAGATATAAACAAGCAAAACTAGATTAGCTTTAGAGAGAGAAGTATAATCTGTAAGAATGCAGTAAACAAAACATATACATATGTATATTCTGCAGCTTGAACCAAATATTCTTTTCAGCACAATACATTTAAAAGTCACATCCCTGCCAACATTCAATATTTCTATCTGTTGATTATTATCCTGAAGTGGAAGAGTAACCGAACTCCTTACTCGACTCTTAAACACATTATTTCCACAACAAAGCCTCAAAAGCAAAAGCAGATTTTCAGAGACACTAGAGAAGTACTGCAGGAGCAGTTCAAAAAGTCACGCTACCATGTGATAGACGGCTTGTACCACCATCTTCCAGTGGAGTAACTGGTCTGTTAGACTATTCTCCTTATTTATTTTCTCCTTATTTACAAATTCACAAACCTCAAAAATCATCCTGGTGACAAACCACAAAGCAGGTAGGTACTGCCACCAATGCAAACAAAAAATGACAGACAAGTCTGTCACAGTAACGATATTGGCTTACTGTACAATAAAAATATCGAATCTCACAATCAAAAACAGCTGACCTTGACATTGCATGTTATTTTTTTAGTAAGTAGAGTACATTAACGTGAATGACCTGGTAT
This sequence comes from Acestrorhynchus altus, assembly GCA_034509495.1. Classification (NCBI taxonomy): domain Eukaryota; kingdom Metazoa; phylum Chordata; class Actinopteri; order Characiformes; family Acestrorhynchidae; genus Acestrorhynchus; species Acestrorhynchus altus. Next base: position 8,136,100 of record JAVGWO010000027.1, on the reverse strand, counting down.
ATACTTAAAATCTATGTTTAATTTAATTTAAAATTGTATTGTAATATCTGAATATTCACAACATTTTAAAGTCTGCTTTTAAAGAGTGATGTAATGATTAAGTTTTCAATAAACAATACACTAGTGCATCTCAAAATAAATGAGTTCTGATCATTTAATTAAAGAATTAAACTGTCATATTTGATATTTATTACATTTAAAGTGATCTTTTTCAAACCGTTTGTTTTACAGCTGATTCAGTCATTAGTAGTGTTTTCAAATTTGATTGAATGAACAATTCTTTTCTCATGAGCTATCAGCCACGTTGATCAACAGTAGAACAAAAAGACATGAAATGTCACTTTACGTGTAAGATATAAAATATGACAGTTTATCTTTCTGAATGAAACATCATGTAATTGTAATTTTTGAGATGTACTACTAATTCCCTTCATCACAATTCTTTCTGGGACAAAAATATCCCTCAAACCAATACAGCTAAACCAGGGCTCGGTGAACGAAATTACTGCAGTATTGTCATAAACTGAGATGTTCTTGGAGTATTACTCTGGGTTCCCTGCAGGTACTTCTATCTTCACAGCTCTTGAGTGGAAGGCCAGGCCCTCAGGTACCTTAGAGTGGGGCTGAGTAGCAGGAGTGGTCAGCGCAGCAGGCAGGAGCCAACAGCAGCATGTAATCACTGGGAGCATGTTGTTGTGACTGTGGGATGGCGGCCCATCAGGGGCAGCTCATCCAGCCATACCACTACATATATCTGTAGAATGGGAAAGCAGGCCACTGGGAGACCACTGACATAACAATGCTGGATTCTGCTGCCTTTAAATGTGACCTCCAGCTTGACAGGGCTCCAGCAAGGCAAACAAGCCCCAACAACCTCTGAAAACGGAGAGATGGAGACGAGAATGTGTTTCAGGCGGAACTCTCCGGTCCACCTTAAATGGGGCGCTGTTACACTGGAACTGCCGGAGCGCCTCGACGCAAGTCTGCTGCGGCTTTTAAGGTGGACCGGATCATTCGGACCAGGAGGCAGTGAGAAGCGACTGTGAGCCAGAAAGAGGCGGAATAGGGGGCGGTGGTGCCTGCATGCGCGTGAGTTCCTGTATTGTGGAGGATCAAACCACGACACGTCCACAAACTACACTTTACCACCAAAACAGGAGAAAATGCCCTTATTGCCTTTAATGCAGGGAGTTTAAGGGTGTAGAGTTATCTAAATACAGCATTACAGCAGCCATTCTGGTCCTCGTAGTGTTATAACACACACACACAATACACACACACACACACACACACACAGAGAGACTTCCTGTTTCACAGACCACCCGTCCGACCAACTCTACTGCTCGTCGTGGGCCTCCAACCACGACCAAAGCTCACTGAGCCCAAACACAGCCCCACCCTCCCTACTACCCCCCACCCCCTCCGACAAACACAACAACTGCCTCCATGCCCCCGTACGCCCCGAACACCCCCAAACCTGGTCTCCACGGTGTCCAGCACCTGCCGACCCAAAGGCAGAGGGGCAGGAGGGGCAAAAGGGGCAGGAGGGGCTCTCTCTCCCTCACCTTTCTTTCTGCAGCTACAGAAGCGTTTTAATCCCAGTCGTCTCGGCCTCTGCGCACGTGACCGCGTGCTGTCCGACTGCCCACGTGCTCGTCCCCAAGAATCGCCTTATAATCCGCATCAAACCGCGTGTAATATGTACATGAACGTGCTCTGCCCTCTCCGACGGCGCGCCGCTGGCTCGTCTGCTCGCCACTCTTGTTGTTTGTGTTTTAGGAAGATGGCCGTTCTGCTCGGCGGAGACCACGTGACGCTGTGGCGACGGTCTGGAGTAACGTATGAAATGCGGCCGGAGAGGAGCTTACAGCGCCCCCAGTGGCCGACGCGGGCAAACGCACGCTTCCGCTATGAATCCTGAGCATGTGTTTATGATCAGAGGAGGAATCCATTCAACTCCCATTCCCAGAGTTTTCCTCCTGATTTTAGCTGCAGTGAAGCAGTGACTTTTAGTTTCTGGTCAGTCAACGTTCAACATGCATGATTTTTTATTTGTCAAGTCCAGGACATTCGATATAATCGAGATATTGCTCCCCTCTCACTTTTATATATACACAGAGAAAATATTAAAAAAGTATATTAAAATAGAAATATATAAAAATTTCTATAGTAGAAATATAAACTATAGAAAGGGTGGAAAATGCAATTTGGCCCATGCTCAAAGTGTCAGCACAGTTTTTAGTATATCTGAATAAATTCAGTTGACATTTTCTTTTCAGTCCCTTTAAGCTGTGAATGCTTGGCTGCACTGAAATGTGAGGGTTACCCTCAGTGTATTTATTTGTATTGTGAATTTTCTACTGTTGTATTTTCTGTACCACAATTTTAGCTTTTTTATGTACATAAGATGAAATATGCCAGAAAAACACCATCATACGTCATCTTTGTATGCACGGATCTGTATAACTGTAAACACAGTGAATTTGAAACAGCAACAAAATAAGGAATGTTAGGCCATTGCTGCTTATCTTTCCAATTTGCAGTAAATACATAGACATTATTGCACTATCCAGTCTACAGACGTAACCTGTTAAGTGTCTATGTCACCTTAAAGGGACCTTCAAATTTTTATATTCTATTTTCTACAATTGTGTATAGTGTAAGTTTAATCTTTACCATATATTCTAATGTATATTTAATGTTTATTACTGAATCATGGGTAAACACAATTTCAATTCACTGTATGTCTTGTACATATTGCAGCATTGATGATAAAACTGAGTTTGACTTTGACTAAAGCTTTTCAGTTTTAGCTTTTCATCCCAGTGGCATTCATTTCTGTTTCTGTTTTCTTTATATTTTTATTGGATGTGTGAATATTGAGCTTCTATATACCTTATTGATTTTTCTATTTGAGTTGTGTTGACACAAGATGGTGTGTTACACAGCAGTGCTGCTGGAGTGTTTAAATACTGTGTCCACTCACTGTGTCCAGTCTATTATATACTCAGGGCTAGTTCCTCCACCTTGTAGATGTAGAGTCAGAGACAGAAGCAGTACAGTGTTGGTCATCCTCTAGTCCTTCATCAGTGCTCACAGAATGCTGTTGGCTGGATATGTCTGGTTTGTGGTCTCTTCTCAGTCCAGCATTGACACTGAAGTGTTTAAACACTCCAGCAGCACTGCTGTGTCTGATCCACTTAGGGAGTATTTTTACTTTCTGAACACTGGTTTACCCACCTCTGTTCATTACATACATATGTAAATAGGAAAATATGGAATAATTATAACAAGTATTGATTACTTGATGATAGATTATTTTAGATATTCATTAATAATCCCAAACAGAATCAGAATATGATTTATTGGCCAAGTGCTGACTTACAACAAATTTTGTTCTCTTTATTAATACATTCAATTTACAGGCAATGTACATATCATTTACGGACAATACACATTATGCAGTTTACACAGCATACACACATGCAAGCAGTAAGCAAATTACAGAAGGCCAATCATTTCAGACAATGCTCATAAATTTATAGACAGGTTAACAAAAATGGCAGGTTGTTTTGTTCTATAGATTCAATGTACAGTAAATGGTAAAAACCTGCAACGAGGAAATTGAAGAAAAAAGACTATTTATTATTGCCATGCATAAAACGAGTGCAACAAACCAATGTCAAAAATTAAAAGACACTTATTAATTATAGATAAAATATTATTTAATGTTTTTATCCATCTGACACCATTAATTTCTCTTCTTTTCTAATCTGCATGACTATGTTTAGCAACAAAAATATTATTTTTAATAGAAATGTCCAGTTTAATATCTTTTACATGTGGTAAACGCTCATTTATCGTGTATTGATCAGTGTTATAATCAGGCTGTTCTCTGCGGAAGAGCGATCACTGATCTATAAGTCATGTAAACCGGCATAAAACCAGAAGCACTAAAGCTCATTAACCATCACACAAACTACAGATCTGCAAAAACCGTCTCCGGGCAGGACCGTCTTAAATCTTCTGTCCCGAGAAAGGTCAAACGGCCACATAAAGGGTTTATATAGAGAACAGTGGTGTATTTTTCTAGTTATCATCTATTTAGGAATGAGTTGTTCTGCAGGCTCAGTGTTTTGAACACAGACATAATTGAAGGTAAGAGAATAATCACTTCCGGGAGGACTGGCAGCTCTTCCGGCACCTTCTGCAGCGAGGCGGTCTGAGACCAACCAGAGCAGGTATATATGTTATTAATGTCCCTGTTTGTGTGCGTGTTACCCCTTTATTTACAAACGAAACCACACTAATGCATGAAATATAACAGACTAATAGAGAGACAGAGAGGAAGAAAGAGAGACAAACAGACAGAGACAGAGAGAGAGAGAGAGAGAGAGAGAGAGAGAGAGAGAGAGTGAGTGAGAGAGAGAGAGAATGAGAGAGAGAATCATACACAGACATACAGAGAGAAAGAATGACAGAGACAGCGAGAGAGACACGGAGAGAGAGCGAGCGAGAGAGAGAGACACACACAGAGAAAGAGACAGACATGCAGAGAGTGAGAGAGAGAGAATGACACAGCGAGACAGTGAGAGAGACACACAGACAGACACACACACACATACACAGTCAGACAGAGACAGAGAGAATGATGCAGAGAGACAGACAGACAGAGAGAGAATGATACAGAGAGACAGTGAGAGAGAAAGAGACCGACAGACAGAGAGTCAGACAGAGAGACACACATAGTCAGAGAGAGAGAGAGAGAGAGAAACACAGTCAGTCAGAATGTGACAGTCATAGTTAGAGACAGACATACAGTCTGAGAGACAGAGAGAGACAAACATACAGACATAGACACAACAAAATGACCTTATTATCTACTTCTTGTGTAAGGCCTGTTTGAGAACTGGACAGTTAACAGATCTATTTATCTGAAACACATGTATGTTTGCGCAAAATGGCTAAATGTAATTATTCTCACAGGTATTGTCTTTTATACTAAAGGACTATATCCTGCATTTTATTGTCCACTTTTAATAGTTCTGTGGGCTTCTTCATTTTTACATGACCATTCGCTCATCACACAGAATTTCACAAACCTCGTTACTGTGGCTTTAAGACTACAAAATCATTTACATTTACATTTACATTTGTGGCATTTAGCAGACGCCCTTATCCAGAGCGACTTACAAAAGTGCTTTGCTGTTTACTTAGAACATCCTTAGCTAGTAGATAAGGCTGGAATCTAGAGATTCCACACGTTTAGACCGTGTTGAAACAAAAAGTCTTTATGGAGTTAAGTACTCCTGAAACAGATGAGTCTTCAGTCTGCGTTTGAAGACATTGAGGGATTCGGCTGCTCGGACTCCCAGGGGAAGTTCGTTCCACCATTTTGGTGCCAGAACAGAAAAGAGTCTGGATGCATGTTTACCTTGCATCCTGAGGGATGGTGGGTCAAGCCGAGCTGTACTCATCATTTATGAACTGTAGACTGGGGGTCAATGATGCACTTTGAACATTTAAAAACATATTTGATTAAAAACATCATTTAGAACATTAGTTGCTGTATGGTTCCACTGTCCAATACATTTTTAAATATTCCTCCTCAGAAGTTCAGAAGTCCCAAGATGGCAGATCCACGAAGTCAGGTCTCAGGTTCTGTGTCTCAGAACCCACTGGGTTATCCAACACCTGAAGGCAGCACTGTTGAGATGGACCCAGTGGAGTACACCCTCCGCAAGCGGCTGCCCAGGAAGCTGCCCAAGAGGCGCAATGATGTGTACATCAACATGAAGACTGACTTCAAGGCCCAGCTGGCCAGGTGTCAGAAACTGCTGGACGGAGGTGCTGGTCACAAGGAAATTTGCATCCACGGTTTGGGACTTGCCATTAACCGGGCCATTAACATCGCCCTCCAGCTGCAAGCTTTCAGCCAGGGAGCACTGCAGCTGGCTGCAAACACCTCCACCGTAGAGCTGATAGATGATCTGGAACCAGACGACCCGGATGAAGCTGGGGAGCCACTAACCCGAACAAGGAACAACTCTGCCATCCACATTAAAGTGTTTTACCCCAATGCTTAAAAATGTTAGAAACCTACAGGCAGCTCCACAAGCCCTGATTCCATTATATAGGTAAAGAAAGAGCCTCCTTACTTTCTTCCAAGTGGCAAATTCATCATGTAGGGATAATCTGACCTGATTTTAATTACACTAATAGCTCCAGCATCCTCCAGCTTGTTTGGGATGACATTCCTAAGGCTTGAATGTGCAAGTGTAGGGGGGAATTAATTAGTTGAGAACTGATACATATAGTGGAGCTTAATTTACCCTTGAGTGTCATCCTAAAAATATTCAACTAATTATTAATTATAAGGTCCATGGAACCAAACTTGGCTTGTCATCACTTCAAAAAACATGAAATTTTATATAATTATGTCCCTATAAGATAAGATTTTCTTAAGTGGACGAGGTTAGGAGGTGAATCAGGCAATTGACAAGCTGACCCACCCCTGACTGCACTCTATCCACATGTCTCCTTATGGTACTGACGGTGGACAGGAGAAAGTATGGATCAGTGCTTTGTGGAGATAAGCAGTGATATGTCTGCGAAAGTAGTTGTGATGTCCTTTGTATGTGTAGGTCTCCAAAGTTTTGATAAAATTAAAATTTTTGAATTATAGACTGATTTGCTGTGCCTGTGCATGTTGTATTTTCTGTTTGTGCTGTTCCTTTTAGACATACCTTATTTGTATGTCTTGTTTTATTTTTCCAGGAATGTATTCATATTTATGTACTGAAGTCTTTATTCTGTTGTATATTTGTGTAAATAAAACATGACCACATGCTCACACATTGTTTGCAATAGACTTCAGCTCACGCTGTTCATTTACTTTTTGTGCCCACTTGAGGGCAGTATAACATCTAATTTGCAAGACCACAACACTGTGCTTGTACAGTTCTCTTTAGACTCTTTGGCTTTCAGGCTTGGTTGTTTACTGTTTCTCAACCTTGGTCCTGGAGGCACCATTGCCTTGCAAATTTTAGTGTCTTCCTTGCTCCCAACACCTGCTTCAACTAATCAGCTCATTAAAAAAGCCCTTTCAGGTGCAGGAGATGTGTTAAAGCAGGGAGCCCACTAAAATGGACAGGTTTGAGAAACTGGTTTTCAGAAATAGTTTTTAAACTTTCCATTGTTCATTTTTACTTACAAACACAAAGCTAGAGCAAAGAGACATTTTTACAGATTTTATACACGCTCAATGAGATTTGGACCCAGATGCAAATGTCAGATTGCAATGCTTTTGGGAAGGAAGATAAATGTCACCAGGAACAATAGATGATTAAATTTAGACTGATATGAGCAATATTTATGGAGCTACACATGTAAAAGTAGTGTCTCTCAATATGGTGTCGGGTATAACACAGTATGCCAGACATCTTGGAAAGGAGTTATAGAGATTCCTAATGGAGTCCTGTGATAATCCATCCCATGCATCTTGAATATTCTCACTCAGTTCTCCATTTTGCATTAGGGGTGAGGGTTGATAGTGCATCCAACAGCATCCCACCCATTTTCAGTCGGGGATTAGTCTGACAACTGGCCACAGCACAGTATGTTTTTTGAAGGCAAGATGATCTGGTCCTGTATGAAACTGCATGCCACACTATGACACCAGGCCTTCTGGACGTGTGATTTGTGACAAATTGTTGATCTTGAAACTTACCACGGTGCCTCCACACAAATTTGTTGTAGGACTTGTCATTGATAATTGCCAATTACAGACATAATTAAAAAAAATGAATTCAGTTGGAACATATTAACAAGCACACAAGGCTTTTGGATGCTATGATACAAACTCCACTCAAAGGTGCTACAAAGGATACTTTGAGTGATGTCCTAGAATACCCACTTTTCGTTTCATGAAGAACCATATTTGTGATAGAAATGTGTGAGTGTGAAGAACTTTTACATCAACTAAAGGTTCTTTAAACCTAAGAGGTTGTAAAGCTCTATTACAAACCAGCTTCTTTATGGGACCAAATGTTCTATTGCATCAATTAAAGTACCCTCTGGAGCACCTTTATTTTCAAGAGTGTAGTGTAAGTTCCACCTGTCAGACAGTACTGTTCAGTCCTTATAACACCATACCGTGGCGGTCACACAAAAACCATGCATCTCCGTTTTTCATGTACTGACATAATGTGAATCTGACGGTTTTGAATATTGCATCAATATTTGATGATGAATGAACAGAAATGCTCCAACCTAAAAATCTATTTACATTGACTTCTATTGAGATTGTTTTTAGCCTATAGACATTTTACAGGTTTTTCCACAGAAGCACTTATTTGCTGAATTACAGTAACATTGGACATTTACACAGAGCAAGTGTAAAAAGTAAATGTGTAACATTTAGAAATGGTATCTTTATACTCACTCTTTAGAAATGCAATATTTATAATGCCAGTTTGTTTTCCAGGGCCAAGCAGCACAGAGTTTAATTAGTTCAGAAGAGGACAAGAGATTAACTTCAGTAGAATTAACAATCAGCAGAATTTGGTCAATCAATTAACAGGCTTTTCATTCGTGATTACAGGTTGCTAGATGTTTAGTTATACTTACACAGCATCATGTCTTTCTAAAGTCTTTTCCAAATAGGCTTCAGGGATTACCACTGTTTCAGTGCGTGGCAAGGAGTGCACCCAGACACAAGGGTTTCAGACAAACATCCTTCATCCTTATTTTCATTCATCTGTTTTCTTCTCACAATTATATTTAGCGTTTTAACACCGAATGGCACAGTGGCACAGAGACCAAACAACAAAAACAAAAACAAAAAACAGGAAAAATACTATTACAAACTTCCGTCACATTTAAACGCTGACGAACATTAAGAAAAAGAACATGACTGAAAAACAACATACAAACACAAGGATGAACCAATCCGAGTCAGACACAAAAAGAGTAACGTCAACTGCCCACCAGTTTCCCAGGCCAACACACCGGACTGTGAGCAGAGCAGGAGTCAGGCAGGATGTTCATCACGCAAACCAATCAATATTTTTCCTGGCAGTGATGCTATCTGCACGGGGCTTCACGCTCCCACATGAGTCCGACGCACACACTGATAATCTACACACAGCCTCATCAGTCCTCACGTAGGCCCCCACTTCCCTCCCCAAAAAACGCAACTATTTGGTCTCGCTTCCTCTCACCAGAAGTGACCCGTAAACAGCCTCTTCTCTCTTACATCTTCTATCTCTATCTCTCTCTCGCTCTCTCTCTCTCTCACACACACACACTCACTCACTCACTCACTCACTACAATAAAATCAGTATAAAACCAGCAGTGCATTATTAATAATGATAAATATGACTGAGTTTGACTTTTGGAGGTGGTAAAGGCTAAGATGGAAAGCAGTGGCTTCCTCATACTACCTTTATAATAAAACCTGCCACAGACAGTGATTGCAGCTATAAGAAATATACATCTATATAAATAATGAACATTACAAAAGCAATAAAAAATACATTTGAGATTCTAAAAAAATCTTGAAGGAGCAAGTGATGATTCATAAGGCAAGCCTCCAACGCAGCTGTGAAAGGAGGGCAGCACTGCCAGTCAAATGGACAGAGACTGGCTGCATGACATACAAAACATTTGCAAATCTGGTCATGCTAAAGGTAAAGAAGACTACATTCTAAAGGAAATCTAGTGCCCATGAAGTTAAATATTTTCCTCCACACTCTGTCCATTGTGAGAACTTCCAAAGTGCTGTAACTCCTCCCAGTCTTTACCTTTCAAAGCCCAGTTGAGCTTGACATCCCTAAAATTTCAGTATTTATGCCAGATCCATGGTGCAATGTCCCACTTTGCATCACAAACTGCTCCAGTCAACTGGGTCCCTTCCAAATATGCTCCAATCAGCTGATATCTTGCTGGCAGACAGGAGCATTGGCAATCAGGAGACGCACTTTACCACGTAGGAAATTAATGTGGACCTGGAAAAGCTCTGGGGCTGAAGAAACTTTCCACGTCTCCTGGTGATCTATACCAGCAGCTGTTGGCACAGAGTCCTGCAAAAAGAGAGAACCAGTCTAATTAAATGATCTATGTGTAGGACATGAATGTTCTACATATGTCCTTTCCTCTATGGCAGCTCCTATACAAATTGGGCAAAACTAATGGGACCTTTGTTCCCTCAGTGCTTCTTACAAAATCGAGGGAATTAAAAAAAAAGTTATTCTGCTTTTGCTACAGTGAAGGCTTTCTACTAGATTTCTACTTTGAAGCACTAATATGAGTATCTGATTGCATTGCACTCTGATTACAGTGATTGCAGGAGGATTATTGTCAGTAATGCTGGTGAGAGGGGATGTTTATAACATTATCCATGGTGTCAATAGGTAGGTGTGTGAGTGTGCATGTGCGGACATACATGTGATCCTTGTTTATATATTGACTGTGCATTTTATCAGCTCCTCTTACCATAAAAGAGCACTATATAGTCCCATTAGTTCAGACTGTAGTCCATCTATTTCTCTCCATGATCTTCAATGGTTTTAAATTGGAAATTTTGAAAAAAAAAATATAAAATCAATGTACGAGGCATAAGATTTCAATGGCATAAGATATTAGATAAGAAGATTATGTTTATCTGATGCTTGGTTTAGTGGCTGAATGACTGCAGAGCTGGACTGTCCCACAGCATTCTCTGAACACAGTGATACAATCCAGTCTTTCCAGGAATTCTGTGAATGTCCGTGTGTATCTTCCACAAACATACGTATCAGTATCTCAGTGTCTGTGATACAGCTGGATCCAACTGCTATACAGGCACGTACACACATAAACTCTCTGTCCGCTCTCCACTAGAGAGACCTGAGCACGTTGCCCCTTTCTAAGTATAACAAGCAATGCACAGAACTGGAAATGCAAATGAATCCAGTAGTAACTATAGAGTGAACTGTGTAGAGTGGGAGTGAGTCCACAGAAGCATATTTACTTAGCTTTCACAATAGCACCTCTGGCTGGACCTTGGTGACCAGGGGACTAACCTGTATGCTGAGGCTGCGAAGAACCTGTCCGATGCTGGCAATGTTTCTGACGCTGGCATCTATGTGGGAGTGCAGTGCAGTGTTACTGATAGTTGTACGTAATGAGATGAAGGCCTTGTTTAGCAGCCATAGGCCTGTCTGGACTTCTTGAGCCTGCTCCTCCATCTAGAAGAACAAATTCTTACTTTCAGATGTACTAATAATAGATAATAATAGATTTCTTCACTGTTCTAAGAAAACATCATATCTCCAAAATGGTCATTTCTTTTAAAAAATGCTGAAAAAATGAAATAACAAAAAACTCTAAAATGCATACAGACTTAACCTTCCATATTAGCATAAGGTAGGGAAGTTCTGTTAATTTTTATAATGTTATGATATATGGTATAATTTTATGTTATTACATACTATTTACTAAATTTAATTGAATTAGCAACTCTAACATTGACTTTGATAGAAAAAAATAATATATAATACATGTTATATATATTAAATGATATTAAACTGCAGAGAAACTTCATATGGCAAGAAATATGATTTACAAAATTTTAAGAACATTCAGGATTTTCAAATATTCTGAAGAATTATTATTAGAAACATACTTGTCAATATATTATTTGCAAATAATTTCTCTAACTTATTGCAGTTTCAGCTCAAAAACACTCTGGATGATCAGATTCCAACAGGACCTTTGAGATGTACAGTTTCATTTAGTCCTTATATGCAAAAAAAATCCCAACACAAAATTGTAGATGTTAAATTCATACAAATGAACAATCACAGAAATATAGTCAGCACACCATTTTGGCCCTCAAAAATCTCCTGTTTGGAAAAACACAGCAGACCAAAACCGCTGGCTCCCAAAACCATCACAGACCACATTACATTAAGACTGGACTTCAGACACCTTGGCTTCTGTGCCCCTCCACTGTTCCTCCACACTCTAGGAGCTCAAGTCGAGACACCAGGACTCTTGATTTCCAAATTAAATGCTAAATTTAAACTTTGGAGCACTGAGCAACAGTTTCAACAGAAGTACTTTTTCTTCTTAGCCCAGATGAGATGCTTTTGACACTGTCTCTGGTTCACGAGAGGCTTAATATGAGGAACGTTGCCATTTTTGACCTTTTCCTGGGGACGTCTGTCCAAATTTTTACATGAACTTTTCATGACATGGTCGTCTGTGTTGCTTGTATAACTTTTCCTATCAAATTTTCCATTTCAACTTTACATTAATGTGCTTAATACAACACTTGGACACTGGCCAGCCTTTCCACAGTGACCTTCTGTGGCTTACCCTCTTTGTGGAGAATTTCCATGATTGTCTTCTGCACTGTCAGCAGTCTAATATTGTATTCATTTGAGATGCTGATGGATTTTTTAATGAGTTACAAGTCATATTTAGGATCTGTTAATGCAAAAAAAACAAAAAACAAATAAAAGAAACTACTCACATTTTTCTTCTCCCACACAGCAAAAACCACTCTGGTCAGAGGAACCATGAGGGGCACGCCAATGCTACAATCCTCTTTACACTCCCTCTAGGAAGACATGAAAAAGAACAACATGACAGTGTTGGCGGAGACAGTCTACAACATCCAAAGTCTTCCCGTACTTCATATCAATAAGCAGTATAATGTTTAAGTTTTACCATAGCAGCCTCAGCATCCCGTGCCTCCTTGATGAAATGGTCAAGGACACGCAGATCACAGATTGGCCGCAGCGGAGAGGGCAAGCCAGGCCGGGTCCACTCAAGTACAATCAGCAGCAAGGCAAATAGTCCTGCAGCACATGCAACACAGAGGGTCGATGTAGTTCACATCACTTCTTCAGTCAACAGCAAAAAGAAAACTAAACTGACTTCTGTCTAAAGTTTTTCTCACATCTGGGGAAACAGCCTTATGATAAGATGTACGATGAAACAAGGGCTGTTAATCAAAACTTACTCAATTTAACCACAAGGGGGAGTGGTGCAGCTATACAGGGAGACATTGTAAATTAGGCAAAAGATTTTATGCTGTTCAAAGCAATATAACCATCATACTTATCCGATAAATGTTATACTGCATAGAACACTCAGCACATTTGGCCTAATACCAACAATCTAGAAATCTTTTGTTTTCCAAAGGAACATTTAATAGGCCGAATTATATGCACAGTGTGGTCCATCCACCATCACGAGCTAAGACCTTCTTTATCATGACCGTACATTTTGTCCAAATAATAAAGAACCTTGGGCTTGTATGTCCATCATCAGACTACATACATAACTGAGTTATTTCATGTTGTGTATTCAGACAGCGGTGGCAACAAAAAATGGCAAATCAAAGAGATGCTATACTATCAGTTTCACTACCAATAACCTCCTCAGTATTTGATTTAACCCCTTAAAAGCCATAGTTATGTTTAAGTTATTCATTTTACCACTGAAGCTATTGTGGAGTCCACCAAGGTTCTATCTTAGGTCGATGAAACTGATGTTAATTATGACAGTAATGCGGTGATGAGAGTTAAACACTTAAGTCTTGGTTAGGTAAGTAAGGGTTAATTGAGCTTTCCCTATGCTGTTGACCCTTAAAAAGATGAATTAATGAACTGATGCAGCACTTCTATATGTCAATGCCGGATATCCACGTTTAAATTGACCATGTGCTATTGATATACCTACTTATGTACTAATGCACAGTTAAATTACTGCTATTAATAATAACTAGTTATTTTGTTCTCCCAATTGATGTGAGTAAAATACATCAATAAATGGAAATTGAATGTGATAGCCAGACAAACAGTGGGATGAGAATTTTCCAGCTGAGCATTCATCTCTGCATCCTCTCTCTGGCACGTAGAGAAGGATTAAGTAGGGAGAGTGTTTGTGTATGTCTGGTCTGACACCTCTTATCTTATATTGCTGTGGTCATGCGTATTAGACTGCATGAGAGCTACAAGTTTGTTTTCAAAGCAAAAAACAAGCTGATCTAAGAAAAAGAAAAAAAAAACATATTTGCAGTGGCAACAGACGCTAATCTGAATTGTGAGACACTGCTCCAAGATCTCCTCCTGCTACTTTCCTCTTACTATCACGTACTTCTTTGGTAGGCCTACTACTACACAGCTACGCAGTGACTTCTCAGGAGGGTGAATCAGAAGCCCTTGCAGCATGGTCATGGGTTCCCTGCTGTAGAATTCTGAATGCACTCTTTCAGCAGGAGATATCTTATGATGCATTTAAGATAACAATCAGTATCAAGTAGAGGATGCCCCGTCTGGATGTGTTCTCCTGCTCCTAAGATGCACATAAGGAGTCCATTTAATGAGCCAAGCAGTAGCACAAGCTTTTCCCACTCATATCCTACAAATTAAATGCTATTATGAAATGGGAAGAGAGATTATGCCATTCACAGATGACAGGGGTAAAGAAACCTTCAACAGGTATCCTCAAACTCAGAAATTAACCACATTCAGTGACAAGTAATCACCATCCCATGACAAGATAAACAAACACAATGGTCAGAGGGGTTCTGCTGAACTCCCATAAATCCATAGAGCTTGTTCCAAAGAACATCCACATACACATTCACTCCCTAACAACCCATTACGTGGAATACTTACAGTCACGTAACTGAATTAATTAAGCTTGTTGGGGAAAGTGGCCTCCTGAAACGGAACATTTATTATCTTGGGAATTTAACCAAGTTAGACCCCCCTTTCCTCAGCTTCTTGTAATTCAACAACCACTAAGGTACATCACGGCTTCCCCTTTTAGGCCAGAATCTTAGGTCCCTCCAACCACAAAGTTGAAGCTTTTCAATGAAATAAAGTAAGTACAGATTCCAGATGTAGAATCCAGGACAATGAACATAAAAATACAAGACTGGAGAACAGTATGATATAAAGATCAGCCCATTGTTAACACAAGTATGGAAACAAACGTTTGATTAAAGATAACTCAGTAGAGAAAGCTCTTATGCTTCAAATCCCCACCCGGACACATGCCGTGTAATGTCAAAGGAATGGAAAGAGAAGGAGGGAGCAGTAGTCCCAGGATTCATTAATGCTAGACAGTGGGCCAAGTCAACCACGTGTTACATGGCTGCAAAGTGGCTCAAAGCTGGCTCAGTGTTAAAGGTAACAGGGAACGTGCCAACATGACACTGCATTCCAACGTAGTGGCTATTTTTTACCTTGGTACTGTGAGATCAGTATTACTGACACTACTAACTCTTGGTGATGTGAAGGTCTCACAGCTAGGTGAGTTAATATCGGAAACACGTTCTAATAATGTTCTCATATATAAGCATCAATGGAAACTGAGACACATACAAAAAACCCTACTTTATCAAATTAGATCAAGTAACCCACAAAAGTACAGTGCAAGCACTCTGTATGTACTCTCTGTGCAAGCACTCTTTTGTACTATGTCTTACAAGAATTTACACTCAAAGGTACAATATTGGATTGTGGTACATAATAGTACATTAACTGGTACCAAGAACATGCCTTCAGAAAAGTACGTTATTGTACCTTAATAGGATACAGCCTCAACAAGCTTTGGACTCTTAAGTACAAGTCCGTATTTCATTTTCTTAGTTTGATTACAAGCCACCTAAAATCAGTTTAAGCTCCCTGAAATATTGCTGCCAGAAAGCCAACTTTACAAAATACGGAAAAATGCTCAACTTACAGTGGGAATCTGTCGGAAAATATTTGTATTCAGAGTTATTTTGGAGTATTTCTATTAGTCCGTTCATCCTGAAATGTGAACACAATGTAAAGAACTTCACATTATGCCATAACTGATTGTTAAGACTGTAATAAATGACCATTGTCCAGAGATAGTTTCAGTTGTCGCAGTTTGACCTAGAGTTGTGATAATGCGACGTTCAGCAGGGGAATCACAAAGTGTGCACTCCAGATTTCCAGGAAAGCAGAAAAGGCTCATACAGTAAATTCCTCAGCACTCATTTACTGCTGAATCACTGTCAGGGACTGTGCAGAGTAACACTTTTCAGTGACTCAGCTTTTTTGCACAAGCGACTCAGCTACTCTAAGATCACACTTAGGGCTGCCAAGTCATGATTGAGAAGTTCAGACAGTGAAACATCTCAATGAGCCTAAAATCTGAAGCAACTTCCACTCTTTTCCCCCAGCCAGCCCTGATACCTGTGTTTGTTTTCAGCAGAAAAGTGTCTGATGTGCCATAAATCCATCTGAGATATCTGATAGGAGTGAAAGAATAGAGCAGGAGTTTAACATTAACAACGTCAGACCAAATGACAACAGTTGAAGGAGCCTTATCTTGAGAACAGTCATTTTTGGGTGACTGCAAGCACTTCATTCATTCCCTGTAGAGCCTCCAGCCTCCCATCCGACGCTGCTCAACTGCATCTGTTCTCCAAGATCTGGATCGATACAGGGTTTTAAGGCGAGCAGGGTCGTTCAGCGATCTCCAAACCCTTCCCCCATCTCCTGAAGAAGGGCAGAAGATCACGAGCCCCACGTAGGCGCCCCTTTTATTGCAGCTCGTGGCGCAACTAACCCACCATATCCGACACATGGATTAAAGTCCAGCCTGGCCAGTGGAAGCATTCAGGGGCTGTGAAACGCATCTGGTTGGCTCTTCAAAATAGAATGTAAGCCAAAAGTTGAAGGTCCGACACGCATCTAGGACTTCACATGGTCTCAGCAGCCATGGGAGGCATGGATGTTCCTCTTACCTGAAGTGCGGAACATTCGCAAAGCGCTGCGGCATTTTTCCCCCAAACTCGGGATGATGATGGTGATTATGAAGATGAAGATGAAGATGATGCCTAACCAAGCCAAACTGTTACTGCCCTCTCTGATCTCACACTGCTGCTGCTGCTGCCTGGCTGTCCATCAACCCTGCTGCCAAAATCCTCTACCAACGCACCGACCTTCACTCCCAGACAGAGGGAAGTGGGCGAACTCCCACCGATCTGAGTGGGAGCACATGAGCAGAGCCACCATCCTGAGGGGAAACAGTGAAAGCCCAGGTAGATAATGAAAAAAGCCACCCCCAGCGCCGCAGGGGCTCTACTCACTGGCTATCTCCATCTCAGAATCCGCATAGTCCCTTACAGGATCTCCAGCGCTTCGTCCATGACCCCGTCTGTTGCCCATTAATTGCAGCTCCAGAACTTTTCTGGCACTGTCATTGGGTTTGCACTTCTCCTGGTAGGTGCCTTATGATGCGCTTGATTGCTTCCCCCTTTATCTTGGGCTGTGCACATTAAAACGCATGGTCTTGGACTGCCTATCTGAACACTTTCCAGGTTTCAACAGCTGTCTTTCCTGCATTGTTGGCCCATAACATCTGTTTTCACACCGCAGCTCCTTCACCAGAACTTTCTGCCCTGCACACTTTCTTTCAGTGGTCCTCTAATTGTGCTTTCCTCTTGGCCGACGTCCAAATGAAGGGTGACAGGGCGAGCAAGCCACTTTCTAGCGCACGCGCGTGCTGCTGGTCGGACCCTCACAGTCAGAGGAGACCCTCACTGGATGCAGATGCTTCTGCTCAGCTCACTGCGGCTGTGTGGGCTGCGGGGGGAGTGCAAGGGGCTCCCCATAGCTTTGGGGAAAGCCTACTCAGAGCAGTCACAGGATCAGGGGTTGAACTGAAGGAGTGAACTAATGATCACAGTTCAGTTTAAGATCAAGGCTGTACAGGTTTGTTCCAAGAGACAGGCTTCCTTCAGTCTAAATGCTCCATAAACTGGGAAGGTGCTTGATTGTGGTTCTGAAGATGTCTTTGAATGCTTTGAACGTCTGGATTGTCTTTCAGTCATTTTAATAAATAACTGAGACTGCATTATTTTATTATTATTTATATTTCTATTATTTGTTTTTCAGTTCAAAGCCCTCTAAATGATAAGGGTTGTGTGAAGGATCCAACATTGAAATAATAATAATAATAATAATAATAATAATAATAATAATAATAATAATAATAATAATAATAATAATAATAATACCAGTCTTTTCAAGAACAAAAACCTGCATCTTAAAATGATATCTTTATTTTATAGCCTTATACCCCCCCCCACACACACACACACACTAGTGTAACCAGCAAGCTGATTGGCTCTTTTTGTTGAAGGGAGGGACTTTATCCACAGACACAAAATATGGTTATGAGAACTCCCAATCAAAATTCTCCTAATTTATTCAAAGTCCATCTGAAAGTCATGTGTAGTCATTCTTCAAGTGTCCCAAAACAGCTTTTATTTCATTGGCCTCAGTATTTGCTATTTCTATTGGCCTCAGTAGAAGAGGCTTGTGTTGTTTGGAGTCTTGCCCTGTATGCATCATTCACTTGAGTCACAGTGCTTATTATAATGCATAATTCTTATTGGCTGAGTGGCATTATGCATGATATATACCATGCATGAAATTGGTCTGTGTGTTATCTGTACTATAAATGCAAGAACGTTTACACAAGTTAAAGTAAAATAAACACGAAAAAATAAACAGCTCCTCAATAGTTTATCTTATAGTTTCAGGTCCAGATAGGACCAGTTCTGGGTCCAGACCTGGAACATGCTCTGCCTGTTATGCTGCTTCTCCACTCCTCACTGTTTTTGTACCTGGTTCCTAGTTTGTTTTTCACTAGCACAACTCTCTCAGCTGGTGATGACACAAAACATATCAGTCTGTTGTGTAGGATTATTATAGATGATATAACACTAACAATAATAACAAAACAACAACAACAACAACAATACTACTACTACTACTACTAATAATAATAATTAAATAACAACTTTATCTGGTTCTGGATTTAAGACATTAGTCACTTCTGCCTTACCAGTTTTACAAACCTAGACTAAGTCTTAGTTCAGAATGGTGAAATACCATAGGCGTCACCTTTTAGCTCAAGTCTAGACTTAATCACCCAGATGTGTGCTTATCCAGCTCTTCCTCCAAAATCAGGGTTGTCAATAAGGAATATGTCTCTTTTGCTGCAATAATTGACACTAATCTTGTTGAAAGGCTTTCACAGACCATTAGTGTTAGGATTTAGAGCCATTAATAAGGATATATATATATATATAAGAATGTGCTTGAAAATACGGTTCCATGGCTCCATAGCCCAATGCTTTACACCTCTTTGTCTGACCCTGGACACTGGGCATAATAACATGTGGGTCATGTGTGGCTGCATCCCATTCCATTGGCCATATTTTTCAATGCTGCCTGGACAGCTCAAGTTAACACCTGTTAGCAGCTACTGTGCCTTTATCATAGTATTATAATAGTATCAACTAATCATAGTATCATAGTAAATATCAACCAATTAGAAGGAGTTATCTAAATCCCAGTCAGTGACAGATAATCAGTACAGATCATGCAATACTAGTCTTTGGTTGACAAATCAATACACCTTTTGTAACCGAGTAGGGCATGGTTGGAAAGAGTAGTTGGAGAGATGATGTGAATGACGCCTGCTTTCCATAGTCAGCTACAATCCAGGAAGATCCAAGGAGCAACACTCTAAGGAAATAATACAAGGTCAAAGAGAGGACAAAACACAATGTGGAAAGTTCAAGGGTTGAGAGCATTCTTGAGATTGTTTCCCTTTTTGCAAGTTTCCATCTCAAGTTCACTGCGTACATGTGACATACAATTAGTTAATAAAGTTGACATAAATGAGGGTAAAACAGGTTGCTATTTGAATAACTAACAGATTGCTATTTATGGGTAAAGGGTATTTAAAATAGTTACCCATTACTATCAAAAAACAATGGGTAACTATTCAATATGAATAAAAAACTGATATAAAAAATGGCAAAATAGGATGCTTTTTGAATAATTAATGGGCAACTATTCATGTCTTCCCACATTACATATGACTACCTAACCACCATCCATGCACCCCAGCTTATGCAAACATTTCACAGCATTAAATTTACACTTAACTCAGCAGACTGAAGAACTGCAGCATCACTTCCATGTGTCCAGTATGGAATTATATGAAGTGAGACAAATCATTGTTCTTAAACTGCACTAAAGCACCTCTCTGTTCGTAAATCTTCATAGAACATCCTGGAAATACCAGTGCCATGACCAGGCTTGGGAAGGAGCCCTGCTTTAGAGGGAGAGAACGAGAAATATCTGCTGTGGACAACTGAATTGTGCTGGACAATAATTTGTGATTCAGGACTTTTATAACAGTCTAGGGTTAATATCCTAAAAGCATGATCGCGCCAAGTTCAGCAATGAATGCAATTAATACTTTACTGTTAAATTTAGCTCAGTGTTTTGTTCCTGTCTTCTTTTTTACCTTTGGATTTACTTTAGTAAGGTTCACTATGTATTGTATGATGGCTTGTCCTTTTGATCAAACTCCAGTTTGTTTATGCCTAAGCCAAACTGAGAGCAGAGAGCGCCACAAGGTACGTGCTGTAAAACATGTGTTGTTGGCTGGGGAGGGGGCAGGGGACGGGGGTGGGGGCGTCCCGGCATGGTGACTCCACTCGAACACTGTCACTGCAATTTCAACGATTAAAAAAGGGGTAAGTGTGGGAATGGGACCCAAGGCCACCCCTCCCCTTTCTGATAATAAACAAAGACAGCCAGGAGTCTTTGATGCAGAGACAGAGTGCAAACGAGAGAATGAGAGGGACTTTGTCATAGTAAACAGTGTACGGCTACTTTTCCGTCTTGTCTCTTGAATGGGAAGACAGCCAGATAGAGCTCCTTGTTGCAGGACCACTGGCGCGACACAAGACAGGAAATCCATATGAAAGAATAGGGAACAGGGGGGTAGGAGCCACTACGGTGACCTAACGGAAGTTATTGTTTCTGAGTCAGAGGTGGCTAGAAAGGGCAATTTATCTGGGGCAGTTTTCTCTATTGCAAATATTGTCACCTGTGTTCCCACTTGATCCATTTGGACAGTGTAACAAAGCAAGCAGCTTGTCATGGCTGATAGGTGTTGTGGATTGTATCCTGGCAAATAAACATACATGACTTTTTTAATGTTAACCATTTCTAAACTTCTAATAACACTTAGAACCAGTAACTAATCAATAAGTCGGAAATGAAATCAGAAGAGCTGCTGGTTGAATTTAATTTATTTGTACAATGTCAGCAATCAAACAATTTCAGGGTTCATGATTGCCTAACAATGATTTAGCAGTGCTATATTTATACACTCACATTATATTCTGAAGATTGTTTAGGTAGAGAACCACAAAAATGGCATGATATTCCAAAGCAATTCAAGATTACATAACCTGCGCTACCACATTAGGAAATGGGTGGAGAAAAGAAATACAACAATAGGAGGTCTTTGGCGAACACAGAAGGTGTTGGGCATTGATGGCCACTGCCCAGCATCCTCAATCTCACCCTAATTGATTTTGTATCCACACAGTCATCCAATATTACTTGTTCAGATATTGCAAGGTTATACTGCCTGCCCAGCTGTCTGTGGACACTAGCCCAGTCCAGGATTCATAGGTTGGTCCCAACAATTCTTGCCTGTGCAGGGTATTAAATTTTATTGCACTCTGTTTAATGGGAATACACGTGGATCGTGTTGGTCAGGATCTTCACCCCCAGGCCTGTTTGCTTTGAGAGACCCTACCAGGAGCATACAGCCACTGAAGACTAAGCCCTAGAGGTCATTAGATGACTCAAGCCCTTCTGCCACAACAAGGTCCTGGTCTGGGAAGGGGCACAGCAAGCCTAAACTAGATTAAGCAGACAAGTTTTTGGTGACTCTTGGGCTATGTTCAAACAGCAGGTTAAATGCAGGTCCAAATGCAACCTTTCCCATATGTGACACTTCCACTTTCCCAAAAATGACATTTCCAGATCTGATGAACGTTCTGTTTGAAACTGTCACATAAAAGACATGAATGTGAGTCTGTTGTGTGAACATAGACTGATGTCTGCTGAGCATTTAAGCAACCAGTTTTGCTGGCTGTGATAACTGCTGCCTAGTACTGAATATGCAAAAGTTATTCATAACCTCATAACCTAGCTCTTCATCCAAGCTAGTCAACACAGTGTCTTCTCAAAGTCATGATCTTTAAGCTATTTATGCCTTTATCTCAGCTAAGAATATTTCCAGCTCATGCTTGCCCTTGTCTCACTATGAGAAATGTTAACGCACTCATTGTGTCATGAGGATGGATTATGAGTTAAAGTTCATGCTCCACAAGGAGATAAGGGGCTAACAACCAAAAGAGGAAACCTCTTCACCCAACCAGATATTTGGCAGGTCCCTTACACAAATAGCCTTATCATAGTTTTGCTATCCTACTCCAACCTGCAGTTGCACTGATTGTTTTAGGAAGACCCTGTCTCCTTAGTCTATAAATAAATTTAATAGACTAAAATGGACCTCATTTGCTAATATAAACAGCCCTTTACATGCCAGAATTATTTTTTTTTATCCGGAAACACAGGGATATTTTTAGCCTTGCCATCTGCCCTTTTCAACAGCAGGGAAATAAATAGATATTGCAACTAATAGCTCTCTGTGGCTCCAACACAAAAGCATATAAACGTATTGTGACACTGTAGAACATCTGCATTCATAGTAACAGCTCTATCACTGAAGGGATCTCAGAGTTTAACACCCTTCTTAGACAATGAATACATTGCTATTTCATTTTAATTATACAATACAAATATTTAATATCGATTATATATAAACCAAAATCATCTGCAAAAACAACAACTTTGGAGATAAACAACTGAGACTAGACCAGGTACTTAACATGCCGATGGGGGCAACAAGCCCTTCTAACCAGTCATTTTGCTAGAATCTCTAACTAATCTACACATCTATCTCTAACTAATATACAACCTTCTCAGAATATAAACTGAATCCATGTCTGTGAACAAAAGGTTTCAAGACATTTAGCAGGTACAAGTGGTACAAGACCTAAACACTAGGAAATGTTGATAACTGGTTATCATCTACTCAACTTTATGCAGCACTCAAAAGTGTCAACATGTGCATGCAAACATAACAATACTGTTCATGATAATGTACAACATACACGCATTGTCAAAAAAAAAACTTGCATCCAGAAAGAAAATCAACCAATCAATGGCAGTGGTGTCGTGTCAGAATGTCATAGAGTCACTCAGAATGGAAGCTGGTCATCTTCACTGATGAGTCCTGTCTTGGTGAAATCGACCAATGAATGTGTGCAGGCACTGTAGTCAACATCATGATCAACGGCTTGTTGTCACACAAATTTTAATGCGCACTCCAACAAAGCTAATGTGCATACTGATGCCACCTCAAGAGCCTGCCTTGGGCAGTCCTATTGCCAGACCTATCCTCAGATACTACTGGACGCACCATTAACACTATCACAGGACACCATCAGAAACCCCTACAACTCCATTCCACGATGACTGGCACGTTGCGTTACACCCAACACCACACTGAGAGACACTAATGTAAGTGCAGCTCAATACATACTGCCTGCATTAGTCTAAATATTTAATCCCTAATTGTTCCTGGTAACCTTTATCTTCCTTCTCAATAGCATTGAAATCCAACACTTCCTTCTGGATGCAACTAATTTGCTAACAATCCTCACAGCAATCAGTAGCCATTACCTTTTGGCCAGCAAGCCAAGAATAGTTACGCCCAGTTTGCAATGCCATTGGGAAGGAAGATAAACATAACCAAGAACAATAAATGATTAGAAATTTAGACTGATATGGGGAATGTTTTATGAGCTACTATTGTACAAGTGTTTCTCGAACACAATATGCCAGACATCTCAGCCTGGAGCTGCAGAGGTTCCTAATGGTGTCCTGTGATAAGCCATCCCATGCAGGAGTGGAATTATATTTGCATATTTGCAGGAGTGGAGTTCATAGTGCATCCAATGGCATCCCATACATTTTCAATCAAGGATGCAGAGATGATTTGCTGGTCGTCTCCACCAAGACGAAAGCAGGACTCGTCCCTGAAGATGACCTGCTGCAATTCTGAGTTCATGACAGTCTGTAGTGCGTGGCTATGGAGGTATTTTAGATAGTTTTTTTATTCCTTTTGTAGTTAAAGTGCAATGTGAAGACTTATGGGAAGCTAAGTAAGTAATGGAGCTTTTCTTGGGCCCAGAATATTGAGTGAATTGAGTAGATTTAGAAAATAGAAATTGTGTATTGTGTTTTGCAGTCAGGCACAGTTATGTCCATACTTAATTTGCTGCATCACAAGTGGTTCAGAAACACAAGGGATTCACTTCACTTGAAGCAGAATCAATATTTTAATGATTCTGCGCCAAACCTGTCTAACAAAATGAAAAAAATAGAACCACCAATTACCTGTACTGATGAATATATAACCACACAGATTCACAATTTAGGTTCCACACACCTCTCCATGCCCTAGTCTCCCAGTTAACCTAGTTGTAGTATATAGTTTCACCCAGGAATCATTTAAGTGGTTGTCTTCATACACATCAGCCATAATAAAATTATTACCACCACCTTGCTTCTACACTTTGTACACATTTTAGTAAACATCTCAGCATTCCATTGTTCACTTCAACGGTCAGGGCCCCTCAGTACCACCACGGAGCAGGTATTATGTGGGTGAGGGTCACAGCTGTAACATGGCAGTGGTGTGAGTATGTGTTCTGGTTGTATGAGAGAATCAAATACCGCAGTGCTGCTGGAGTGCTTAAACACTGTGTCCACTCCATCAGACACTCCTAGCTAGTTGCTAGTCTTGTAGCTGTAGATGTAAAGTCAGAGGCAGAAGCTTCTCTTTTTCTGCATGGTCTGTGTTGGTCATCCTCTAGTCCTTCATCAGTGCTCAAAGGAAAGTGTAAACTGGATATTTTTGGTTGGTGACATTGAGGGGTTTAACACTCCATCAGCACTGCTGTGTCTATACCAGCACAACACACAATCCACCACCATAACCATGTCAGTGTAACCGCAGTGCTGAGAATGACCCACAAACCACCATCTGTAGTCCTGTCCATTGAAGAACACAAGGTCAGGGCAGTGGTGAGCTGAAAGCAGTCAAGTGTGGGTTTTATATGTTATTATTATTATTATTATATATTTTTTTAACTTAATACAGAAAACACTCTGCAATATCTGTAAAGCTGGCAACACTCATAACACCTGATCAAGCACAGAATGTATCTGAAAGCTGAAAAGTGAACTGAACTGATAGTCTGAAAGCAAAGTCCCTGCTGCTAACTCTAGCAACATCCCAGCAGCTACTGCCAATGTAGTGCGCATGTGAACTTGGGATTAGGTGCGAACACTTAATAAGAGCGAGGAAGTGTGGGATACAGCTATACTGCTGCTGTAGTCCTTCACACCCTTTACTCAAGTGATAAACATTTGCTGCCTGTATGCAAACAAAAATGAACAAAGCATCACAGAAAAGTTCGGGCTGGCGTGTGTTGCATCCGACCTTGGACACAGAACATAAAATGTCAGGCTGTGGTTTTTACCGTATCTGATTCAAGATCAACTTTGTAGCTACTGTAAAATGGGTAAAAATTAACCAGCCTCCCGGAGAAGCAAAGTAAAGGCTTTAACACCACTAACCTGATCCAGAGAGAACATCAGGCCAGTCTGGTATATAGTCAGTGTTGGAAAACAGAAGACCTACCAAAGTCCACCTAACAGCACAAATTACATGAGCAAGGTAATACATTCAGCATGGCCAGACATCAAGAATGAATTACTCTGTTGCGTAAAGTATTTTAAATAAATGCCAAAATGTTGGAATTGAGGTCCAGGTTCAACTTTGGTGAAGTTTGGACTTTTTTTTTTTTTTTTTTTTTACTCAAAGGACATTTTTTGTTGTGAAACCCTAGTAAACATATTCTGGTTGGTAGTTCACACCCGACACAGACTTCTTTGGCAGATGTTGAGACCACTATTGCGAATTTTAGAGCATCATCACTGCCTGATAAGCATGTCCTCCTTGGTTGCTCCAGTGTCCACCTCTCTATTTGTGGCATTTCCTTCCCATTTCCAGGGTTTATACCATTTTCTAGCAATCAGTCCTGCTGCACTCCTTTTTACTTGACCCAGGTTGCGGTTTATGTGTTTTTAGGTCCCAATTGGAATATTGCTCTGCCTCTTTAGCACGCACCTCAGGAGAAGCATTTCCTTTAGGTTCCACCTCCATTACCCCAGGGTGGTTTCATTTGATTAATGGGTCTCTGTGTTTTATGTTACATTTATTGTAATGGGTAAATGGACTCCATTCTTTCGGAGCCATATGCTGTAGTTCAGAAGAACAAGAACGTGAAAAAAGGCTATTATTCGTCAGGACAACGGGGATACTAATTAATACTAAGGTTAGCAAGACTTAACTTTAAGGAGCTTATTTTATGAACATAATCTATGCTTGACTGGATAATGTACCATGGATAACTCAAGTTAAAAAGGCATAGCCTGTAAGTTTGCTTACAGACAAATGCAAACAGTACTGAGGGATTGAGAGTCTCAGTAAATTACAGAATAACATAAGTTGCTTTCTGAAATAAAGACTGACTGTTCATTTTTGTAGGTTATCAATAATAATCACCAGCTCATTTCAAATTGTGTCATCAACAACTTGCTTGGAGAATGTACAATACACCCCCCCCACCCCCATTTCCATAGTTTCCAACACTTGCACACAAGAAAATGTCCTGTTCACAAACTGGTAAACTGGTGTACAATACAACCGCAAAGTTCATAAATATGCTACAACAGCACTTGTGCACTCTGCTTGCAATATGTGGATCTTGAGACCATGTCTCTTCTGCATTTACACACCATTTTATAGGCTTTATTTCTCAGGATTAGAGTAACTGATAGAAACTACAAGACTTATCCTGTGTAAGCGTAAATACTTCAACTTTTTTGGTAAATAAAAATACGTCAAACTACAAAAACATCCCTCAAACTTGACCTTGGGTTCTAAATGTTAATACTCTTCAAAATGTTCTTCAAGAATGTTTTCTGCAAAAGAACCACTTGGATGCTTAAATGGTTCTTTGGCAGGATAAACTGTTAAACCAGAAGATATATATATATATATATCCCATCAAATGTTTATATAGACAACAATAAAGGGTTTCATTAGTTACAAGTCAAAGAACTCATATTTAGTACAATATAGAACCTTTTTTGATACATGTGCATGGATCCACAAGTTCAAGTATCTTTATCAGAATGTCTTCAAAACATATAGCACTTTAATTCCTGCCATTATTGCAGTCAAACATCTGCACGGCATGTTCTGACAACACAGTAATTAATTACACTAAAATCCTCATTTACTAAAGTTTCAAGGTCATGCAAGAGAAGAATTGTGCAATTTGATGGAATTAAACACTTAAGACTGAAAAACAACATTGTCATTATTAATGAGATAATGTTATTTTTACCAATAACAGAACACAAAAGCAAAAAAAGACCCAATAGATAATACCTGCAATATCTTAAAAAAAATGCAATTATAAAAGTTTAGCATTAAAAAAATCTACTCAAAATGCATTTGAGCTATATATTATATACACACCTAAAGTTTATCCAAATCAGCAAAGGCAGGATAAAAAAAACCCCCAAAAAACACTACTTCACTACTCACCAGCAGATCTCCTCACAGTCTTAGACCTCTCCTCTTGTCCAGTTTGACTCATAACTGATTCATTCCCAGAAGCCTAAACCTTTCGGTACTGAGGTCAAATCCATTGTGCCCACAATGCTTTTCAACATCCGGGAATGCTCAAGATGAGATTTTAAATTCTCTCCCTCTCTCGTATGTGCTCTCTCCCTCTCTCTCTCTCTCTCTCTCTCTCTCTCTGTCTCTTGCTCTCTCCCCGTCTCAAAACCAGCCCCTCTAAAGCCAAAACACTGATTTTTGGACCACTAACGACATGACTCTTATCATGCTTTATGTTTACTGTGGTCTATTGTTGTGCCTGCAGTCTATTCTCACTGCTTACTGATGTCTTGCCACGTTCCTGTTATCTACCTGTTATGTCTGTGACCTTGTGAAGAAGCTTTAAGCTTTTTTTTCCGTGGCGGATCCATAACTTTTTCTAATGTTATCTATACTGTTTCCTGATACGGAGCATGCACGCACAAATGATTTTGGTCTGATAAGTCTGCTTAGTCACCACTGGTCAGAGCAGATGTAGTTTGTTCGTTATAGTTACAAATGTGCCAATGTTTGGGAATATAACTGTACAGATATCCTGAGAAAAATCACAAGTTGCTATCTGTTGTCTCCAAACAGTCTAAACACAGGAAAAACAGCTTAATAATTACTGGACACAAATGAGACGTTGTTTTTTTTTTAATTGAGAGTAAACACAGCACCGGTAGCTAATCAAACATAAAACACAATATGTTAAGTCAATTCTATTGTACAGTTATTCTAGCCTTTATTATATAAAGAGGAAAGAATACCTAAATGGCCTGTGCAAAAATGTTGGACACCTAACAAAAGTAATGACTTTTAATCACTTCTTTTGGGAAAAAAAAAAAAAAAAAAAAAAAAGACAGCAAATGTCTTTAAGAATTTGCCCCCATGGTTATTTGCAGAATTCCTTAGAGATGTTCATGGATCATCGTGCATGCACAGCTTGTTTAAGGTCTATACACAAATGTTCAATGTTCCAGTGAGGAGACACTGAGGACATCTTCAAAACCTTGAGTTTGTGCCTCTTTAGGTTGCCCATAGTTTACTGTCTCTCACAAAATGAGTACACCCCTGATATTACTGCAAATAATTTTTATTATATTTTTTCATGGGACAGTATGTTATGTACAAGTTTTGGTTCTATAGTAGAGTAGTCAGTGTACAGCTTGTATGGCAGCACATATTTATATATATGTTGTGAAAATAACTCAACATAGCAATTAATGTCCAAATAGCCTGCAAAACAAGTGGGTACAGCTCACAGTGAACATGTCCAAATTGCACCCGATTGCCTCCCTGGTATCATGTGACTAGTGAATGTGGAGCATGGTTGTGAAGTCAAGTCAAGTTTTATTGTGACACCACAGGTGCAAAAACTTAGGTGCAGGTACTTTGCAGTAATAAAAAAAAAAGAAAAAAAAAAAAAAGAAAAAAAAAAAAACACAAAGAAAAAGATAAGAATATTCTATAGAATAAAGATAAGAATATGCCTCTGTAGTATAAATAGAGTATATACAAATTAACTTATACATTATACAGGGGTTGGACAATGAAACTGAAACTGTCGTTTTAGTGTGGGAGGTTTCATGGCTAAATTGGAGCAGCCTGGTGGCCAATCTTCATTAATTGCACATTGAACCAGTAAGAGCAGAGTGTGAAGGTTCAGTTAGCAGGTAAGAGCACAGTTCTGCTCAAAATATTGCAAGTCTTTGTGATGTATCAAGAGCCACGGTATCCATGGTAATGTCAGCACCACCAAGAAGGATGAACCACATCCAACAGGATTAAGTGTAGGAAGCTGTCTGAAAGGGATGTTGGGGTGCTAACCCGGGTTGTATCCAAAAATGTCATTCCCAAGACGAACTGACGCTGTATTGGCCGCAAAAGGAGCCCCTAGTAGATGGCTTTCAGAAAGCATTGCTGCAGAGGTTGAAGTGAGAGGTCAGTCTGTAGGTGCTCAGACCATACACTACACACAGAGTTAACACTCAGTTAACTCAGGAGTTAAGTGCCTTGTTCAAACCAGCAACCTTCCAGTCACACGTTTGCTATAGACAAGAAGTCCAAGTGCATGGATTACTGGAAAGATTTCCCTGTGATTGGTCTGGGGCTTCATGAGTGGTGCCTGCACAGAGGAGCTAAATTCTAACATGTACCTAGACGTTCTGAAGCAGAGCACGATCTTCTCTCTACATAAAACTGGGCCACATGGCAGTTTTCCAACATGACGACTCCAAATACACCAAGATGCCATCTGCCTTGCACAGGAAGCACAGGAAGTACAGGACCAGGACTGAGGACCACTGTTGAGTATTGTACACACCCTTAGCTTTAGCATTTAACAGATAATTTGACAATTACATCCAAGATTTGCTGGTATTCTGTAGAATCCGTCCTTTCCTCCATTCATGCAGTATTTCCAGTGCCACTGGGGGCAGCACAACCCCAAGGCATGATCGATCAACCTCCATGCTTCACAGTAGGCAAGGTGTTCTTTTCATGAAATGCAGTTCATATTATTAGCTAAATAATCCTTTGCTGAATGTGACCAAGACCTAATTTGCCTCCATCAGGCCACAGCATTAGCCAATATTATTGTTGCCATGGTTACTACTTCTCAATCTTTTCTCAAGGCTTCTATCCTATTTTATAGGACAATAATGCAGTTTTTATCTGATCACAAAAGATCCCATCCCATGACTCAAAAATCAGGACCTATTCTGAACAGCAAGTTCTGTGATCAATTAAAAAAAAACAATGTTTAAACATTTTATATTCCAACTACACCTTGATTGATCTTTAAAAGGGTGTAAAGGCATCTTTTTATCCCTACATTTGTTCTATAAAATGGCAATCTTTCAGAATTATTTCTGAGACAATAGATCCTCCATAAATATTAGCCATGCACTAATGTAAAGCAAATAAAGTAGCACAGGACAGATGTGTTTACCAACTGTATTCTTCATGTTCACATCGTAGGTTTAGTTTTGTTTGACAATTGTGTCTTTACAGCAATGTTTAGAAACAACATAAACATTTTTTGGGGGGGGGGGGGGGGGGTAAAAAGGGAACAGATGCATATTCTATAAGACTGGCTTGGGTCAATGAAGAACCACCTAAAACAAACAAAAAAAACAGGATGACTAGAAAGTGGGACAACTGCCTGTGTCAATATTGTGCTATATGGACAAAAAATACTGGGACACCTTTTCATTCATTCTGAAATCAAGGACACACACACACACACACAGGGTAAAATCAGGATTTGATACACTGCCGACTTTTTCCAAAGAATGTAGAGGTCTTCAATGTTTATCGTTGGTAAACTTCAACTGAAACTGAATTTTTTTTAAATCCTGAAAAACATTAATTAGTATTTTAAAACATGATATTAAGTATTTGATATAAGAGAAAGACAGAACTTAACATATGGTACAGAAACCTTTGTTAGCATTAACTTTTCCAGAATCACGCTTGCCCCACAAGACGAGATCTTGCATGGAGCCACAGACCGAGGAAGATTTACAATCATCTTGTGTTTCTTCCATTTTCTAATAATTGCACAGTAGTTTCCTTCTCACCAAGCTGCTTGTCTATTATCCTGTAGCCCATCCCAGCTTTGTGCAGGTCTACAATTCTGTCCCTGGTGTCCTTAGACAGCTCTTTGGTCATGGTCATGATAGAGAGGTTGGGGTATGATTGAGTGTGTGGACAGGTGTCTTTTATACAGGTAACAGGTGCAATTAATTAGGTGCAAGGTAATTAGTGCAGAGTAGGAGGCCTTCTTAAAGAAACACTAACTGGTCTGTGAGAGACAGAATTCTTGCTGGTTGGTTTTGATTCTTATCTCTCCCACTTTAAATGTACCAACGATACAAATTGGAGCTCTCCATTTGTAGGAGGGAAAACACAGTTATCAGTGTATCAAATGCTGATTTTCCCCACTGTAGGACACAGTCTTCGTGATTTGGGATTTGCATGCCACCACACTGGATTTGACATGAAACAACTGAGATGCAACTGAAGTGAAGACTTCTAGATTTAATTCAAGGGGTTGAACGAAAATATCCCATGGAAAGTTTAAGAATTGCAACCATTTTTTTCTACCAAGCCATTTTCTCAAAAGCTACTTCATGGGCTTTGTGGGCTATGCCCTTAAGCAGCAGTTCTCAAAGGAAGTGAAACAGACCATCATTAGGCTGGAAGAAAAAGAAGAAATCCATCACAAAGCTCAAAGCAGAAATGTTACGAGTAGCCAAATCAACAGTTCTGTACATTGTGGGGGAAACAAATGAGTGCACTAGTGAGCTATGGAACCAAAAAGGCCTGGATGTCCACAGAAGACAACAGAAGTCAATTATCATGGAGTCCTTTCCATGATGAAGAAAAACCCCTTCACAACATCCACCGAAGTGAAGAACACTCTCCAGGAAGTAGGTGTATCAGTATCCAAGTCTACCGTAAAGCGAAGACTTCATGAGAACAGAAGGTTTGCCACAAAGTACAACCTGTACCAGAATGAAGGGAGAAAGAAAATATGGAGAAGGCTTGGAATGGCTCATGATCCAAAGCCCAACACATCCTCTGGAAAACATGGTGGAGGCAGTTTGATGACATGCAGGGCTTCCAATGGCATGGAGTCACTAGTGTTTATTGATGTGACAGAAGCAGCTGGATGAATTCTGATGTATACAGGGATATACTTTCTGCTCAGATTCAACCAAAGGCAAAATCAAAGGTTGACTGGACAGCGCTTCACAGTACAGATGGACAATGACCCAAAACAGACTGAATAGAACTGAATAGAACTGAATAGACTGCACAAGCAACACAGTGAATATTCTGCAATGGCCAAGTCAATCACCAGATCTCAGCCTGATCAAGAAGCATTTCACTTGCTTAAGACAAAACTTAAGGCAAAAAGACCTACAAACAAGCAACAACTGAAGACAGCTGCAGTAAAGGCCTGACAGCATCACAAAGGAGGAAACCGAATATTTGGTGATATCCATGTGTCCCAGACTTCAGGCAGTTTGAACACAGTAAAGTATTCTCATGAAAATATTAAATGAACATTTTATTTATGTTAATAGTAATTTGTCCAACTGCTTTTGAGTCCCTTAAATAGGCTTTTCCTGAATGTTAATTGGATTGTTTTTGTTCAACCCCTTGAATTAGACCTGAAAGTCAACACTTCAATTGAATCTCAATTGCATGAAGTAAATATTTATGGGCCCAACTCTGTGTGTGTGTGTATAAAAATTATAATGCACACAGAATAAAAGTCTTCAAAATACTAAACTGTAGGAGGCTTCTGGCAAACGCATCTCAAAACTTTACATTGATATTCAGTGTGATGAATGATCACTGCTTTTGATCTACGTTACTTTAACTGTGCCCTCATAACACAAAAATACAACACAGTGCTCCAACTGAAGCATAATACATAGTCTATGTTTGACCCTACCTCAGATGAAGGACAAGGTGTTCCAGAGGACACACCTCAAGTGAGACTTCTGTCTCCTATGACAAGCTTTCCAGTCATCTGTGAATTTGTGGGAAATATTTGCAGAGGACCCACATCACCTGTCAGCTCTTTGAGAGAAAATTAAATCAGACATTTTCCCGTTTGACAGATATGCAGATTTTTAGACATTAATTAATTTTTTAGAAATTATTTTTTCTTTTCCCTCTCTCTCTCACACAAA
Organism: Acestrorhynchus altus; assembly: GCA_034509495.1. Classification (NCBI taxonomy): domain Eukaryota; kingdom Metazoa; phylum Chordata; class Actinopteri; order Characiformes; family Acestrorhynchidae; genus Acestrorhynchus; species Acestrorhynchus altus. Next base: position 8,102,665 of record JAVGWO010000027.1, on the reverse strand, counting down.
TATACCTTCCAGATACTTGGTGTCCATCTTTCCTGCAGTGCAGTCTCCAGTTTCACAGCACAAGCAGACTGCGTTGTTCCCCTCTGCTGAATGCCAGCTGCATAAATCAGACACAACTGTTAAATGACTCAACTCTGGGTCATCTGTCAATTTTTATCAATCTGTCAACTGTTGATCAAACAGTAAATTACAGTAGCATGGAAAAAGTTTGGGCACCCCTGGTTAAAATTTCTGGTACAATGAATATTTAAAAGATGATGGACTTACCTCCTAAGCAAAGATGAAAAATTATTTTCAACGTTTGAAGCATTTTTAACAGTGCTTTTTATTTAGAATAGGTTTAGAGGGTGAAACAGGAAAGGAATAGAATAATTTCAGAATCCCAATAGACACAAGCTGGCATAAACAAGGTAAATCAAAATCTGTGTTTTACTGCAAAATACCTCCAAGAAGATGTAGCTGAATCTTGAGCAAAAATATGCCCTTCATGGAAGTTATCAGAAGAAAACCTTTTCTACAGCCTCACCACAAATTTCAGCACTGGTGAGATGAAATTAACATTTGGTATAAAATATTTTGACCACAATGAGCAAAACTCTGCAGAATATCAGGAAAAGAATGCCTTTCCAACTGTTTATCATACTTTGGTTTTAGCCAGTGATCTAGGGAACATTTCACTGATAGATGGAAGAATGGATTCAATTCAATACCAGCTACTGCAGTATTTGCAGACACCACCACTGTCAGCAAAAATGCTGAAAATGATGATGGCTTCTACAGAACAATGATTTGAAACACTGCACAAGCTGAACATCTTGCCTCGGCCCTCACAGTCCCGCAACATAAACATAATGTTTAATCTACTGACAGACCTTAAAAGAGCAAAACACGCAGAGCCCCGTATAGAATGTAAATATATTAACGATATGTTAACGATATTGCATCATAGGTCTGGCAAATGAAAATGAATGAACTAACCTAACGGAAGGCACATGAAAGTAGCAAGCCTTGTTCTGAAAGTCAGGTGGACTGTGGTAAGGAGTAGCTCTCAAATGACAGCTGATGAAAACCTAATGGGTGCAAAAATAAAATGAAGAGCATTATATAATGCATTCTCTAGAAACAAGATCCTCGTTTTCAAGGCAGTCAAAGATAAAGGATGAATGTATTATTTAATGCCATTAATGATCTGTGGAATGTACTGGATACAAGTGTTTTACTGTTACTATTAAAGCAGACATAATGTACCTGTTTATTCTGATCTTGGGAGAAGCTGAATGACCGAATGCTGAACCTAAGGATATTCGCCTTCGTCCTCCTGTAAAACTTAGAAGGGGAGTTTGGCAATGTGCTATCAACCAGACACCTATGATAAAATAAAATACTGTCAGGATGCAGTAAAAGTCTTACTTATAGAGGTCAACAAATATACTAAAGACTTTACTACTAACCCATGGTTAGATATAATTTCATAGCTGGGTTTTGAGAATGGGTCAGAATCAGCAGTAACCACACAGCGGTCCACGTAGACTCGTAAAGGAGAGTGTGTGGGGGCATGTACTGCTGCTTCGAGGAGCAACGGCTCTCCCTGCTGGAAAAAGGTGGACTGACGGGCAAAGCCATGGCCATCTAAGGTGAGACATCAACACAACTAAAATCAATCATTTGTTTGACTTGCGTTGTACAAATACATTCTATTATTCCCCACATTCAGGCTGACGAGGTCTTACGTATTCTGGGTGTTAAACCTTAAAGTGTCATTGAGTCTTTGGTCCAATTCAAAGATGCATCTAGGTAGATCCCCCATCATTTAGGAGTGGACTGATGATTTTTGTGGATTCTTGGGAGTATAACACACTGTTTTGATATACTGAAGGGAAATTTTGTCCTGTCTCACCATCAGATTTGACACTGCCTCCAAATCTAAGCTCATGTCTAGAGATATTACAACACACCTCATTCGATTTAAGATCTTCCACAGATTCTAGTGGACTCCCAGTTGGTCATTTAGGATGAGGTTGAAGGATACTCTGCAATCAGGGGAGGAATTTATCTGATCTCATACTATCATTATGCAAGACTGACAATTAATTTACAGACGGGAAGTTCTCAGCTGGTTCCTCAATCCAGTAATGGCTCGAAGATCTGGGGAAATTACACTGTAAAAAATTGGGTTCATGTTTATCTGCTCCAGATGGTACTACTCTATTGGCAGTACTTCTCTACGGGGACTAGACAAGCTCTGTGTGTGCATTTGCAAATCTGTGTCAGCAGTGGCTGCAATTTAACGCAGCCAAATGCATTCACTCGTTTGAAATTTGTGCCAAGACAGAAGACACTATTTCTAGAAGAAATAAGGAGCATATAAAAATAGATAAGGAGTACAAAATGCCACATCACCTTTAATGATGTGTAAAGAGAAGTGCAGTAATCCAGCTGCTTCTATAGTGGAGGTCATAGGAAGCCAGGTAGGACTCAGAGGTTCTGCACTCACTCTAAACTTTCTGTAAAATACATTTAAAAAAAGAAAACGAAGAGTTTCTGTCAGGATGGTGGGACGTGAAAATGGTCGTTGTAGGGACTCAATACAACAAACCTTTTGTAATGGCACTCAATTGGAACCACAGTTTGAGTTCGCTTAACTATCAGCACACCATCCAGTGTAAGTAGAGGTCCAGTGGAAAATACCAACTTGTTTGAATAGATGAGCCAATCACCACTCACCTGAGAAATGAACGGACAAAACGATCGGTTTGCTTGAAAACCTCACAGCCTGTTAAAACAGTGCAGACAAGTTACACACTTTCTCATTGGTCAAATCTCAGCTGACAAATTAACCTTGACTTCACTTGAAAGGAGCCTGTTATAATAAGCATTGTGTGTATAAATATTCGTCATTGCAGTTGCATGATTTTAGAATTAACTGCCTCACACACTGCCATGGTCCTACAATTTGGGCCTACTTGAATCCCCCAAGCCACAAAATTTAAGGTCCCAGATTCCTCCAAATTAAGGGCACCAGGAGTGTTTCTCCTTTTACTGAAATGTCTACAGAGGATGGGAACGAGTAGGAACCAACCAATAACCTGCAACCCGCAAACCGACCACCACAACACAACTGGACTTTGTGCAATAAACAGTTTAAAAGTGCAATAATAATGTGCAATACCTCCTCCTACAGGACTCATTTAACATGCATTATTTATATATATTGTATATTGTAATATAGTCTCTATATTATATTCTTTATATTTATATAGTGTTTTCTTTACTAAATTATTATCTTTCTACTCTTTTCTGTACTGTACTGATGCTGCTGCTGGAACCTTAAACCCTCCAAAAGGATCAATAAATCCTATAAATAATTCCATCCTATCCTATCCACTGATTTTTCCATTCGATCCAATACCAAGGCAAATTTCCTCATATCATTATTGACAATCTACACTACATCTGTCTACAGATGTCAACAATGGTGGCTGGCAAACATGAACAAAATTCTAACAGAAATTCTGACATTAATATTAAATATACTGAGAAATCAGGGTTTATACACAATCATTACGTCAATAAAATGTTTAAATCGTGCTCAGTTAAACTTCACATTCTAAGTGTGATCTGTAACTTCAGCAGTGATAATTATTCAGTGCACACAGAGCTGATGAGGGGAGTAATCAGAGGTGTCTTTATGGGATTTTACTTTTAAAGTTCATAAGTTTGTTCTTTATGGGCCAGTCTGTGTCTGCCGGCACTACTTTCCCAGCACTGCGCTGTTGGAACGGAGAAAGAAGGCGGAAGGAAAAGTAGTCCCTATACCGCAGCGTTATTTACGGCAGTAATTCGTTTTTCTTCTTTGAATGTACATTAAGAGATACACATTCAATATGATGCGTGTATCATAAATACTAATGAATAAATAAATGACATCCATATTTTAGAGCCCGATATACAGAAGAAACAAATGGATTCATTGATATTGAAGTAATGCTGTGGATCACGAACTCTTTTAAATGGAACATAGGCTCTATTGTGTGCTTTGTAAACATCAAACAAGCAAAATAACCAAACTAAAGTGTGCATTGAACAAACCTGTTTCTATTGGAAAGGAAACAAGCTTTGTGAAAGCAGAATGGCTGTGGTTATGGTTATATATATATATATATATATATATATATATATATATATATATATATATATATATATATAATTAAAGAAATTATATAAGCAAGCACACACACAATATATATATATATATATATATATATATATATATATATATATATATATATATATATATACATACATACATACATACACACTATGTGTATTTTGCCCCCGGTTTATTTAGACTCCTCACCCACGACTCGCTCCCACAGTCCTGTAAACCAGCAGAAATGAGGATCTGAGAGTCTGAGAGACGAAAGTCTTTCACACACTGTTGATCATCGTCACCCAGCCGAACAGACCGAGGAGAAAAGGAAAGGCCTTGTTGAAAGTAGTTCTTCTTCAACACTATCCACCAGTTCTTCTCCCCACACTTCACAGTCAGACCCCCGTTCCCCGAAACACCGAGCTTAGAGAACCCGGGGAACACTTTATCTGGATCGTTTAAGAGGAAACTTTTCTCAGATTCTCCAACCCCCGACGTGCCCAACTGTCGGGAGGGAGAGGCTCGATGGGCAGCGACAAGAAAGTCACATAAGCTGACCAACAAAAACAACTTCATCATGGTTTATATTAGAGCGCGTTAAATCCCTCAACGTGCGGAACATAAATACGCGCCGTCGCTCCCGCACGAACGGCATTTGTAGACGGACACCGCTAGTGCGCTAGTTAGTGCGGAGGTAATTAAGTGGGGAAAGTGGACTTTCTTTATTAGAGCGCTAGTTTCAGTATATAGACATACAACTAAAATCTCGAGTATATTTAAATCAGCCACTTCACGGAGAACAAAAATACGTTCGAAATCAGATTAAAACACTTATGTAGCTCGAGGGGCAGCGACAAGAAACTCACAAACTGAGTATCAACAATCTCATGGTGTTTAATGTGTGGATTGTGAAATATAGAGAGTTACATTTGAGCGTGTTTTACTAACATATTAAATGCGGAACCTAAATGCACGGACGGCATTTGTAGTCGGACACTCCTAGTCCACTATGTAGTGCGGAAGTAAACAAGTGTCGATGTTTTTTTCATCAATGGGACACGCAGGTAAATGAATTTCAGCTTAGATCTGGAACTAAATGCTGGCGTACATATAAATCGCTCATACATTTCATGGAGAACAAAAACAACACGAAAAGTGGAGATATCGACTGGGGAGAGCGATTATGGGGACAAGGCCAAGCGAGCATTGCAGCCAGCAACAAAACACTCAACTTTGCTTTGGTGAAAAATGCTCACGAAGGACTGTCTAAGCCACTGTCAGACTGTGACAGATGCTCTGTGGTCTCAGGAGACTGCCACTACTACCACTATGGCTGTGATGGAGAGGATGACAGAGGATGGGGTTGTGGATACAGGACTGTTCAGACCATATGCTCATGGTTGAATCATGCACCTCAGCATGGAGCAACCAGACCTCCCCCTAGTCTTCCTGACATCCAGCAAACTCTGGTCACAATAGGTGACAAACCACCTTCATTTGTAGGATCCAGAGAGTGGATCGGAACCTGTGAGGCTGCTCTGGTGCTTGACCAACTTTATGGTGTCCCTTGCCGGATCGTGCATGTGCGGAGTGGTGGGCCAGAACTTCAGCAAGCAGCAGAAGACCTTCACAAGCATTTCACCAACCATGGCTCTCCTGTGATGATGGGTGGGGACAGAGACAACTCCTCCAAGGGCATTCTGGGGGTGTGCACAGGGAAACAGGGATGCTCCCTATTGATAATGGACCCCCACTATTACGGGCCTACCCTGGATAAAGAGGCCCTGCAAGGAGGAGGGTGGGTGGCATGGAAGAGAGTGAACTCCTTAGATCAGCGCTCCTTCTATAACCTTTGCCTCCCGCAAACCAAAAAGTGATCCTCTATCATTATTAGTTGTGGGAAAACTCTTATTCTGTAATTTGCATAAATAACTAGGATCTAAAATTTGCCTTGCGTGAGTTTGTCTAAATGCAATTTGGAATAATTTCATCTAAACAGAGGATTGTAGACAAATATAAGGTGCATATAGATTCATGTATTCCTGGTTGTATCTTCAGGAGGAGACTCTTGTGCCCTCTTCTGGTCAATACAATACTTATTCATGTTAGCATGCGCAAGTGAATCATTCACACCTTTATTTTTTGGAGAATAACTCATGGACATAAAGCTGTGGTCAATACGTTTATTGAGTAACAGTCATATTTTAAACACCATGCTTTTGGGCAAAATCCATATGGCTTTTTTAAGACAGGTCCTGTAATAGATAGGACAGTGACAGCCCACATTATTAAATAGTTTTTATATTGCTCAATTAGACAGTCATATCTTACAACCTGCGGCAACAAAGCAGGTTATCAGAGCATGAAAAGAGATATCTTTCATTCAGGTCACGTGGAACGCTTTCCTTCGGACAAACATGCAAATGCAGCTGGTGATCAAAGGCAACGAGTAAAAACCTGGAACCTTAGGAATTAATTATGAGCTTATTCATGAGCTTGAGCCTTCACAACGTACAATTTTCAGCAAAAAGTCAAAAGCTAATTTTATCATAGAAAGCAATATGGAAAAGGATACTAATTAAAGTAAGTGTTAATGAATGCTTAAACTGATTTTGCTATAAAAGCTTTTGTGAAGCTTAATATATTGACAATATAGGCTACCAAATAAACATCCAAATGAACAGTGATTAATAACATCATCACATTGTCATATTCTATTATAATGTCAGTTAAAATGCAGCTTCACGTTACATAATTTGTTGACACCTTATGAGTCTGACACACAGTCATTATAGAAGATCTGGAAGTTCTTGTCCACATTCATTCTGAGTCTCAGAAACTTCTCCAGATTCTTAACAGGAACCTCCACCATGTTATTGTTGATGCGATCATTAAGTCCATAGGCACCAAACACTGGAAATTTGTAGCGCTCAGAATATGGTGCATTGTGGTCAAAGTCAGTGCAGCAGTAAGCAGTCCACATGTACTCAGGGATAGCAACACGGTCTAAGTTATTGCGACGGATCATATTGCCGGAGGTCGTGGTCCCTGTGATGATGTAGGCTGTTCCTCTGCAGTAGTTGTTGAGGCGTTTGCGGATCAGCTGCTCGTGTACAGCCCAAGGACCGATGCTGAACTCTTTAATCTGAGGCACCACATTGGTCAGGGTGTAGGTTGCAGCTTTGTCCAGTGGGTCAGCTTGGTGCTGATCTGGGCTCAGTTGGCCACGTTCATATTGGACCACGTCTGCATAGTCCTCCAGCACGGCCTGCATGTCCTCAAAGTTCTTATGCATTAAGGAAGACTGGGGGAAGGGCTCCATATTACTGGTGCCCTTATCAGAAGCCAGCTACACACATACAGACACATGGAAAGAATGAGAATCGCATAGGACTGGATAATATCCATTGGAAAAATGAATACATTTATGGAATAAATGCATGGAAAAGTCAGCTGTGTAATAACATTCAGCAGCTGGCTGCAGAAATGTCAGAAAGATCAACATATTAAAGTATGAATATACAATACAGTATAGAATATCTAGAGAAGTGACATACTAATGTATTTGGATATATAGAATATATGGAACAAAGAATATATATATATATATTCAGTGTTAAAAAATCAACTCCACAGTGAACAAGCAGACTTGTCTCAAAGTCTCTAATTTGACCAGTGGTGCCAAAACTTTTGCAAAAACGTGAAAAGTACTCTTACCTGAGGCTCAAACATCCATGGAAAATCCACCCTTTTCTCCCCATCAGACTTCTTAAAGGTATAAGCAGAGTAGACAGGGATGTGTTTCTGGGGGTCATAGAGGGTGACGAAGCGGGGTTGGTCTTCATAACGTTGACATATCTTCTTCAGAGAGTTGCTGAGGTATCCTCGAGGTGGTGTGCCCATGTAGAGAGAGTCTTTACACCGTTCAATGTGGTTGAAGTCATCCACAACCGCTGCCTGTACGTACACCGTCAGAAGACACAGCTGAACAATTAAGACTGGGCACAAAATGAAGTATGAGAGAGTGTGCCTCATGATTAGTGGCTCAGTTCCAGTTCTTTTCTATGCGCTTTCAAAGAACTCCAGATATTTCCAAACTAAGACTTTATTATATTTCCCCTTTTCAGAGCTACTGGCAGTGACAGAAGCAAACGAAGAATCTGCCGTCACTGGCCCTGTCGCTATCTCTGTACTCAGTCTGTAATCTTGTAGCGTTACGTGTACTCACACTCTCTTCATAGGCGGAGGCAGAATACAACCATTGGCTTGTTTCAAATGTTATCAGAAGTGTACTTTGAAGGGAAGAGTTCATATGTAAATTATAAGTAAACTGAAATTTGACCAGTTTAATTGTCCGCAGAAGAGAATATCACTATGGCTACGTTGCTGATAGACTCATTTCCGATGCTCTTATACTTCCTTAGAGACATTGAGAATGATGTTCTGCATTTAGTGCATTTAACTACACAGCTATCACTTCTACTATTATACCAGTGGACCGGTCTGGGTTACAGTTATCTAAGGTCTTGAGGATGTTTGAAGGTGTTTGAGCTGCAGAAAATAAACCATAATCAAACAAAACCAAATCATTATGCTGAATATTAGTCTCTGCAGGACTTTGAGTCTGTTACATAAGAATCACAGTGAGTTGCTAATTATTCCTTTGTTCAGAAAATGACTTTGGCCTTGTTCATGATTGCCAAATTAATACATTATTAATAATAAATTTCTATTCAGATTTCGTTGAAAAAATTTATTACATGTAAACCATTTTACATTAAATACACTTAAAATAGGAATTGACTGATTGCAATGTACAACTGCCGTCATGGAGTCCCACAGAATGTCAGTGGGTTTTCTTCAGTTTTCTTTTGCCTTGGTGGAGACAACCAATGAATCCATGTGTGGAGACACCTTGGTCACAGCCAGTATCAATGTTTTTCCACACGTCACTCATTCATTCATTTTCTTTACCACTTCTTCCTGGTTAGGATCATGGTGGGTCCAAACCCCTAATCAATGGACACAAGGCAGGAACACCCTCTGGACAAGGTGACAGTCCTTCTTGTACTATTATAAGGAGGTAATGAAGTTCAACCATCACAATAATCTTCTAGTCATGTCCAAAATATTGGCACCGCTGCCCTTCTTCCGGAAATGTGGTGTAGCTACAAAAACTTTGGTATTTCTAGTGTTTGAATTTAGCAACACAAAAGCACAAAACTCCAGAAATGGACTGGACTAACTGCACACGTCTTCAAAGATCTAAGAAATTATTTAATGTGATAATTCTTTTATTTGTGTCATTGGCAAGAAACAGGGACTGACAATGTAGAAATCACGCGTCCAACCAGTTTCAATGGCTTGTTTTTCTGATGGGGACACTGACAGATCATTTGTGCATTGCCCAAAATTAGTGAATGGAAAGCTTTTATTTAACTATTTTATATCGTTACATTAGGAAGGACAAATTTGACAGATATATGCTGTAATTACAGCTTTGCATCTAGGCCTGGTTTACACATAATTTACAAATATGCCATGACAACTCCAAAATTGATATTTTTGAATCCTTATGTTGATTTTTCATCCAACAGAGAGCGACAGAAAGCTGTGATAATGCTAAACAAACTTATGTTGAGAAGAAAGTTGAGAAAGAAAAATCACATCATGTTTTAATGTTTTATTTGGTTAATTTCAACAACACAGCATTCGGGTGATGAAACCCGCACCAAAAGGAGCTGTGACATATATTTTGAGAAAACATAGTTGGAGATATTATTCATTATGAAATTTTTTTTACATTTCATGCAACTAATGAACTTTTGAAGCAACACTTACAACAAATGATTTATTAATTCACATTTGCAAACAAATTTAAATTAGCTGAAATTCAGAACCAATCTAACTAAACTAACGTTTACAAGCAATGATTCATTTGCAGTCATTAAGAATCAATGATCTTGTATGGAGAGAAAGCATGTCTAGACAATAGACAGATCTAGGATGACCCCGGAGGCACACAGTCATCAACAAATATTTGGAAATTCTTGTCAACAAAAGTAGACTTCTTCAGGAACTCTTCAAGCTTGGAGACCGACAGCTCTAGGATCTGATTGTTCTCCTTGTCATTGAGTCCATAGTGGGCGTAGGCAGGGAATTTGTATCGTTCATCATAAGGTGCATTGTGGTCATAATCAATGCAGCAGTAAGCTGACCACAGGTAGGTGGGGATGGCCACCCGGTCAATGTTATGCCTGCGGATCATATTGCCAGAGGTAGTGATTCCAGTGACCATGTAAGCTGTGCCTCTGCAGTAGTTGTTGAGTCTGCGGCGGATGATGTGCTCTTGGGCTTTCCACGGGCCTCTGTGGAACTCACGAACCTGGGGTACCACATTGGTCATTGTGTAGGTGGCTGCTTTGTCATTAGGGTTGGCCTGGTGTTCGTCTGGATTGAGGGCACCACGCTCGTAAAGAACAGCATTGGCATAGTCCTCCAGCACAGCCTGGGCATCCTCAAAGTTCTGGTGTATATAATTACGAGGGAACTGCTGCATCTCCCCTGTGTCTGAGGGTGTGGACAGCTGCTCATCGAGAAAGAATGAAAAAAGATGAAAAAAAAACATATAACTGGTGAATTGATTTGTCATTATTATGAAGCCATAACATTAATTCCACCTTCTTATTTATATTTTATCAGCTCCATATACCATACTGCAGCAAATTACTTCTACAATTAAAGACCGAAGCCCATCTGTTTCTTTTTATCCTTTATCAGCCTCCTTTCACCCTGTTCTTCACTGGTCAAAACCACACAGGACCACCACAGAGCAGGCATTATGTGGGTGATGGGACATTCTCAGCACTGCAGTGACACTGACATGGTGTCGCCCTGGTATGCGTGGACACGGCAGTGCTGCTGGCGCTCAGCAGTGACACCTCTGTGACACCTCAGTGTCACTGCTGGAGTGAGAATAGTCCACAAAACAGAAATATCTCACCAACAGTGACCTGCAGGCAGGAAGAAATATAGAATGGCCAGCACAAACAGTGCACAAACAGATGAGCTGTTGCCTCTGCTTTTACATCTACAAGGTGGGCCAATTATGTAGCAGTGTCTAATAGCGTGGACAGTGAGTGGACACAGTGTTTAAAAACTGTCTGATCTGCTCATACCAGTACAACACACTCTTACACGTCACCACAGTGTCAATGTCACGTTAGAGCTGAAAATGACCCACCACCCACATATATTTGCCCTGTGGGGTCCTGAGCATTGAAAGCAGGTGAAAGGAGGCTACCAAAGAATGTAGAGAAACTACTGGATGTAGTTGAGTATACAACTGTATAGTATTGTAGTTTTTTACATTATAAAACTACAAAGTGCTCCTGTATGGTAAGCAGAGCTGATGAGATGGACAGTGGGCGTAGACACAAGTTTCCTGTGGTTGATATAGTGGCCGATCAGTGTACATCTACAGTCTTAAGTATGCTATTAACGAAATGGTTCTAAGTAGTAAAGAAAATGTTTCTTTAGTTTTTGAAATTTAAAAAGACTATTTAGATTTTTATGTATTTCTATAAAAGGTTCTGCTAAAAAATGTCTGCTTGGGAAATAGATATGGTTCTTCTGTGGCATTACTTCAAAGAACCTTTTGATATATTTATTTTAAGGGGTATTAGGCCTAACTCCTATGACACCATTGCATTGCGCTATTGTAAACAGCGTATGTAATTACCATATACAGTATTATGGGCCAGATTCAGATTAAGCCTAATCCTGAACTAACAAGGATTTCCACAGGAGATTCACTACTGAAGCAAGACTTTAGTACAAGGCTTAATGCCTTTCCCTTCCGTATAAAAGCACTGTGGCAAGGTATTACAGTGTCACTGTGACTGCAGTTATCTACACTACAGAGACAACTGTGGCTCTTTGTAGGCTGCTTTAAAAGGAATATTAAGCAACATCTCTCAAAAATGCAGTACATTTAAGATCTCACCTGGGGCTCATACATCCATGGTACATCGACTTTCTTCTCCCCATCAGATCGTTTGAATGTGTAGGCAGAGTAGACAGGCACATGGTCCTTGATGTTGTAGAGGGTTACATAGCGGGGTTTGTTGTTGTATCGCTGGCAGATTTTAACTAGAGAGTGGTCCTCCAGGCCCACCGGTGCAGTGCCAAGGTACAGGAACTCGCGACATTCTGGAGAGAGTGTTGTCTCCACTGTAGCTCTCACTGGTAGTAGATGTAGAAGCAGTGCAACAGCAGCGATGGTAGATACATGTGTCCAGAACTTATCCATGATGTAAGAACAAAAGGAGAAAGGAGAACTAAAGACAACGGAGATTAAAAAACGGAGTGACTAAGATGGCAGCACTGATCTAAATTCTTAGATGTCGTTTTGTTTTGTGCTTTCTTCCTAAGCTGCCTCTCCTCACGCACTCTCACTCCAAGGACTAACTAAAGGCATATTCAGGTGACACATTCACTCTGCTGTAATCTACTCCAGTATGCAAACCAGAAGGAGAACTTTGACACCAGCCGATCCATTCATCACTAGTTTCTCAGGGTATGAAATTGACCGACTATAGTGTTTCAGATGCTGTGTGTATGGATTACACTCTAGTTGTGTGACTTGGAGGTAAACGTTTCATGTGTTTATATGAAGTGATGAAACTGACTGTGTTCTCTCAGCTCGTTCTCTCAGATCTGCTGGCAAGGGCCTACTGTCATGCCTCGTACTTAGAACTGTGTATTCTGGATGCTAGATCAGTTATTGGTATTGCTCTAAGGCAGTATTCCACAGCGTCTGTCCAAACTTTTCTTTACTGCATGCCAACATGGAGAGGAACATGACCTTTTCATCACCTTAATGTGAGAGCTTTTATTCCATTATGTAAATACAGCATGAATCCCCATGTTCAGTTAGCAATATAGAATATAAAAATACTTTCATAACAATAAAATCTCAAAGTGAATCACATACATTTCACCCACATATAAAGCTCTGAGGAGCAGATACACGTTTCTAAAGCTCTGTCTACAGGTTATTTTAATTGGTTATTCTCTGAACCTCTGTTCTGCCTCAGAGGCAGAGCTGCCTCCAGAACCATTTTGAGTAGTTATTATGCTCACTTGCAGCTCAGGGACCTTGTGTAATGGAATGCAGCTATAGAGTGCAAAGGCCAGAGACCAGCCTTGCTTTATTTAATTTCCAGTCATTTCTTATTTGTCATTTTTATCTGTTTTAACTTTTTCATTTAGAGCTTCTTGATTAGTTTGCCATCCTTTCAGACCCTTGGTGTGTGTGATCGTTTCCTGCTGGAAGGATAGACAGAAATGCCTGTGTATATTAAGATCTTGAAGGTCAGATTGTGGGTCTTTCAAGTCTTGAACAGTCACTTGTTTTCAATCTTTGATTTGTTTCAGCTTTTGAAACACTTTTGAAATGGCTGTCTTCTAAAGGTGCCACAGAAAGCATTTATTGAACATTTTATTTTGTTCTTTGGGATGGGAAGCTCATGTGTTGTTTCACTTCATCACATGCAGAAATTAAATTAAATTATTGAGTTAAACTCATATTTTTCTGTATAATTCTCTGAAATATTAATTTTAAGGGCAATCTCCCACAATGAACTCATAATTTGGAGTGAACAGCCCAAGTCAGTATATGGGCTGAATGTGGACCAAAATGCAATATGAGCCACTGGACTCTTCCCATGCCATTTGTTATGGGGGACTTGTTTCAAAGCTGCATTAAAGTCAAAGATTTTTCCATGAATTACAGAACATTCAGAATTTGGTTTGTGCATTTATGGATTTTATGTGATCAGAACTATGATGATGATGATGAAGTGTCAGACTTTATTTAAATACTATCAATTAAATACCACTCTTTAATTAACTAATCTCTGTCTCTCCCTATATAGTGCAATACTAAGGAGGCAGTAAGGACTCGTTTTGGTCACAGTCTTGGTTTGCGTAGAAACAGGTGGATTATCTCACAAGCCTCACAAACTTCAGCTCCACTAATGGAATATCTGACACAGATGTATATAGTGGGGTATGATTCTCCTACAGGGTGGCACGGAGGCGCAGTGGATAGCGCTGTTGCCTCACATCCCCGGGTGGGGCGACCTGGGAAGTTTCTGTGTGGAGTTTGCATGTTCTCCCTGTGTTCGCGTGGGTTTTCCCCACAGTCCAAAGACATGCATGGTAGGTGAATTGGTGACTCTAAAGTGGCCCTTAGTGTGTGTATGCACCCTATGATGGACTAGTGCCCTATCTAGGGTTGTTTCCTGCCCTTGTGCTCAGAGTTGCTGGCTGGGCACCAGCTCCCCCATGACCCTATTCAGGAATAGGTGGTGGCTGGATTCTCCTACACAGTGCTATATCCATAGGATTCCTAAAGCTATAGGTATGTGAAGGTATATGAAGCTACCTGCCTACTGTTTTTTCTGGCAGTTTACTACAATATACTCTATATTACTTATATAATTATAAAGACTTTTCTGCTGGAATACTCACATATCCAGAATGGAATGATTTTGTCCCTCGAGTAGACCTACTGTGTGTTACAGAATTAGAAAGATACTAACGGCATGGATTTGTTAGTATAAGAATGACTGCTGTTGTCACAGGACAGAGAGCTGGGAATGATTTGCAGCAAGTCTTTATTTTTTAACCATGTAAGAGTTTCAGTGCTGATAAAGTACACCAAACTGAAGATTTAAATTACTGGGGATGAAAACACATAATAGCCACCAAAACTACCGTTTCTTTATTTAGATTATTTTACACCTCTTGTACACAGTTACCATGAAAGAGCTGAAAGTTTTGATCCAATGGCATCTCTCTCTTCACCAGTGCCTCCAGGCTTTTGGATGAAACTTCATTAACGTCGTTATCTAATACATCATTTAGGCCATAGGCAGCAAAAGAGGGAAACTTGTAGCGTATATTGTATGGCACACCAGGGTCAAAGTCAGGGCAACAGTAAGCAGACCAAATGTGTTTAGGAATGGTCACTCGGTCAGTGTTAGCCCTGCGCATGGTGAGTCCAGCAGTGGTGATTCCGGTCACCACGTAGGCCGTGCCACGACAGTAGTTGTTGAGGCGCTTGCGGACAGTGTCCAGGTATGGCACCCAGTGGTTTCGGAGGAACTCTTTTGTCATGGGCACCACATTGGTCAGGGTGTAGGTGGCAGCCTTGTCCCCAAGCCTGGCCTGATGTTGGTCTGGGGTCAGTTGGCCACGCTCATAGTTTATGGCATCAATGTAGTCAGCTAATACAGCCTGAGTGTCCTCCAAATGGTGACCAACTCCAGTTTGAGGAAAATGCTGCATGTTTCCAGTTTCAGATGCACTGGATAGCTGAGAGGGAGAGGGAGAGGGAGAGAGAGAGAGAGAGAGAGAGAGAGAGAGAGAAAGAGAGAGAGAGATATTAGCCATAAAAAGATAAGAACCATGGCTAGCCTCAAGCTGCTGCAGTTTTTCCTAACTGATAAGCTGTGACAAAGCTGATACTATTAATTCACATTTGTTTAGAACTGACATTGCAAGTGTACGTACTGTATTTCACATTGATTAAACCCTTAAATACAATGTTGGTCTATACTTCCATTCTAATATTAATTTTCTTTTCTAGAAAAAAAATGAAAAACTAAATAGCATTTCTACATTCACTGTCCATTTTCTCGGCCCATCTTACCCTACAGGAGCACCTTGTAGTTCTTCAATTACAGAGCGTAGTCCATCTGTTTCTCTTCACTTTATTTTCCTCCTTTCACCCTGATGTTCACTGGTCAGGACCCCACAGGACCCCCACAGAGCAGATATTGTTTGGTTTGTGTTGGTAATATTCTAGTCCTTCATCAGTGCACACAGGACACTGTTGGCTGGATATTTCTAGTTGGTGGACCCAGTCCAGCCGTGACACTGTGGGGTTTAAAGACTCCAGCAGCACTGTTGTGTCTGATCCACTGATACCAGAGCAATGCACACTAACACACCACCACCATGTCAGTGTCACTGCCATGCTGAAAAATGACCCACCCCCTGATTTGTGATGGTGTTTTGGGGTCCTGACCATTATACATTAAAAAGTAATTTAGATAACGTCCATTTGTTACATGATTATTTACCCAAATATGTTTTGGGGCCACTATAATGATGCATCTCATAAAATTGGAATATAATTAAAAAAGCTCATTTGTGATAATTTCATTCGGAAAGTTAAACTGTCATATTTTATATTCATTACATGTAAAGTGACATTGGTCAGTATGGATTATAACGCATGTAAAACAGAAATCTAGAACCTCAAAATATTTTCATTCAAATTTGAATAGATTACTAATAAAAGGATGAAACATATTACTTTAAATGTACTGAATATAAAATATATGACATACATTTTTTATTAAACTGTAATTTTTTTGACGTGCACTAGTAATTCAGTTCACAACTGTTTAAAATCAATAGTGTTTGGCTGCCTAAAAGACTCAGTTACACCTCAAAAAGATGAAATCTATTTTTACCTGTGGCTCATACATCCAGGGGTGGTTGTCTATCTTCTCTCCATTGGAACCTTTAAATATGTAGGCTGAGTAGAGGGGTATGCGGCGGGCAGGGTCATACAGGGTTGCATAGCGTGGCACACCTTCAAAGCGCTGGCAGATAAAATGCAGACCCAGCTGATGTATGCCCTGAGGGGGCTTCTGGTGGTACAGGAAATGAGAACACTCCCTGAAAGATTCCTCCACGCTGCCCTCAAGGAGAGAAGAGAAGGAGGAGAGGAGGATCAGAACAGAGAGGAGAGAAGGTGAAAACATCTCCTCTTCCTGTGCTCACACTCACAGCTCAGAAGTGATCAAGAGTACATGAGTACTGTACATGAGAGAGGGAGAGAGAGAGAGCGAGAGAGAGAGAGAGAGAGATGTACTGTGGGGAGGTTCAGAGAGAGAAAGACAGCAGATATGAAAAGGAGGAGTCTATTGTTTATGTATCTATTTAAAGTAATATGTTTTCATGCTTTACTTTAATCTGTGGTTTCTGTGTGGTTTAATAGTTTTACAGCTGCCTTGAGACACTGTTAACACACACACACACACACACACACACACACACACACACACACACACACACACACACACACACACACACACCATTCAGAATGGAGATTTTTGATCAATGTATAAAATGATTCATCCAGCCCAACTGTATATCTGAAAAAAGGGGTAAAATGACATGTCTAGGACGATGGACAGAGCTAGTGGTCAGTGGGTCCTCAACTGATGTGTAGAACATTAAGAATGAAACTGAAGAATTTTAAGAATGAAGTCATGTGATCAAATCTTCAGGCAAACAGTTATTTGGAAAAGATCACTACATTTATTTTATTTATTACTTTATTACAGCATTTCTTGTAATTCCTCAAATAAAATAAAATAAAAAAATACATGCATACATTCTTTTGGTCTGTACTTTTTCTTTTGCATACCAACAACATATTAATAAGACAAGTGATTCCAAACACTGGATTGGTAGTGTATTTTTATTTCATATATCCAGTAAAAACAGTATAGCACATCACTAAAAAAGAAAAGAAAGAAAGTGTTTTTTTGAACCCCCTTTTAAACTGGTACACTAAGCTGCAAAGCCAGTGTGTAAAACTGGTTCATTGTTCTGCACAGGTGATAAGAAATGGAAATGACCTACAAAGAGAGTCCAAGTGAAACACAGCTGACTTTATTCACAGTTCATTTACAACAGCTTATTAAGATCTCAACTTTCAGTCTTTGTTGGCAGCTAAGATCTCATATTACAGCACAGAGCAGAACCATGCCCACTTACAATAAGGCACATTCATTAATACAGTTAAAAATACTGTTTTACCACAAAGTTGCAAAACTTTCATATGAATGTGTCACCTGTTTTCAGATTTATGTTCTTCTGGCTGTGTTGTATTTTATACCCCTTTAGATTTATTTATCAATTTTTTAATAATGATTAAAGAGCAACACCAGTGACATTACTTTGAATGGAGTAAAAACGAGATGTTTTTTTTTTTTTTTTTTGATCGTGTATGACTTTACACAAAAATAAAGTCTGCCTGTCAACAATCTCAGATCAAAAGTCTCAGTAGTGTGGTAGGTTTAATTCATGTGAAAGGGCCCAGTTTAAAAACAGTGCTATGAGGCCCATAGCCAGCAAGCGATGTGGGAGCAGGGCAGGGCAATGTGGACAAGGGCCGTAGCTGGTGCTCTAGCACTGTAGTAGCCTTGTTGGAGGAGGGTGGTACCAGCACGTTAATGCTGTTCTAGTTATTTTGGACAAGGATCGTTAGTGGCATGATAACCCTGCGGTAGCGATGGTTCATAGTCACCATCAATCAAATCAAACATAACTAATGTTGTTCTGTTGGGTAAAATGACCCAAAGGAGGTGGTGCTGAAAGTCCTCTGGTGTTGTTCTTTAATAATAAGGCTGGTTGTTGTACCAGAGTTGGGTAGATTAGCCCAAACCAAGTAAAGTATTTTTATGCCAAAACAAAAAAACACCCAAGTAACAGTAAAAACCGAAATAAATGTAGTTGAAGTACAAAGGTAAAAGTTTGTAATTGAAAGTAACTTAAGAAAATGCAGTGGAATACTTTTCTGTTTTTAATCTTAAGATCCATTATTTTACTCAATCATAAACTTGAGCAGAAGCAAAAGTGTTATTTCCAAAAGAACTCTTTTAAAAGTTTATTTTTACATTATACATCATGTACACAATGTACATAAACATGCACATTTTAAAACACTGTTCTCCTTTTCCTTTTGAATTTGTTCTCTGAGACACAACCTCTGAGGAATATGTTCAAATTTCTGTCCATCCCTGTTTGGTTCTTCAGAAAGTTCTCCAACGCTTTTAGAGGCACCTCCACAACACTGTGGCCCACTACCTCATTCAGTCCATAGGCTGCATAGGAAGGGAACATATACCTCACCTCATAGGGTGAGTTACGATCATACCGTGGGCAGCAGTAAGCTGACCACAGGTACTTAGGGATTGCCATGCGGTCCTGCCCACCTCTACGGATGGTGATCCCAGAAATGGTCACCCCGGTTACAACATATGAAACCCCTTGACAGAAGTTGTTGAGCCGTCGTCTTATTCTGTCTGTGTACGCTGTCCACGAACCCTCCATGAAGTCAGAGATCTGAGGGACCACGTTGGTGAGGGTGTAGGTGGCAGCTTTGTCCTGACTGTCAGCCTGGTGCTGGTCTGGGTTCAGTGGGCCACGTTCATACTCCACAGCATCAGTATAGTCTTCTAACAGTGCCTGGCTCTCCTCAATCAATGGATCCGTCTTGTCGTTAGGGGGAAGTGTTTGCATGTTCCCACTTTCGTCCTCAGAGGCTAGCTGGAGGGAGGGGAATTAGACATATTTACAGTGAAAAAATATTCAATTATCTAATTTTAGAGAAAAATTCTGCAGAAGAGCTATTCATTTAATTCAACATTACTATATTCAGGAGTGCTTTTATGGAAGTGTTTCAGGCCTTCTGGTTCTCTCACAGAGGATCACTAATATTTCTGTTCATGAACACTGACTAAATAAAGTGGCAGATCTTCTGGATTGGTCACACAACTTTTTAAAGTTCAAAATGAATGTATATTCAAATGTATAAATGGTTTATAATCCTTTGCATAGAGAAAACTACGCCAACACATTAAACATTCAAACCCAGGTGCTTCTCAACTCCACGTGTATGTAGATGTGCACTCACAGTGGCAGGTTTTCATTGATATTTATCAAATGTTTATTGAGTTTTATATCTAATATTTTCTTATCTGTTCAAATTTAAAGTCATTTCCTGTAGTAATCAGCCAAATTCATCACTACTCATCATGGACTTGTTGGCACCCTCTAGAGTTTTGGTATAATGAAAAGAATAGAAAAGAGGCCAGACTCCTCATAACCTAGTAATCCAGCTCAAGACCAGCTTTTGCTTTGATGGTCAAGGTGGTTGAAAGGCTGGTCATTCAGGTGAAGAAATTTCAGTTTCACTGAAAAACCTCCAAGGAGCTTGTACTTTTATCAGCTTGAACATGACAGTCCTGCTCACTGACCTGCTTAGTCAAGCTTCGTCATACTGATTATTTACCTTGATCATGCTTGTAGACCAACTAACCAAAAAATGAAACACACACACACACACACACACACACACACACACACACACACACACACACACACAATGTTAATATGACTTTGAAGTCTTGTAAAACACACAATGAGGTTTCTCTCAATTACCCTATTATGTGAAAACATTGTCCCCATTTATTTCAACACGAGGTTCTGAAATTCTGAAGGAAAACAACAACAACAGCAACACAAGAAAAGCATATAACAGCACAGAGTTTTTTTATTTATTTACCTGTGGTTCATACATCCAAGCTGTGTCCATCCTCCTCTGCCCATCTGATTTCTTGAAAGTGTAGGCAGAATAAAGAGCCAAACGTTGGCTGCTGTCATACAGGGTGGCAAAGCGTGGTTTGTCCCCATAGCGTTGGCAAATCCTCTTCAGATTGCCCCCTCTGATGCCAGTGGGTGGTGTGTGCATGTAGAGGAACTGGCTGCATTCTTTAAAGCTGTCAGAGACTTCAGCTCCTGACACTTTTGGCCCTGACAAGAGGAGAAGAGTAAAGATAGTGACCCTTAAAGGAGCCATCAGACAGAGAGAGTGAAGGTGAGGATGATGAATATAGAATAAAGTTGAGCCAGCTGTTTTCCTTAGAGCTGAAAGCCAGAGGAAACATGGCGAGAGAGGGAGAATGCAAATGAATTTTGGCATTTGGCCAATAGGACACTGGAATACTGGTCTGTGAGTGTGTTATCACGCCTGTCAGCTTGTAAAATGGCTTGATCCCAGTCAGTGCAGTCCTATATATTGGCACCATGTCTAATACCAGGCATGGGTTCGAAGGGAATAAAAAGCTGGCATTGAGCAGATGTCCCAGTACTTTTATCCACAGAGCAGATCTGCTATGTTTTGGAAACGTTACATTGTATGTGACATTTATTATTGAATAAAAATGCTACAGTCTGATTTTGATGAAGTTTGAAAAGTGCTAATTGACTGCATGTCCAAAGCCACAAAATGTAATCATGTTTGGCTGAATGAATATCAATCATAAGCTGCTTTGACTACATCATTTGAAGCATTCACATTTAAACGGTCCATATCAGTGTTTTACGATGATGCTTGTAAATTTGACTATAAAGTGGATGGCTGTGTTTCAGTTAATGGCATGTATGTATGGTATGTAAGATAATGCCATCAAACTAATAACTATATGTTATTTCTTAATGATAAAATAATTGTATTTTAAGATTGTAAGTAGATTTTAATTTTGCAGGTATGCATTCAAAAAGCATTCCTCTTAAATGTGGAAACTGTATTTCCAAAATGTAGGTTGGACTAAATACAGATAGCTCATTTCATATTCACTTGCATCAAAAAATGTTTGCGTGTATAAAGTTATAAATTGTATATAACCATATCATTTTTCTTAAAACAAATAAATGTGTCTTGTCCAGTTAAATAGGTTCATTTTTCATGTTCATTTTTCCTTCATATGGGTAAATAGTGATTCTACATGTCAATGACTGCATGGTGTCCCACCCTCACTGGCTCATTACAGAAGGTAAAAATGACATAAGAGGACAAATAGTTTCAACGTTCAACAAAAAACATGCAGTGAAATATAATCTTTTCATCAGTTTTGTTATTGTGTAGTCTTGAATTCCAGCACATCTATTTTGACTAATTTGAGTTTCATTTCAAAAACCCATCAATTGTCTGCAAGAATGCCCTGATCTTAATTTTTTTTAATTTATGAAAAAAAAAACAAAAAAAAAACTTTTCCATTTTGATCCATTTATGACATTAAAAACTCATCACAGAATCACAAAACATCAGCTTTCCTGCACTCTGGGCAGTTTAATTCTACATCCAAGTTCAACACAACTGTGGAAATACAAGAGTTCACCTTTTCAGCTCCCACAGGAGGATACAAAAGTAGGAATTAATAGTCTGGAAAACATTATTATTATAGACAGGATTATTTAGAAACTGTTAAAGAGAGTTCCAATATTCATCAGAGAGGGAGATCATGTTAGTGGTCCTTTATTATTTTTTTTTATTTAATTATGTATTTTGTATAATTATGTACTTGTACTGAAGATTTTTCTCAACAGAGGATATAATGGGATGGGCCTGACATGAAGTATGCTCCTGCTCCTGCTGATAAATACTAAAGCAGTATTTATTTCCCTCCAAAACATTTCTGCAGACTGCTTTCTGCCTGTTCCTTGGTGATTTGTTGCCAGTCAACAGGAATATCGACAGGTTGCGTCTCACAGATATGAGTGAATTTCTCACTGAATTTGTTTCATCACGTTCGTTTCCAGTAATTTGATGCTTCCATATATAAATGCCTTGTAAGGATGTGGCTTGTTTTTTTTGTGTCTTGGCATGTAAAACGCATTTCACTCAGCACAGAGTTGGTGCATACATCAATCACAAGCTTCTCAGTAATAGCTGATTTATATGAGATTAATCCCTGGGGTCTGTGAATGGGAGCAAAGTGAAAAATGGTGTGGCAGGTCTTTTTAATCAACACTTCACAAAGTCTAATGAGTTTCATTCACCACCTGCCTCCACCTCATCTGTAGACACTTCCTCTCTTCCGGTATCCTGTTCTCATGGCACCTTATTGTAAGATAAATGTGCAAATCCCAAGATTTTCAGTAGATGAGGTTTTGAAGGACCTGTTGGCATTAGATGTAAAAAAGCCTCCTGGGTCTGACGAGCTAGCCCCATTCTTTTTCAAATTTCTGCTCCATTTATTGCAGCACCTGTTCCATTTTTAATGTGTCTATCCAGATAGCTGACTGGAAAGCAGCTATTGTTCATCTGCTTTTTAAAGGTGGTGATCAGGTTGACCCAAACTGCTGCAGGTCTTTATCCATTTTACCTTGTTTGCAACATGTTGGACAGCAAATTAATGAATAAATTGATGTTCCCATCACATTTCTAAGCTACACTCAAAAGTTAAAGCTAACTTTTTTTTAATTTTTATTAGAAATCTTTCCTCGTTCACCCCAGCAGCCAAGCTCATGCTGGTCCAAATGACAGTACTGCCTGATTGTGGTGATATATTCTACAGATAAACTTCCAAGAGTTTTCCGCAAAAGCTTGATTCTATAAATCATTCAGCACAAGTGCCACCTTCAGGACGCACAGGAGTTTTCTAGATGAATGTGAGTCAGTGGATGTTATGCTGAGTGGACTAAGAAGACCATTTGACCAGTGAATGAAGCAAACATTTTTTCTCTTTATTCACTGGTTAAACGGTCTCCTTAGTCCACTCAGCATAACATCCACTGACTCACATTCATCTAAAAAAACTCTACCCCCTTATTTATGTGCACTGCTTCAGACTGAATATGCAATACACAAAGCCAGGTCTTCCAGTTACAGCAGGTTAAAAACTCTGAAATCCATTAGTGCCTTTGGCTGTTCATCATTTCACTCTGCTGCTGCTGAGGACGGGAACAAATGATAAAATTCACTAAAACTGGACACTTTCATATCTGTAACTACTTTCAAAGGCCCCATCAATAATGTTTTAAGTGATATCTGTACATGATTTTTTTTTCTGTGTCAATGTGAATTTTCCTGTCTTCCTCTTGGCACTTGCCAGGCCACCATTATATATAACAATCTGTTCTCTGTGGCCTGCCTGGTTAAATTGAAGGTTAATAAAATAATTTTTTTTAATGAGTAAGGAAAACATCAAAACTTAAAATATACTCAAAAATGGTTAACGTTACAATATTGTTATCCTTCGTATTATGTGTGGCCGTTGTTAATGCAATACCTTTTGTCGTGACAGGGTGCTCCTCTTCTCTTGATTGAGCTTGATTGAGCAAAAGAGCTCAGAGGAGGAGATCTTCAAAGTCAGACCTGGCATCTTCATACTCATGTTCCTTTGATTAAAAATTAATATATTTATAATTTGTTTGCTTATAGAGTCTATGCTCTATGTTTATGCACCTTAGGCACATGATACATTTCGAGAAGGTCTCACACCTTGCTTACTAAATAAGGCCTGAAGGAGAGAAGTCCAAACGGCCTCCAGGACCAGAGTTGAGAGATACTGATCTAAAGGGAAGTTAATTCACACTGATTACACTGAGAAAGCTGAGAACATACCAAATAGAACTGAAATAAAATGGAATAAGAACAAAAAAACTCCCCTGAGAAATGAATGTCATTTGTGTTTGTTCTGTTATTTTACATTTTAATGTATAAAAGTTTGTTTTAGCATTTTTGTATGTGAATTATGTTGATAAGTCATGGATGTTAATTTGAATGTATGACTGATACAACTGTCAACCTTTAATTATCCACAAGGCCTGGGCCTGGGAAGTAATTGTAAAATATCACTTCTTATCAAAGTTTTTGAATACTAGTGTGAGATATTACTTACTGTATCAGGTGATGAATCAGGTGACAATACTGAGGTTTTTATCTGGCTGTCAGGTGAATATTATCATCTGAGCCCAACAACAAATGATTTAATGTTAATGGTAATAGAAAATAAATATATTTTACTTTACATTTTCTTTGGGAATTACAAAAAGATCAGGAATGATACTTCAAATAGGTCAATTAAATGAATCAAAAAGAGATAAATGGACTTACAAAAAGATAAACGTGTATAAATAAATCATAGTAAGAAAGATATATATATTTAAATGTATTTATATGAAATACGTTTATATGTAAATATGTAAAATTGGTTTAAGACAATGATGGTTAATGATTGTCAAGTTTATGTTTTGATATACCAAAGGTTAAAGAGACCTGCTAACATGGAAATGATCAAACACACGGCATAGGAAGCAGAGGAGACTGTGTTGACAACACATAGTAGTGTTTCCTCCACTGCCAATAAAAAGCGCAGACTGAGCAGCAGAAACTGCTCCTCTGAGAAGATACAACCTGTAATTACACTTCTAAAACTATGGATACGATAATATTCAAAACCCTTAAGTTCACATCATGGGTCTCCTTTGCCTGAACTAAACAGGATACAGTCACATAGCTAGCCGGTGAGTCAGAAGTGTGTAACAGAGGTATGTTAGTGTGTGACAAATGTGTGTCATATCAGTGCTATATGAAATACATCTTTCGGTTTCCAGTAAAAGGATCATTTCATTTTTTACAGGATGTTTCACAATCCTAGTTTAAAAGACCAACTAGTCTATCAGTATGACCAGCTTGACAACCAACTTGGTCAAGCTGGTCATACTGATAGACTGGTTGGTCTACTAGTTGGTCCATTTAGATGGCAAATTTGCAAAAGATGAATGGTCAGGTAGGTCATGCTCATCACCCAGATAAACCAAAAACATACCCTATGCTGGACAGGAGCGTAGATGTGATTTTTTGTTTCAGCAGATGTTCGTGAACATTTTGTTATCCACTTCTCTTTTTACCCATGTGCCTCTATAGTCAAATACCCCTGTAATGCGGTCATACAGAAGCAGTCACTGCATTGATTATGCATTAGTTCAAAACGAATGCTGTCATCACATAATAAACACGAACAAGCGAACAATCTTGAACAAGACCCACTCTTCTCCTTCGGCACCACAGTGAAGACTGCCCACCAGTGTGGGCATGCATGCTCTAGTGAGTGTGTAGTGTGTGATTAAGCCTTGCCTTGGATTATAAAGATTACGTAGACAATTTTTCAATGAAAGTAACACAGTGTCTATGAATGGCTTAATCCTTGTCCAGTCCCTTGTGTCTAATTAACATTTACAGTCCAGCTGGACATAGATGACCATTGGATGCATTCAATGCAGTGTTGTCCTTCAACTCTCTATGTATGTTCATGTAATGATAAAATAATCAAGTGAGAACATGAAATGGGAAACAGATTTGCAAGTATGGAAATATATCTTTACAAACCAGAACATGTTGGAGTGTTACAGTTTCAGTGTCTGCCTTAAATACTGTCCTGGTTCTGTTCTGTTCCATATTTGTTGTCGTTTGGCACAAAGACTGGTTTTGTCCTATATAAACATACAGGGATATCTGCTCGTTCAGGAGTGACTGTCTCTAATGTCCAGGGAAGACTTTCTATAGGATTTTGGAGCACTGCTGTGAGGATTTGATTGCATTCTTGTCCAAAGGGACTAGGCAAGCTGAGTGTGTACAGTTGCACAGCTGTGTCAGAAATGGGTGCAACCCAGTAGCTGAATGCATTGATTAGAAGAGGTATTTATAGTGTATTTCAGAAAGGAGGAAGGTGAGAGTCACCAGTATCTTGTATGGTTGTGTAGGTTAGATGAGATGATCAAAGGTGGTACATATTAGGTGAGTCCCCATAGCAGCTACTGTATCACTCAGTGCCACAGTGTGGGAGTCTGTAGTTCAACAAAACAAAAACATAAAAAAAAATATACAAAAACAAAACTTTTCAATGGTTTGATTAATTTGAACAGAATTAAGGTCAAATATTCAAATTTCTCAGATACTCCTGCACTTCGTGTCCAAATGTTTGTGGATACCCCTTCTAATGAATGCATTCAGCCACTTTAAGTGACAACTACTGATGATACAGATGTTCAAATGCACACGCAGCTTGTCTAGTACCTGTAGAGAATTCTATTGTGCCAATAAAAATAGATAAACATGAACCTAATGCCAGGGTGGCTAAAGGGGTATCAAGCCCCCAGCACTGAGCTGTGCAATGTTGGTGCTTTATCCAGTTCTTTTGGGATGAGTTGGGGAGTTGAGGCTGAGGTAGGTTGATGATCATCTAACATCCGGACCTCACTAAAGCTCTTAGTGCTGAATGTAATCAAATTTTCACAGCAATGTTTCAAAATCTAGTGGAAAACCTTCCCTCGACATTAAGCACAGTTATTCCAACAAAAGCAGGACAAATTCTATATATAAAGTCATCAAATGATGCAACTTAACATTAGAATGTCAATGTTCCTGTGAAATACATAGAGATGTTTATCTTATTATACCTACATGAGCAAGCATTCATTAATTCTTTTGCTGGGTTTTATGCATTTGCTCTGGAAGGTGGCATCTCTTACAAATAGCATCAAATAGGATGTTACCAAGTTTGGAAAGCACACAGTGCAGATCTCCTTCCTGCAGTCTGTGCACAGATACACTCTGCAAGACTAAAGTCTTTTTGTAAAAAGATAAACGATGCATAATTATAGTAAAGAAACAGTGACAGGAGTCGGCTATGAATGTATTTAATGTTCCCCAGATCAGAGTCACAGCATACAGTGTGTAATAATTTCTAAATTAAACAGAAATATCATCTCCTTATTTATATATTTTTTACGTTTCTTTTCTTTTTTTTTTAATAATCATCTATTTTTAAATCCATTATTAACATGTTTTCTTCATCTCAAGTCTTGGGTTTCTGGTTTTTCGACAAAGAAAGTAAAAACAAGACAATAGGCGCAAAAGTTAGCCACACAGCAGAACTGCCTCAGCAAAATCGTCTGAAAGACTTCTTCTCCTCAGGAGGTTCAGAGTGTGCTTCTTTTATTCTACATTATTCACACCTTCGTGTTCAGGCTTCTTTCAGTCAGTGTGTTTGAAAATGACGGTAGGAATGTTGGTCATATTGTGTAACATGAAGGTTCTAAATTTGGAACAACCAAAAACAGAGCAACCCCTCACTTAAACCAGACTACATTATAGAGAGGTAATTCGGCAAAGCCTTCGTGTTGCTCTTTAAACGCTGCAAGATTCATGAGCAGCTTGTGCCCAACTGCACAAACATTCAGTGGCTCCTCATTTATAAACGGAATGACTCACATGCTCGTTATGGAACTGGCAGAATAAGATTTATGTAAGGGTTTGATTAAACACGCTGATTCATGATTATCTGAAGTAGTGCAAAAATGTACATTTGGGATATTAAGCAACTTTATGAGATATCTCTGCAAAAGAACAGCATCCAGCTGTATCATAAACCCAATGCATCATTAATCCCTAATGCCCTAAAACGAATGAAACCAGAGAGAACGAGGCTTTTAAGCAGAAGAAGTTTGCTGGTGGCTGATTTCCATCCTTTTGCACCTGTTGTCCTGCTCACAAAGTAAGCAATTCATTCACTCAGAAAACAAACAAACAAACAAACAAACAAGAAACTGAATATTTACAAATATTTTTGTTGGTTTGATCTTACACTTAAAAATGTACAGTTAAGTCCTCTTTTGCGTTACTGGAGCTCACCATATACCTTTGTCAAGAGGAAAAAGTCTCTACTGTATTTTTTTTTTTTATCACAATGTTGCCCTCTAATGGTTGAGCATACAAAAACAGACAGAAAAGAAAAGAAAGGAAGAATTTCAAAGTTCATGTTCTTGTATGCAGCTCTTGTTCTCGTCCACTCCAGGTTTGCTTCGAGAAGTTCAAAGCTCAGACAAGTTTCCTACCACAGATAGTGATGGATGGGGAACACTGGTCCAACCAGTGATATTTCAAATCATTATTCACAGTAGCTTTCACGCTACAAAAGTCCTGTTATATGTCCTGATGGTTTTGTGTGCCTCCAGGTTTAAATCAAAGTACCAAAGACTTGTTTTCGATTGTCCAGCATACAGGATTTCCAGTATGCCAGCTCAGCAATGCAAATATTTTCATATGTTACAGTGTTACTGTGCAGCATCAGACTTTTAGTTCCCGCTGAACCTCAGCAGGCTACACCAGCAGCAGTCCAGCAGTTGATCCACATACGAGCCTGTAGAAAAAGACACACCTCCACTACAACAGCCCGTCACTCTCACAGAGCTCAGAATAAGACAGAAATACTACGCTGTGCTAAAAAGAAACTGATGTGACAAGGCAATGAAGAGAAATGGTGGATGTTTATACTGTGGTGCCTACCTTCCTGATGTCCTAAACCTCAGGCTGATCTTATCAGAGCTACATTAACCTAACAGGTTATATGTATTGTTGACAAGGAAAAATAATAAAGCTTGGCAGGCACCAAAACAATACTACATGCATCCTGAAAGAGCTTTCATTTGCCGTGACCAATTATAAGACTTACAGGCCTTTTGATGTCTGCCTCCATAGCACAGGCATTGTAGAGAGTCCTTGAGGCCTATCCACTGAGGCACAACATGGGTTAGCTACCAGAAAGCACTCATAGATCCAGAAGATTGGGAACGAATGCTTTAAATCGCATTAGCTATTCTAAGCCTAGCTCACTGGGCCTTCTGTTCTCTGTGCTTGTTGTAACCACGTTGAAGGAGTGTGTGGGGTTACGCCACATATGGATTTAATGTTGGAGGAGCTACGTCAATAAAATTTGTTCCCAAAAGTTAGAAAGACTCCCTTCTGACCGTGCTATGTGGTGTGTGTCTGTGTGTGTGGGGGGGGGGGGGGAGGCTGAACACTAAGAGCATGAGAGGAGAGAAGAAAAGGAGAAGGAACATCTAACGAGGGAGTCTTTTCAAAAGGAACATATTATCTCGCCGTCTTTCTGACTCTCTTATTCTCTCTCTCTGTCTCTCTCACTCTAATTTCTCTCCGATTAGCAGTATTCTTGTGAGGCACTGCTGACATGCAGCTCACAGCTCTCTTTCACACAGCCACACACACACACACACACACACACATATGCTGGCATTCTGACGTAAATATGACTTGCGCTCCCCAAACACAATTAGCATGCCGTGGAAATAAAGGTGCAAACAGCAGGAGAGAGTGAAAATGAAGAAATGACGGACCGCGTGAAGGTTGGACAAGACTGATCAAACTCTGTAAACGAATTTACCAAGCCCTATTGCACAAGCTTAGAATCAGCTACATATGCTTATCACGTGCGCGACGGCAGCCGGCCAGGCTAGATGACCATGTGCATGTTGCTCTGGTAGTTCACTAGTATACTCAACGTTATAGTACTGCCAAGGTCAGTGGCCAGCTGCGAAACAATAGCACCAATAATCATACATTGATATGAAAGAACTTGTGAAAAGACTTTAGCAGGGCAATGTCTCCAGTGGCTGCGGTTACACAGCGAGAGGCCTCATCCGCAAGGAAAGAAGAAGTGGGAGCTTCTCAGTTTTGCGTTGGACTAATTTGATGGGAGTGCTACTGATCACGAGTTGCTCTAGCAGATGCACCATCTGCCGTTCGCATTAGTTTTGAACTGTAAACAAGGAAATCAAGCAAATGTGAATAATTAAGTCTCAAAGACCTCAGGAGTGTGCTGTGAGTTTACCTTCCTTGTCATTTTAAAAATATTTCATGCATAGATCCCACTGAACAATCCCTTTAAATATATATCATTCTCTGTATGTATATATTTTATATTTATATGTATATATATATATATATTCATATATTTCTATCTATCTCTATACATGTACAAATCATTCTAAGATAAAAACACACAGCAACAGTCTAACAGATGTTGGGGAGCAAATGACAAATCAAAGGTAAAGGTGATAAAAGCAAATAAAAAGTTAGAGAGCGAACAGGTTGGCACTTGTAACCTTCTCCTCAGTTCCAGGATGTAGTCATATTTTTCTTTTGGTCTATCTTGATGCAGGTGTTTACTACAGTACTTGGCACCAAGATTGCTGGTAGAAGGAACATATCCGTGTTTTGTTGTGTCGTTTGCTTACTGCACGTTTCATATATAAAAAAGGACTCCACTGTGCATTACACAAGGTCACAGAGCGTTTTCGGGCCAGTGCTCAGAGAAGAGGGGGATGAATTGATAATGAGAGCGCTGTAATGGAACAATGGAGAGAGTAAAGAAGAAAATAAGACATCAGAGGGATCTGATGAGAGACAAGATGAAGGGCTGATAAGGGAAGTCTTTCATCTAAGAAGGGGAGAGTGAAGAAGAGTATCATTCTCTCTCTCTCTCTCTCTCTCTCTCTCTGTCTCTCTGCCTCTCTCTCTCTCTCTGTCTCTCCCACTCTCTCTCGTCTCTTGCTCTCTCAGTCTACTCTGCAAAAGATCTGCCATGATAATGTCACTTTCTCACCCGAGGACTATTTGGTTCCACTCACAGCAATGTGGAAAAGAAATGGAAGGTGATCATAAATGGACAAAGCGTCAGTGCCAGCCAAGGCCTTGCCTCACAGCAGAGTCTGAAAAAGAAGCTGCCTCACTGACTTCAGAGTTTACAGCTATCCATGCTGTCTATCTGTATTTGTGAGAGCACCACTTAGGGGTGCTGTTGCACTTCTTCGACAGAGAGAATTGTAAGACTGTAAGAGAGAGGGCTTTATCAGGGGAACAGAGACAGAGAGAGAGAGTAAAAGGAGGGGTAATGTGAAAGGGTGTGTTGTCCTCCCTCTCTTCACTAGAGGGCAGTAACTATACACGGGTGGTGGAGTGCTGGTGGGGTAGGGTGTTGTTGTGGCCTGTAGCAGTGGTGGGGAAGGTGTTGAAGGCGTGGAGGGGCTGCATTCCAGTTATGGTACTGGGAATCATGGTGATGGTGTTGGGAGTCATGAGCGGCACGTCGTCGGGTGCCCGACGCAGTGCCAGCGTGTAGTCAGGTGGGCAGGCGGGCCGCAGGATGTCATGCGGCCGCAGTGGCTCCATGTCGTGGTGGGCGTCGTGCTCAGAGTGTTTCATCTGCAAGGACATTATCTCTTCTTCTTGGCTGTGCGCTAAGTCATTAGCTGGAACGCCGCGCTGGGGTGACAAGCGATGCCGGCGCATCTCATGCCTCTTGTCTCGCTTGTAGTAGAGTGCAGCAAAGGCCAGGATGTTGAGGAATAAGAGTGAGGCCCCCACAGCAACTGTCACACTTAGCTCTGTGGAGTAGTCTCGCGTGTCACTGGGAAAAGGGGAGAAGCGAGGCCGCTCTGAGCTATCTGGATCTGGGTCCGGAGGGAATGTGGGATATGGCATGCGGGTGGTGCGCGGGCCCTGACCCTTCCAGGGCGGAGGTCGGGTGGTCCCTGGTGGTAAACGAGTGGTGGTGGAGCTCAGGAGCTGCTCATGAAGGCTGTGAAGATGAGGCACCAGCTCCAACCAGAAGGCTACCTTGTTGGCCCGGTAGTTGTCACGGATGCGAGGCTTCAGGCCAATGTGCAGGTACTGCTTGTCCTTGGAGTTGAACTTGGTCCAGATAACCTCCTCAAAGCGGTTAGGCTTTGTGTGGATGAACTTGGTGTCCTGGGGAACCGGCAAGTTAGGATCCCTGAAGAAAAGGAGGTTTCGTCAGTAAAGCTGTTTACATAAAGCAGATTACATAATCTAAGTTCTGACACTGAGCACAAAATTGACACAGACAGAATTACATTCATCTGGTTTATGGAAAACGTCTTTGGGCACTATATTCAAAGCTGTATGTTCCCTTGTTGTCAGTAATGTATCTAGAATCTGGGGAATGTTGTGACATTAATGCTCAGACACATACCCAGTCTTGGCGAAATTGGTCCAGTAGGTCATTACCACAGCACTCAGCATAACATCGTTCTTGGAGAAGTTGCAGGGGAACAGGTCAGTGGCTCCAATCATGGGCACGCCAAACACATATGGAATCTCGTCTCCATGTGCAGCATCTGCCCACTCTGGTCGCGTCTCTGTTTGGCAGTGGTGGTAGAAAGTGTAGAAGTAGACTGGTGACTGATAATCCGCGTGGAGCTTAGCTGTGGCCACTGCCGGTGCCACCCATTGGTGGTCTGTGAATAATGCTAGTAGAGTCTTGCGGCGCATTTCACCATTATCACGGTCTGCCCAGTCTGTGTACATGAACTTAATGGTCTCCCTCAAGATGTCTTTACCTAAAAGAAAATGAAGGAAAACAGAAGAGAAGAAAGAGGGGGGGCATAAAATATCCAGTATGCCAGGGGTTAACTAATGAAATAATGAAGAGAAGGTGTTACATGAGGACAAAATGTAAGCATTAAATTCTAATATGATGACAGATGCTCTCAGTTTGATTCAGGAACAGCAGATAAGCTGATATAATACAGATTTACATGCTTTATTAAGCAGCACACATTCACAGTATTAAAAGCATCTGGGTTAACTCATTTGACCCAGTAAAACAGCCAAACCTGAAAACTACCACTCCCGCAAAAGTGCAATTTAACACATTGCTTTTAGCAAGAGTTAATTCTTTCAAGTCCCTCTGGTGGCAGGTTCTTGTAACTGCAGTTAATATACAGCTCTAGCTGTATTATAGTGCATTTTAAACATTTGATAAAAAAAGACCAACATTCAGCAATATCTTTTAGGGCCTCATTAACACTCACCTTCAGGATATCCGTAAAGGTTGTCCACAAAGTTGGAGATAGTGTAATCGAAAGCGGCTGCAGAAATTCCCTCCTCACTCTCTGATCCTCCGTCATCCACAAACTTCAGCCCCTCCCCCTGGTTCACTCCAATCAATAGGTCATAATTCAAGAATTCCCCCTAGTGGACATAGTGTAAAGGTTAGAGTGCCCGATATTAAAAAGGTGAAACATAACATGCAGCTTCCTTCCACTAGAAAAATCAAGAATATGCTCCTAAATGAACCGATTCTCACATGTCTATCTGTGTCTCTGTCATACAGCTAAGAAAGGCAACTCTTGAGGGTCTAAAAATGCAATCTTTTACAAGAGGAACTTCAGTATAGCATTTCTATTCATCATCTATTTTATGTCAGGCTTTGAACTACTTCCAAGAAGTGTGTGGTCTTTCCGTCTGTATATATGTAGTGTGGTAACCACTAATGTCCTGGATGTTATTACACGAGAAATAAAAGTTAAAAGACTCTATGAAACAGACTCCAGTCCTGGAGGACCACAACGCTGCTCAGTTTGGCGTTTTCCCTGCCTTTTAACTGATTCAGCACAACTGGGAAAATGCTAAACTATGTAGTTCTGTGGCCCTCCAAGCATTGAGCATGCTAGGTCTGAAAGTACGCTTCATCTGCTTGTGAAGAAGCGTATTTTCAGTTGGAAGTGAATTCGAAAGCCATTTAGACCTGCTGCATGAGGATCTCAGGGTCATCCGGCACCACGTCTCCGTCCACCACAGGCCCGAAGGCGATGTGGTAGCGTGCGGGCTGGATGTCCTGATCCACCAGCTCCCTGAAGTTTTTTCTCCGGAGGCAGTCCACCAGGTCGGCTGTCTCTCCATACGTGCAGCCCACCTTACGTGCCAGAATCTTGGTGTACTTCAGAGGCTGATAATTGATGGACCAGCTGGAGATGGCCGAGCCGCTTTGGGCAATAGCTCTCTGGAAGAGACCTGTAGGAGACCACACACAGGGCGTACATCAACCACAGCCGGCTTTTGCAAATATACCAACAGAATGTATGATGCTCTAACACAACCTTTTAAAGCCTTATATTTTCAAAATGGAAGAAAACTGTAAGGTCACAAATTATAAGCCTTTATTAGTAATTATGATTAAATTTTACTTTTACTGTATCGTGATGAAATATTCATACAACATAAAGGAGAGTTTTCAAATGGTGCAAAATGGAGTTACTGTATTATTATGTACACTCCTCAATACATAGCTACATCCTGAAGGAATCCTCCCATTGCAGTGCAGGACTGTAATGGTTTTGTGCCAGACTGTTATTGAGTCACTTAGAATGGCAGCGGGTCATCTTCAGTGATAAGTCCTCGATTTGTCTCAGTGGAGAAGACCATGGTCAGTGCCAAGGTCAGTGGTGTGTTGTCATGTGTCACACGTTCAGAAGGCCTGGTGTCACGGTGTGGAATTTTGTACAATCCCAGATCACCTTTGGTCTTCATAACAGGCAGTTTGGCCATTACATTAATGAGCTCCTGCAACCAGTAGCCCTACCTTTTCTGAATGCACACTCTTGTGTGCTATTGCCACAGCACAACACTTGTTGTCATATTGCTGAAGACACAGATACTATGCCATTTGCCAGGCCTAACCTTCATTAAAAATGTGTGTTCCACCCCATCTCCACCCATACCACAAAAAAAGAACTGAGTGAGTATATTCAAGATGCATGGGATGGATTATTGCAGGACACCATTAGGAACCTCTACAACTCCATTCTAAGATGTTTGGTATGTTGTGTTATACTCAACGCCATACTGAGAGAGACTACTTGTGTATGTGTAGATGAATAAATATTGCCCATATCAGCCTTTTTTTGTTTATTTTATTGTGTTTGGTGGCCTTAATCTTCCTTCCTTCCCAATAGCACTGCAATTCAACACTTCCTAATTCAACTGATTCTTAAACTGTTCATGATGAGACTTTTTAGACATGATATGGTTATTGCATCATGGTTATGTAACAATAAACCTGAACTAAACCCTAAGGTGTCTAAATATGGTTGCTGCCTGTTCACATTTCGGTGAGATGGTATAAAACATTTTTTTTCTTATACTTTGAGATTAATAGCTCTTTACCGTTAATAATTACTAATAATTACTAAAGACATGCTGAATCTATAATCTCCATTATTACTGACCCATTTCCCTTTGACTAATGCTCTATGCGGTGAAGAATTCATGGATGGGGTGTGCAAAGGTGCAAGCAGTGGAAAGGACACTGCCATGTTAAATTATGACCAAGAAATTGCCATTTATCACAAAGCCAATAAGACACAGTGTTTTACTGCCAGTGAACACCAAACGGTGAGTCTACACACTTGACTGGAATCTCAAGCCAAACATTTCTCATCGCCCTGCTCCAAACATGACCACAATTAATAATAGAACATATTTTCAGTTTCATCAGGTGTGGTTCAGGTCTTTGAACATACTCTGTCTCAAAGACATGAACTCTGTTGCTTAGTTTCTCAAGAAATGTAGAGCTTTTCCCACATCAGCACCACTACGGCTCTCTAAAGACAAACCTTACCACACCTTTACCCCATATTAACATGCTCTGCACACTGCACTTTACTAACTAGCAGCAAGAGTATGTGGTGGGGTTAAAGAGTATTTGATGGGATATATGCCTATAAATGTGCCCATATGTAGCAAAGTAAACCCAAAGTCACAGGACAGAAACTAGATCTCATGGAAGCTTAAGAATGCTGCACTGGTCCTCGTGTACAGAATGTGTATGTGATTCTAGAGCTATTCTAGAGACTTTTATTTTGAACCCCCCCCCCCCCCCCCAAAAAAAAAACTTTTATTTTGACAAAAGTGAGTGAAGACAGCCTCTGAAACGGTTCATGAACCTTTGAATTTAAAATGTGTTCACACAACTCTGAAGAGAATCACACCTGTGCTGCTTTAACCCTATAATATGAAATGTTGTCTCAGTCCTCAGAAGTGTATTCTAATTTAATGTAGAGTTGAACCCACCTAAATGAGGTGATCATAGCTATTAATCAGGTGGCTTATTCTGACCTTCTTTTAGACATGATCAGAAAAGACCAGCACCTCCAGCACCTCTCCGCTTCACACCCCGTTCCGTCTCACTGCCTCACCCACATCCACTCATTAAAAAGACTAGAAGACCTCTGAACAGCAGCACTGCCACTTTCCCTCTGCTCCTCCACGGTTCTTCCACCTCCTCCTTCTCTCACTCTCATGTACACAAGCACACATTCTACAAACACAATCTTTTTCCCTCGATCTAGTGCAAGTCTAGTGTAGATGCTTGTTAGTGAAGAGCTCTCTCTTCCCTCATTCTCTCTCTTCCCCTGCTCTCCTTCCTCCACCCACCCTCCCTTCTCTCTCTCTCACACTCTTTCTCTGACTCTGTTTAATTATTGAAGAACATGTTGAAGCTTCTTTCCCAGAAAGATCAATAAGCAGCTACTGTAGCTTAGTCACCACAAACCGACCCCCCACACTTACGCTCTAATTACTGCAGCTAAATGCATCTACACTTAACCAATCCTAACCCTGGACTTCAACTTCTAAAATCTTTTATAATTCTTGAAATGAAGTCTACATTTTGCACAAGATCATTTTTCCTCAGAGGACTCTGCGATATACCCCTGTCAGTGTCAGACATTTTGTCAGTGTAGGGACGCAGGGTTCCTGCAAAGAGACTAAAACAGCACAGACATCTGCATTAATCAATATTTTGATCCCGTTTGATTTTATTT
The DNA here is from genome assembly GCA_034509495.1 of Acestrorhynchus altus. Classification (NCBI taxonomy): domain Eukaryota; kingdom Metazoa; phylum Chordata; class Actinopteri; order Characiformes; family Acestrorhynchidae; genus Acestrorhynchus; species Acestrorhynchus altus. The sequence continues at coordinate 8,065,374 of JAVGWO010000027.1, read as the reverse complement.
TGCTCTTCATAATCCATATATTATCATACATCTCATCCACTACTGCTTGTCTCCGTTTATTTCAGTGTTTTTCTCTCGCACTCCGCAGCCCAGGACAAGGTAACCCGATGTTTTCAACAAACTACACAATTCTAATGTCCTATTTTGGCAAGAGGGAATAGAAAAAATAACTTCCAAGCCAAACAAACCAACATTAGAACCAAGGAGGAGAACATGCAAAAGAACTATTTATTTCTATGTATCAAGTGATCAGAGCAGGTACAGCAGAAAACCAAGCATCCTGCTTTGTTGGAGATCATTAGTGGGTAGTGGGTTAGTGCAGATCTCTTCATAACTAGGGCAAAACAATAAACATAGTCCTGCGTTCAATATATTTGCCCCTTAAAAATATAAGCAAATACATACATTGATTAGCATTAGCATTCAAAAATGAAAAGAAACTACATAATAAGACCTCTGAAGGTGTCCTAGTATCTGGGACTGAGACATCAGCAGCAGATTCTTTAAGCACTCTTAAGTTGCAAAGTGGGGCCTTCAAGCAAGAAACAAAACTGGTAGGTACTCTACATACCTCTGCAAACTGGAAACACCTCACATGAACTGTCTGCTGTTTTGGAGATGTTGACCCAGGCCATCACAATCAGGCCACTGGCCCAAAACCCAGATTCTTACACTTGCCTATTTTTTCTGCATTCAAAACCTCAACTTCAAGAACTGACAGTTCACGTGCCACCTACGAATATTTCACCCTTTGACAGATCCTGTTTGAAGCAGATAGCGTTATTTACTTCACCTGTCACCTGGTTTTATTAAAATTGTGGTTGATCAATATAATACATCAATAAGAATAAAACATATAAATGTAAATGATCAGCTGAATGTGAAATCCATCTGCTAGTGAAAAACAGATCTAAGATCACATGTACTGACAGTATTGCTCTCCCCAGCAGGCATTTCACTCTCCATTTACCGGCATTCCAATCTCCATTCAATGTCATGGTCATGGTTGAATCAACGTTGAATTATGTTTGATTTTGAAAAATAAATCAAAATGGATATCAATATTTTTCACCACTGTTTCAAATGTAACATTGATTCATAAGTGTTTTTTTAACCTTTTCACAACCATTCACATTGAACATGATTACAATGTTTTTAAAACACTGATGCAACATGTGACCTTATAACCACATTTCAACGTTGAAGGCTGGTCAAAGGTTGATTCCACAAGTGTTGCAATCAAGAGTGCACAATTCACTATCCCCAACATGCAGAAGTCCAGATCACTATTACCAGGAATAGAATTTGCATTGTAGTGAATAATTTTGGACACCTCGCTATACATGTGAGCTCACTATTGTGCGACAGCTGAGTGTGTCACATAAACAATCAAGTCATTTGGTCTCCCTCAGAGAAGCTGTGCACGAAACTTCATACTAAAGATTCTGATGAATTATGGGTATTCTGTGTTTGCTAGGATGCATCGTTTTTACACTACTAGTATGGAGGAGCCCCAAATTAGTGCACTATATAGTGAATGAGGCACAGATTTGGAAACAGCTTATGCTTCCCTACTAACAACCACTTGACACCAAGCCTCTGAATGTCACTGTTTGCACGTCAATAACTGAATAATGCAGAAATTGTGAAAAAAATAAGTAGAATTTCCCTTTACTTGCTACTAACTCATTAATTTGAACTCTGCTGTTGGGTTTTATCTGCAGTTAGTATTGTGAATATATCATTTGACATATACAAAACCCCTGAATGCTCTTCTGAGTCAAAGTAAAATGCCCCTTAGCCAGGGTTAGTGTGTTTTAGTCTCCAGTCTCCATGGTCCCAACCATCCTCTTCACATTCCTCTGTCCTTTCTCCCTATCATATCACAGCTGTGTGTCTTCTGCAGGGATTTGACACAGGCCACCGAATGAAGCCTAGCCGACATGACTGGCATCTCCAGGGAGGAGGGTTGTCATGGCTTACCTGCGGTGATTGATGGGTCAAGGCTGGACGACTGGTGTTAGGTGCGGATGACAGTGAGGATGAGGACGGTGGGGACGAAGATGGAGGGTTTTTTTTTTGACAATGGAAAAGAATGGAGTGAGACAGCAGTAACAAACAGATAACATGAGTCTGAAAGTGCAGGTGAAATTATACACATACACACGTACACACTTACACTATATAAACAAACATTTTGGGACACCGGCTCGTTTCTACTTTTTTTAGAGTAACTCTTTTTACTGTTTTTAGAGCACTTTGGAGCATTGCTGTGAGGATTTGATTGCATTCAATCAAACAGATCAGTGCTGGAGGGCTTTCTACCCCTCTAGCCCACACATGACATTAGACACGGTGCTAACAGGATCATGTTTATCTGCCCCAAAGAGTCCTGATGTATTGGCAACACTTATCTTCAGGGGCTAGACAAGCTGTGTTGGCAATGGGTGCAGCTTAAAGTCATTGAATGCATTCATTAGAAGGGGTGTCCACAAATATTTGGACATATAGTGTACATATGGCACTAACACAACCTAATGACTGAGTAAACAAATACTTGTTATGTGTTAAATAATTAAAGGGTTGAGACACAAGCACACACAGCTAATGGATACATCTATACAATATGATGAAGTACAGAATTAAACCTTATCTTAAATATAACTGAAAGCACACTAAGGTCATGTGTGATAATAATCATAATGTAATACCACTACTAGACTTAACCACCCATAATTAATGATGCGATTATTAATGTGACGCTAAAATGTTATGTTACACAGTTACGACACAAAGAATTGACAGATGTGCCCCTTATGAGAGGATGTGATTTGAAGCTCTGATTTGGTGACAAGTGACAACTGACACAGTGAAAAGTGACAAATTGAGTGTTTTTTTTTTTCTTCTTTATGCAAATGAATCATGATGCAGTGAAGTGACATTCTAAATTACTGACTCCAACTACTTCTTCAGCCCAATCACAGACCTTGCATGTTAAAGTCCCCAGCTTCTGCTCTCCGAACTCTTAGTTCCTACAGCATTTGTACGCCTATTCTCAATTCTGTGGTGTTGAATGTGCAAGAGAGGCTTATAATGCTGTTGCTTCTTTTCTCATTTTTATGTGATTTATGTGACATATTTAATAACATTTTAGGGAGAAATAGCATGTATAGTATATATATATATATATATATATATATATAGTATTTTAGTATTTCACATTTTTGTTACATTGTCAACAGCTGTACAAACTGAAACACACCCTCTAAAGATAAAATTGTCACTTGTTAGTGTGAACACAGAGGTTAGAGTTTTAATCTTTTGGTTTAAAACAACAAAACATAGCGTTAGAAATGACACTCCTGATGTCAGTACCTTACTTCTGACAAGGTTTTTCCTATAGAGTCAAGGCAATTTTAGCCAGAAAACATATAAGAACAGTGCTCCTACCTTCCGAGTGATGGGACAGGATGAGTAAGTTAATGCAAGTGGCTCCAGCTCCAGAGCCGAAAATTGTGATGCGCTCTGGATCACCCCCAAAATGACCAATATTCTCGTTCAGCCAGCGCAAAGCCTGAATCTGATCCAAAAGCCCATAATTTCCTTTAGCAGACTGGTCTCCTGTGCTGAGAAAACCTACAGAGAGAGACAGAGAAAGAGCAAGGAAGATATGAAATAAATAAGGTCACCACTTTTGCAAGTTTCCTGTAGTCTTCGGCAATAAATAAAATTGAAATGAATTCCAACATGGGAAGAAAGAATGGAGAAAGAAGAGAGAATAAGGAAAGCATAGCTGCGAGGAAAAACGACTCTGGTGTTCTATCACTTCTCTCTACTTGTTACAGTTTTTCTCAGTTGCTAAGACGCATTTCATCCGTCCATTTCTCTGAATTGTAAACACAAAACCCAATTTTCAAACTACATTCACAAAACCTCTGTTCCTGCAAAACTGAGCTATTGCCTCAAAACAGTCCAAACAGTGCTCAAAAACAAACAATGTTGTCAGATCAGACCCAAGTCAATCAAAATGGAAAACACCCCTGAACAATCATTACTCACAGCATAGGAAAAGAAAAACACAATGACCAGGTCATAAAGATTTAGAAATCATCTTTATTGTCCACAAAGGACAATGCAAAACAAAACTCCTGCTTAGCACGTATAAAAAAGAATTGAGCTGAGCCTGTGCTTTAATTGACTTTCACTTTAGCTACCTTTGCTTACCTTTATGCAACCCAAGTACAGCACAGTGCAAAATGTGATTTAGTGTTTGCAAGCTGTGTCCAACAGGGTGAAAAGTGTTTCAGGTTCTGACAAAAGGGTGACCATTTCAATAAATGGGTTCAGGGCACCGAGTATTTGGTTCTGACAACATGGTTTAGTGTTTTAGCAATTGAGAAAAAGCATGTTTGGAAAGGTCGGCCCAACACCTTGATTTCTCTAAGACACATTTCCACCCCTTTCGCAGACATATGAGACAACAACAATGCCAGCATTCCCCATTCAGCTCACAGTACGAAACCAAGGTGTACTAATAAGTGATAAATATCCAGGACTAGCATACACTTGTATCTGGAGAGAGAGAGAGAGAGAGAGAGAGAGAGAGAGAGAGAGAGAGAGAGAGAGAAGACTGTTTCATCTGCCTCAAGACACCAACAACTCCTACATGATCAGCTTGACTCTGCAAAGAACACACAGCATACACACACACACACACACACACACACACACACACACACACACACACACACACACACACACACACACACACACACACAGATGCTGAGTGTCTCAAAAATGAGTGAAACGTCTTCCGAATAAGAAAAGCAGAAAAGCTATGAAAGAATGACTTTTTGCTACATTTCTACTGATTCCAGCTGGGTCCCAAAAATATGAACATGTTGCTCTCTCTTATCTCCTTTAGCACCGTACAATCACACAATTACCCTCACAGCATGTGTATCACTGCACGCCATGAGGTTGAGGACAGATTATACATAATCTGCAGCTTACAGCTAGAGTGAATGTCTTAGAAGGTCTATTTGACATATCTGACATGATGTATTTTTGATAGGTGAGGCCAGAGTCTGTTTTTTTTTTTTTTTTGTTTCCTGGCCGTCACTCGGCCTACACCTACAACACAATGACCACACACTGTGTGTTGTATTCTCGAATTCCTATGACAGTTTGTCTGAGGGAGTGAGACTAGTTGCATTCAAGATATTTGCAGAATTAAAACAAGGAATGAGAAAAGAGTTTCAAGGAAGGTTCATTCTTGTAGTGCTGATTCTGATCCAGAGACAGACAGTAGGCCTGTATGTTTAGCTACGTGTCTGTGATGAAGGTGCCTGGAACGGTATTTCCTTGGCATTAAGGGTGTAATGGTGCAAAACAAATTAGAGGATTAGGTTACTTAACATGGTTTGGACCAGTTCAAATACAGTACAATTGACGTAAAAAAGGTTTCTGAATTTAATTTGACTCTTCCACCTAGTGCCATATACACCCCCAGTGACATAGTTAAACAGCCTGTAGTGTGTTAATTAAGCAGTAAAGCATGTTCACTGTGTTTCTACACACCCAACAACGCAAACACATGATCTTTGCCCAATCTACCAGGATTTTACGAGTTAAAATAAGATATTAAGGCCAGAATATCCCTGAAATAATAGATTTTTACATCCAAAAAGGTGAGAACAGTGAGAGATAAATAATAAAATAAGGAGAGAGATGAGAAAGAAGAAGGGAGAGACTACAGTTTCAGCAACACTCCTAAACCAATATAGTTCTCACAACATCATGCAAATGCAATGGCTTACATCTTCAGGTTTCCAGGTGGCATGTGCAAGTGCTGTATTTTCCTAATGCTTTACATACCACGTGTTCTTTCAGCTGCATCAAACCATTACATCCTTATTTGGCATAGATGAGTAATGAGAGTCCTCTTTTAGAAAAGAAAATACAAAGCAAATAACCAAATCCAGCCTGGAAAATGAGGCTAACACCCAAACCACTCCTTATATTTTACACTAAACCCTACGGTTCCAGATTATGGAAGGCGATGTTGCTACATAAACGAGACCTCAGAAAATGGGAGATCAAAATTGGCATTCGGCAAAGTAAAAATCCGTGCAGCTAGGCTAAATCTGTAGCTGGTGTCCAGCTTTTACCATCTCTTCTCTCGCTGGATGGACTATCTCCGCTGGAGCTGTGCACACATCAGAATGGACAGCATGAGCTTATCATTTTTTTTCTGATTAAACCTATGGAAATGAGTGGGTACTAGGCTAAAAACTAGCCTGAGTACCACACACAGAAAGAGGAACAGAGGCACTTTCTAGTAGGCTCAATTATTAAGCTATGCTGGATTAAGCTACCTTTAGTGGTCTGGTGTAGTGTCTTATCATTTCACCATAAAAAGAAAATATATTTAATGCTCAAAAGTCATGTGAGTTCTTGTACACCAAACAACTTAAAAAACTCAATGCAATTTATAACACCGTTAAAGAACATAACAGGTAGATTAATTTGAAAAATGCCCAGACAAGCCTGGAGTTTATTAGGTAAGGATTCACAGAATTATGGATTTTTGGTCCGAAAATATAAAAAGTGTCTGAAAAGATGCCAAATGTATCACATTAATGCATCAATATCCCCTTTATTACAATGTTCACTATAAAAGTACAATGTTTTATATTGTGTTAGATCCCCTAGCTAATATATAGTTATGTGAGGTCGAATCTGTCCTCCTTACTCTTGATTTTGAGGTAAAATGGAAGTGATTTTGTGGTCTGTCCTCATTCTTTCATTTTCATTCCTCTCTGTGATATAATAACATCATCTGTTTTAAAATATAGACACTCCTGTAGCTCCAGTCCATTGAATGTGTTGATCAGTGCCAGTGTAGTGAATCATAGTGTTTCTCAAACTCTATCCTGGTGTCCCCCTGCCCTGCACATTTTAGTGGATCCCCGGCAACTGTGAAAAGGCATTAAAATGAGTAAGGATGCCAGGACACAGTTTGAGAAACACAGTAATACATTTTTAATTACATCCAAATATATTTGTATTAAAATTATATGTTTAATCACAAAAAAAACACCTTGTGCCCATTTATCACACACACACACACACACACACACACACACACACACACACACACACACACACACACACACACACACATTTGGCTCATACACACTATTATGCGGTGACTAGTGTACAAACATTTTTTTTTCTCAAACTCCTCACACACACACACACACACACACACACACACACACACACACACGAGGACTAGTCTGCTCACATTTCCATATATTGGTGCACAGTGAGGCGTCACAACCCCCCCCCCCCCCATGCTAAAGAGAAGAGTGCTCAGTTAACACACACACACACACACACACACACACACACACACACACACACACACACACACACACACACACACACACACACACACACACACAAAGAGCCAAGTCTGCAATTATAATTACACATCTACTGTATAGTCACATGGCTCTGCAGCTGTCATAGCTTGAGCTGGTACTGAGTGCAACTGCTTAACCATCTGCACACAAACACACCCACAGTAAACACACACACAATGTGCACAGCTTGCTATGCAAGATGCATGAGTGGCTTCAGAGTTCTGAAAAAGTTACACTTACAGTGTTGCTAACTAAGCTAGAAGCAGCTGGTTAAAGGGTGACCTGTATAGAGAACAGTCGTTAGATACACTTAAAGGTTTATTTCAAGTGTGTTCTACACTGACATGCCACAAGTCATAGGATAGCAATATAGCAACTGATTATGAAGTGGCCTGACCTCAGGGAACAGCTTGTATAACAGTTGTGAGGTGTTATCTTGCGAGTGAGGTTGAACGATAGCCAGTCATTAACCATGGCAAGACAGTCTAAGCAATCAGAGTTTGAGGGAGGCCTGAAAGTGGGTGCCAGATGACTGGTACATTCCATTTCCGAAGTCGTTTGACATTGCTTTATCCTGCTGGAATATCCCATCACCTACATGAGGTTCATGATAAGGGCTGCAAATTGGCACTGAACAGGGAATTGTACTGGCGTTGGTCAATGACGATGGGACCAGTGGACCCAACCCATGCTATAAGGATACACCCCACACTAGTAGGAAACAACCACCAGCCTGCACAGTGCCATGTTGACAACTAGTTCCATGGATTGGTGAGGTCTGTGCCACACAAAAACCCTACCAACAGTAGGAAACAGTTAGTACCAAGACTCATCGGACCATGCCACAGGTTGACAGTCCTTTAGTGTCCAGTTAGCAACCCCGCCTCCTGCACTGAATGTGGATGTGGTTTCTGCCAGAGTTGCTTGCTGCTTGTTCACTCGCACAATTCTAGCTAGATTCCGTTAGCTAGCTGTGGCGGCAACTGCACTCTCCACTGTGGGTGAAGTAATGCTTTATTCAGTGATGTTGTGGAACGAGTGGTGACGGAAATAAACCACACGAACCAGTCATGCTGTATCGAACAACCCCCCGAATGTAAAAGACACTCTCATCTGATGTCTGTTGTAGCCGAGTGATACCAGCACTGCTTAGAATCCTAGATATACTGTACATATTGCTCCTTTGAAAGTGGGAATGATGAACCTGCGATGCTATAAAGTAGCGGTTATGCAACCTCTTGGACCTGTTCAGTCAGGTGTAACAGGTTTAACTTCACACATTATGACAATGATTACGTATCAGTCAACCACATGTAGCAGATGTTCTCGAAGTATTTCTCCATATGTCTACACACATATTTCTGTACACTTATCAATGTGCCCAGGCTCTTTAGAACAGAACATGATTTACCTGGCTCCAGGTGTGTCAGGAAGGATCAGAAAGATTGTACCTCTCCTTGTCCCTTGTTGATAAAGTTGCAGGTTTTGTTGTTGGTATGGCTTAATTAGGAATGTCAGAGCACCACACAGAGCCTCTTTCACTTTTCTAAGCAGTACAGAAGGAGTTCTGAACAAAAACACAGAGCAAGCCACCTATCCCTGCTCTAACTTGAATTGGCTTTATTCTTACTGCATCATCATCATCATCATCATCATCATCATCATCATCATCATCATCATCATCATCATCATCATCATCATCATCATCACCATCATCATTTCTTGATGCAAGTGTTTGTGTGAGTATGTGGAATATGTGGGAATGTTGATAATGCCAGGAAACGATCTGGGCTTGGCATTTCATCCCTTTCACTGATCCACTGCAAGAAATGTTTAAATGAGCCACTTAGCAGGAAGCTACACATCTGAAACCACGGCTTTCAAAGGTTTCAGACAAACAAAAACTTTTATATAAAAGGCAAGACAAATTGACTATTTATAAGACAAAACTACAGACGTCCTGCATTCCTCATTCAAAGTCTTTCCCTTGCTTTTCCCTCATTCTGTCCCTCTTCTCCTGACTGTCTCTCGCTTTTTGGCTTTTGTTCTAATCTCTCTCTTTGTAAAAGCTTCTTGGCAGAACTGCTCAAAGCAGCAAGTACAAAGCAATTAAAATCAGAGTCAACATTTTACATATGTTAAGCTGTATTAATTGAGAAACTGAGGGGGGAGGGATACATAATGAAATATGGAACACAATGAACTAAATACGGATGGATACTCTTCTTTCTGTTTTTTTTTTCCTCCCCAGTTCCAGGAGGAAAAGCCTCAGATCTGAGCTGTTTTATTTTTTCTTTCTTTCTTTTGCGTCATATCCTTTTTCTCTTTCTCTCTAACCTTCTCTCCTTCACTCTCTTTCCATCTTTCCTCTAATTTATTGCCATAAATAAAATATTTCCTGCTTCTCTCTTACTGTCTTTTAGTCTTCTTTTTTTGCTCTTCCTCCCCCCATACACACTCTCTCTCTCTCTAGAGATAGGTGGATGTTCAGTGGAAGCTGGAAGTTCAGGCCTGCTCTCAGTGGACGTTGTTTCATTCCTCACTCTGCTGCATTCTGATTAGATCTGAGGTGTATATGCATGTACCATATGTGTGTGTGTGTGTGTGTGTGTGTGTGTGTGTGTGTGTGTGTGTGTGTGTGTGTGTGTGTGTGTATAGGCTGGGCTGGTGTTTGAATATGAATGTGCATTCATGGATATCAGCTGAGGTTTGTATATATGTTGATATGCAGAACAAATGCACACCAAGACTGTATTTGGATAAGGTCTAGTAGCAAGTATTACACAAAATAAAGAAGTTCCTGAAAACCTGCATACCTGATAAGTTTGTCACAGCAGGGGTCCTGTCTCTTCTGAAGCTGCCTTCCCTGCGTTTTAGATTTAATCCACCCCACCTGATCCAACTCATTACTGCCATCAGTAATCTGGATTGTCTGAAGGGTGCGTTAGATTTGAGTTGGAGTTGATACCTGCAGGAGGGTTGGTGATCCCTTGTCTACAGGTATGTGTGTGTTTGGTAAAGCAGAACCGGAAGGTGTCTGCAACATTACATTCAGTTACTAATGCACATGTATGTTATTTATGGGACTGAATGTTAGGAATCATGTATTGAAACTGGACCCTGTGGGAACTCTCATGGTTAAAGGGGTTTAAATGTGTAAATGGATGAGTGTAGGTCTGTGTTTGGGTGTGTGTTTTCTAGAGACAGAGCCAAATCTCTCAGTTTTCATGAGTGTGACACTGGCTGAGCTTTTGGGGACAAGTTCATTTGGCGGCAGCTCTCTCTCTCTCTCTCTCTCTCTCTCTCTCTCTCTCTCTCTCTCACTCTCTCTCACTCTCTCTGTCTCTCTCTCAGAGAAATGCTGAAGAAAAACAAGTCAGGCCTAGACTCAGAGAGAGAGAGAGAGAGAAGAAAGAAAGAAGAAGAAGAAAGAAAATTCAATCCACCAAGTTTTTGTGAATTCTGAAAATGTGCCAAAAAAGACGTGAATGGAAAAAACCCAAAGTTCTGAAAAAAACAAAACAAAAATCAAAATACAGCAAAAAAGTTTTTTTTATGCTAGAACATAGTAGAAACTGAGAACAGTTGCATGGGGGACTGCTGACTGGAAACCTTATTACTGGTCTGATCATGATCATTTCAAAGGTTCTGCCATCTTGAATCCAAAGCAGGTTTGAAAAAGAAATACGACGATGCGCTCCCCAGAACTGTCTGGTGCATTTGCACTCCCAGATGTATGGTGGATGTTGCTGGTTGGCCCCTGCTTGTCTTGCTCAGCATTTTTGTACTACAACCACAGCCAAAAATGAACCGGGCTGTAAAGATGATTCTGCTAAAAGCAGAGACTGAGTTAGATCCCTTCATTTTTCTTGGTTTGATGCTGCTCCAAAGCAGCTTATGTCATCTGTTTCTTAACATAACAGACAATTTATTACACTTATTAAGACTAACTGTCAATTCTTTTTATATCCGCTAACATACACCTTTCTAGTTTTGTGGTGAGGGGGCTTAAGGGAGTTCCATCCTGCCTACTCAGGAACAGTGAGGCCAAATGTGGTCACAAGGGTTCTATTCACACAACAGTGACCCAAATCTGATATTTTGAATGGGACCTATTTTTGATATTCATCTAAACAGTTCCAACTCATAACTGACACACATTCATGAAAGGTCCACTCCCAGAGGTTTAGTTTTTGTTTTTGCCAGAGTTCCAGGGAAAGTGAGACCAATTGTGGTCACTTACGCTACATTCATCCAGCAGCTAAAGAGACCCAATTTTTTTTTCTGTGACCTAATTTCAGCATTCGTCTGAACAGTTTACCCTCCTAAACTGACATGCATGACAAAAGGTCCACTCCTGGAGGTTTCAGTTTAGTCTTTGCCAGCATCACTGGAACTAACACAGTTTCAGTGAATGACAGCTAGGTTTATCACTGAGAATGTGTTTGAGCGCCCTGTAAAAGGCACTTTATACAGCCAAGGCCACTTTTTTGTTTGCATTCTTAGTTTCTTTAAATTTTGTATTGAATTACTTGGACACGTTTGGCCGTTTCTTTAGAACTGCAGTATGTTGTGGTATGTAAGACATCACATCCTGTTACTGATAACCTCCTTCACTGCTGTCATCCATTTTCCTTTATCCTCAATGCACACTTATGAGGAATGTCAAGTTGGACCTGAATTCATTTGGTTGTTGAGACTGAGTCACACTGCTATGAATAAGTTGGACTGCTGTAAAAGTCACATTAATTCCAAGTTGTTCAGAATATGTCACACTGCTGTGAATCGATATGTATTCGATTTTAATGCCACACATGAAAGTGGTCTAAATAGGAACTGAAAATGTCAATATGCCATTCACACTGCTACACAAAGACATTCACAACACAACACATCTGGGTCAGATATGATAAAAAGGTAGGATTTGGGGCACTTTGTCCTGTTTTAATGTATCCTTAAACTGCTCGCCATGATTTTTGATGTGAATGTAAATACACCATCCTGACAAACCTACTTTTGTGAATTAATCATGTGATGCCCCACTGATGTTGTTGTGTTTAGTTGATATGTAATGAATGGGATCTAACAACGCTGAAATCAGAGGTTTGTATTTCGTGAATGAGAAAATAAGGCCTTTTGTCAGTACCATTTACCAACACTAAGCATTTACAGAACTCGGAAAGAGCGTGTGCACTCTGTCAGGAAAACAGGATTAAATAAACATATATGTTTTGAACGGGAAATAAAACATCTTAGCACCTGAAGAATATATTGCGGCCCCACATATTAAAAGCATGATGCAGACATGACTTTTATTGTGCAACAAGCAACAAAACCCGCCTGCCTCTGTCTGCTGATTGTGTTTCACCTACACAGCATTCAGATCTGTGTTCATGTGGAGTGAGAACAACTCCCTTAGGCTTTCACACTTTGAAAACCCATGAAAATATGTTTTTCCTCAGTTGATTGAAAGAACAATTATGTAGAAAAGAGTGAAAAAAGGACGGGAAATATGAGAGAGAATGACGTGAGACGTGAAAAAAGCCAAAATGCAAATTATGTGAGAAGCACGAGAGACAGTCAGCTGGAAATGTGTGAAGTAATTCTGAGCACTGGGAGGTGAGAGGTTAGGTGTGAGGCAGACCTGTTTGGCCAAATTTAATGCTGAGAGAAAGAAAGAAAGGTGAGTGTGTGTTCATTCGTTTAGTGTTTAGTAACAGAATAAAGTATGAAGAGCTTCAATAAGGTTTACTAGACTTGCAGCAGCCACCCACTGGATATCAGCCCATTTATTCATCAGCAGCTGTGTGCCTCTGTTAGCCAGTATTGAGACGATGTAAGTTTAAATATTAATATCAACATGATGGATTTGAACTTGGTAATGTAACGGTATTGAAAATCAATCCTAATTGATGAAAATATTCCATAGACTATGTAAATATTTCCCTCAGTCATGTGTCACACATGTGTATTCACTTTACAAGCATTTCTTTAATAGGCCTACACCAACTCTTATTTTGAAACAAAGAGAGGAAAACTCTTATTTTTCTATATGCAATTTCTAAAATTCGATTTATTCACAATGAAAACCAATAAAAACAAAATAAAAGTCTAAATACAGACCTAAATTCAGTTTCACATAAGTCTTGTACAATACAAACCCTAAATTCAGTTTTCCACAATATTCATTTTTCTACTGTATAGACTTATACTTAGACTAATTCAGCTTTCACAAAGAATGTATGAAATCATTTCTTATGTGATTATACGAACCTAAATGCAGCTTTCCATACATTTGTTTACTACACCTGCTACAGTGAGTGTCTCTCTCTCTCTCTCTCTCTCTCTCTCTCTCTCTCTCTCTCTCTCTCTCTCTCTCTCTCTCCTATTTATCTTGCATACTGATGTTTCAAATGTCAGTAATAGGAGTTCTACACAAAAACAGAGCCTGAATCCTGAGGACAATTTATAATTTCCAGCAATTCCCAACAAACAGTCTCTCTCTCTCTCCTCTCTCTCTCTCTCTCTCTCTCTCTCTCTCTCTCTCTCTCTCTCTCTCTCTCTGTGTATGTGTGTGTTTCCTCATTCTCTCATTCTGCTCCCTGGCTCCCTGTCCTGCCCTCCTGGCTGGGGTAATGGAGGGTGAAATGGGGGTGACAGCGGGCATTGTATGCGCACCATGATGGGCCACATGCTGATTACCCACCACCTACACCCCACCCACACACACACACACACACACACACACACACACACACACACACACACACACACACACACACACACACACACACACACACTGATACACAATCACACACACCAGTGGTACTACTGCAGTACACAAGTATCAGAAGCCTGACTTTGAAGGGGAGAATTCATTTTAAACACACACAAAGCTCAACCCAGATAAAACAGAACTTAATTAGTGCAGTCTGCCAGCCCTCCACTACACATACACACATGTGTGGGAGTGTGGGTGTGTGTGTGTGAAAAAAAAATCTCTGTATGTGCCCACACATTTACATCCTTTGATGCATGCACACCCTGCTGGAGCACTACATCTACTTAAAGCCCATCTCAGGGGGGCTCCTCGCCCCTCCACTTCCTCCTTTATTAATAACCTGATTAGATTCCACACAAATGAAAGAGCACTAAGCATTGACTGGTTGGGCATCCCTGTCTTTGCCTTCATTTTTTCCCCCACTTCCTAATCACTTTGATGGACATGTGCCACAGTACTGTTTTGCAACATGCAACAAGTGATTTTCAACATTCCTTTTTGCTATTCATTGTAAATCCTCTGAGTGCTCTTTGTAGCTCTTTCCATTAATTTCACACCATTACTAACCCATTTACGGTACAGGCTACAGTAATACAGTGTACCGTTTTTTAACAGAGTGCTAACAACATGATTCAACAAGGTAAAATGAGAGGAATTTGGCATTATTTCCCAAACTAGAACTCAATATTACTCACAAATATTATTGCAGATATTTATGTGGTATTACTCTCCTCAAAACAGACCAGTTACATTTTTAAATTACTCATAAATCACGCTTTTCTCCCCTTACAGACAAGAAGTGTAAATCATTTCACTAAACTGCAGTGAATACAGATCGCACTTTAAGCCCCTACAGGTGCATTTGTTGACAATCTGAGAGATTAAGGACTGGCTTGTGAAGTAAAAGATGTATGCAGACTGAGGCGGTAGAGTAATATTACAGGATTTTATACAAATATCACTTGGGCAATGTACTGTAGCATTGCACAGTTCTAGTTAGAGGCTTTACGTAGCTCCACCAAAGTTACATAGTGCAGCAGCAACCTTCCAGCCTGGAGTGGTAATGAGAATGATGCTGTTCTACCCATGATAGTCAGTGTACATGAATGATGTCTCAAATCCAGTAGAACATTCTGATAGTCTTTGGCTCCCTGAATGTTTTGTAAATAGACTTCACAGAGAAAAAATGTGCCTAGAATCCAGAGTGTCCCATGTGCCATACGAACTAGTGCCTAGACACCCTTATCCAGAGCGACTTACAAAAGTGCTTTGCTGTTCACTCAGAATATCCTTAGCTAGTAGACAAGGTTAGAATCTAGAGATTCCTCACACTTAGATCTGCTGAACATAAAAGTGTTTAAGGGGTTAAATACTCCTGAAACAGATGAGTCTTCAATCTGCGTTTGAAGACAGTGAGGGACTCAGCTGTTCAGACCCCCAGGGGAAGTTCAGGGGAAGTTTATAGTTTGCCTTTCACTAGTACTTTTCGAAAAGCTACTATTTAAAATGATTACTGATTTTATGATTACTGAAGTGTCACTAAATGATCAATTTCTTAGATGATTACTGTATTTTCTGGACTATAAGCCGCACTGGAATATAAGCTGCACCCACAAAGAGTTTTTTTTTTTTTAAAGGAAAATAACAGAAAAAGCTGCATCTCATATGGTTTAAAAGCGTGGAAAAATGTTCGCGACTTATAGTCTGGAAAATCTGATGTCTGACCCTCGATTATTGCAGGTAACTCAATGGCTATGATCAAGGATTCAAGCCCAAATCTGATGTTTTCTAGATGTTATGCTGTCTAAACAGCACAAAACCTCATTAAATCTGCTTTTTAAGAGTTAGATATAATCTATATTTAGCACGTTGGGCAAAGTAAAGTGGGCTGATGTGTCACAGTATGGATGCTCTGTCCAATCAAATCGGATTTCCAAATGCACTGATCTTGACAAACAATGACCATGTCACATCCAGTGTGACAGAGTACCCAGGGAAAAGGGGCATGGCACCAGCATGGCTATGTACTTACTGATGCCTATGTTGTTACCACGGAACCCATGAATATAGGTTTGCAAGTAGCAGGTTGGACAGTCACTTGAACAGATCTATTTTCAGAAACAAATCAGATTTGCATGCAGTCTGAATGTAGTATTAACCATTACATAGCTTGTCATAGCTTCTGAAATACATTTCTATCAACACTGAAGGAGGCTCTGTTTGCACTCTCCCATTTGACACTGGATCTTCCCTATTCGCGGCTCTGCCTGGCCACTCTCCTAACTTCATGAGGTACACACCACGGCTTATCCCCTGGACTCATTAGTTACCACATATATACTACTTTGTTTGGCCTTGCCGTTTGTGGAATCTCTGTTTGTCAAAGTTCGGAGCTGTGTCCCTTATTGCTGTTCAGTGTGTTTTCGTGTTTCTGACCTTGGCTCTGTTTACTGGTTTTGGCTTATGGATTTGAGTGTGTCACGCCTGCCTGTCTTGTTGATTGTGAGTGTTGGATTTGCCCTTTCGA
Source organism: Acestrorhynchus altus (assembly GCA_034509495.1). Taxonomy (NCBI): domain Eukaryota; kingdom Metazoa; phylum Chordata; class Actinopteri; order Characiformes; family Acestrorhynchidae; genus Acestrorhynchus; species Acestrorhynchus altus. The sequence goes on along the minus strand of JAVGWO010000027.1, from coordinate 8,048,636 downwards.
AGTTATTTTTCACAAGTAGCCCACTTGAACCCCATTCACAACATTTACTAGGAAAAGATAATAAGCGTTTTCAAATCACTGGAAACTGACAGTGAAAATCAGCTCATTTGTATTAAAAATCTAATGAAAAGTGTCCAAGCTTGTAAATGGGCAGTGTACATAAGGTGGACCAAAGTGAATTGAGGCTAAGTGCCTGGCTCAAGGGCACAGCACCAGTAACCATCAACTGGGATCAAAACCGAAACCACAGATCCACAGTCCAAAGCCCTAAATCCTCAGACCCCTATGTGGTATGTTCTCCATCTGGTACACTTCCTGAATGCTCTCCCTCTATTTAACTACCTTGTTTGTAAGCTTGTTCAAGTAGCTGCAAATGGTTATTTCTGACACCTGGAAGCACTTAAGAAGGTACATACAAGAAATATATACTATGAAACCAGGAATGTAGAAATGATTAGACTGGCTGCCAATTAGGTGCTGTGAATTACTCTCATGTATAGGCCAAAATGAAGTTACTATCTCCATTCCTTTCGCTACAGAGTGTCTCAGCTCACTTCACAGCGTGCTATTTCTGGCAGCTTGTAATCACACGGCATTGCTGGAAATGTCTCTGCATTGAAATGAACATAGAACAAAGTGCCTATGGTAATGCTGCAGTGTAGAAGAACACCCCTGTCAGACAAGGATGAGAATCTGTTAGAGAGACAGAACGCACGTTGTGTCACATTTTAAAGCGATTGGAAATTCAGAGGAACTCTGGGTGTATGATTTAATTAACACAATTTATTATTAGCTCACCAAGGGACTTCTTGCGTCTCAACGTTAGCTACTGGAAATCAGCTGCCCTCGAATTACCGGATACGGTAAAAAAAAAAGGC
>JAVGWO010000027.1:8002758-8042758 GCA_034509495.1 Acestrorhynchus altus | reverse complement strand
TTATTTGATTTCAGAATTTACTTGAAAATGGCCAAAAAGTATAACCACAAATGCAACTGGAAGTCTCACCCTTCCAACTCTGTATCAAGCAGTAAATGGAGATATAAAAGCAGGTGATATAATAAACTGGCTAAAAGCAACACTGCAGGAAAAAAAATGTTGGAAGAAAAGAAAAGAAAAAATAGAATAGAGGAAAAATAGCTGAAATTAATGACTGTGTATGTGAGCCGTTGTCTGTTTGAGCAGCTGATGGAAAGAGGTGGGGTTTGCAGGCTCATCCTCCGAAGCTACAGCTTGGCCCCTTGAGCCCTTGAGCCACAGTCTGCTGTTGCTTGGCAACCATCAGTTGCTATTGGAAAGAGATGTGCCATCTCCAAGCAGAAGGACAAACCTTCTATGTCTATCTTTCCATCTCTACCTGTGTGTGTGTGTGTGTGTGTGTGTGTGTGTGTGTGTGTGTGTGTGTGTGTGTGTGTGTGTATGCGAGTGTGTGTGATGCACTTAAGTATTTTCTACCTTGATTTCTTGATTTCTTTCTTTTTAGCTTCTAGAACTAGGGTAAGTATTAAGCAAGGGTGAACCAATTTTAATACAACACTGAAACACTGCCAAACAGAGCCTTAATGTGTACCACTAATGCACCCCACTGCTCTTCTGGGGCACATTTAACATCTTTTGTGGAACCCAGCATCAGTATACAAGACTAGGCATGTGTGGTGATCCAATCAGAGTAAAGCGGCCAGAAGTGGAGATGGGCCTACAGCTAGACAGTAAATTTGTAATTTGAGGCCTATGTACCAAATTAAAGCTAAACCAACCCGCTGTGTATATATTTCACAAATCACAAAGTGACACTGATGTACTGCTATATACTAGTGGTTACCTACAGTAATACATCAATGGAAATGTCCTAAAGAGAGAGAGAGAGAGAGAGAGAGAGAGAGTGTGAGAGAGAGAGAGAGTGTATGTGTGTGTGTGTGTGTGTGTGTGTGTGTGTGTGTGTGTGTGTGTGTGTGAAAGAGAGCACAGTACCAGCTCAAGGCTAGATTTGAGCTTAGAGCTGCAGTTTGTCAGTCCACTTATGAATATGTAGTGAGTGCTTCAGGTAACACAGCAGAGAGAGAGAGAGAGAGAGAGAGAGAGAGAGAGAGAGAGAGAGGGGGGGGGATATAGACAAATGTCTTCAGGATATCTATCAATTGGGGAGGGAGGGGGTGATTAAAGTGATTAACCCTGTGTGTGCACGTGTGTGTATACAGCATTAATGTCGTTAACCTCCGCAGTGGCTTCAGCTTCAGGCCTTCAATGAGCTTCACCTTTGTTTCTAGTCTACTATGAATGCACCACCATGGGAATGTGTTAGTCTGAACCTTAAGGCTGATACACACACACACACACACACACACACACACACACACACACACACACACAACACACACACACACACACACACACACAGCTTTAGGGGTTGTTACTGCTCCACTTTGGCTTGATTGTAGCTAAACATGAGCCTACACCTACTTTAACTTGGTGTTAAGTCTTAGATCTGCACTTTGTGGGTAGTTACATGTTCTAGCCTTCAGATCTGAGGATCAGAGTAACCTACAGATATGATACATATATCATAACAAACATTGGTGTGATAAATTATCAGCGAGTAATCCAGCTTGGAACACAGCTGGAATTCATTCATTTCTAAGCGAATTAATCCCTGTTTAAATGCCAGTTCCTGTTTACTGCTCTGTCCACATTTGTATGCGCTAGACCTGCATGTAGACTCTGATTGATCCAGCATGAGGGCAGGGACTTGGACTGACACAGAAGAACATTATAAATGTTAATGTACTAATTGTATAAATAAATCATAAAAATGTCAATTTGCAACATTTTTTTTATAATAGAATATTGGAGCAAATGGAAATTTTGATCAAATCATTTTCAAATTCATATAATATTTAAATTCTGTTAATATTTACATCTAATATTTGAGTGAAATATTGTGTCTGAAAATTGAAAATATCAGTATCTGGCATGTGACTGTATCCTATTTAATATGTCAAACTATGAAAACATCCCACGAAATTGACCTGGATTAAAAAGTACATTTACCAGCAGTAGAGCTGAAAAATGTCCTCAGAATCTTCAGATATTCAGGTGAAAATAAACCAGTAGAGTAGAAAAATGTGCATTAAACCTCTAAAACTTTACAGCAATCTTTCACACTGTGATGCTTCCTGGTATTTAAATGATTCAAGCAATTAGCATAAATTCCAGTTCCTCTTCCGCTATTATAAATCTCACCCACAATTATTCACTCTCATTCTCCCTATCAAATTACTTGCATATGCACGTGCGAACACACACACACACACACCACACACACACACACACACACACACACACACACACACACACACACACACACACACAGAATAATATTGAGATTTAATCTGATGGATCTCAGTCCATACTTTATACAGCTATTTTTTTCTACATGGAAATGAGAAATTCATCGTTTTTTCATCAATCTCATATTTCAGTTTGACAGAGCATGGTTATTACTCCACTAATTAGCTCTGAGAATATCTCATTTTCAGCAAAAAAAAATTAAATCAGACCCTGATTATAATGAGAAAATTGTGATAGGATCATTAAATATGATGATGGCACTGATTACTTAGAGACTAAGAAGCTTTATTTTCAATACCCAATCAATGAAAGAGAGGAAGTGAAAGAGGGAAAGCAAAAGACAGAGATACAATCACCATCCCTCCCATTTTAAAAGACATCAGACCCCTTTAATGCATGTAAACATCGGCAGCGACACTCAAAGAGACAACCTTATCAGTTTCATTATCAGCAGCTATAAGCTAGTCAAGCTGAATTGCGGCATTGAGCTAAGACGGCTCGCTTTTGAGGATGAAACAGAAGAGTGCTGACCATGATCTTATCTAACCCTTCTAATTACATCTTTTTTTGGACAGACTCATTACGGCCAATGGCGAGGCGGCTCGTTTTTCCATTTATGATGATTTGAATGTGGCTTAATGTGGACACAAACTCTAATCCAAGTCCTAATCCCTACATGTACTGACCGGCAAGGAAATCGATGGACGAGCAGGCAGTTTCGTGGACAGAAAAGCTTTGGGAATAAAGCAGGAAAATTTGATTGATGAAAAAAAACATTAATTTCCATGGAAAATTGCAATGTCATCCCATCATACACAAGCCTGTCTTATTGAATTGCTTGCTTCAGGAACACTATTATTATGGGCCTTGCATGAAAGAATTCTGTTAAATACAGTAGAGAGTGTGTGACTGTGTGTGGGTGTATGTGTGTGTGTGTGTGTGTGTGTGTGTGTGTGTGTGGGGAGAACAATCTCTCTTTTAAATCTTACTTGCCTGCCAGGCTGCTGATGTCATCACATTAACCAAACCTGATAATGGAAGTGAGTAGGTTTCCACTGACTCTCTCTCCCTCTCTTTCTCACTCTATCCCTCTGTCTCTCTAATCTCGTTCATCCCTCTCGTCGGCACCCATCTTGTGATACACAAATCTCCAGCATATCTAAATGTACTGAAACAGCGCAGCCGCCAGTAGACAAGCCTCCGAGCGGCAAGGCTATCTCTCGAACACTTATACAACATTAAGGCATCATCAGTGCAAAATTCACCACAGGTCAAACAAAAGACCATTGTTCTCAGCCACACAGGCAAGATGTGAATGTGTGTGCGGGAGTGCATCAAAAAGAGCAGAACACACACACCATTAAATAGTACCCTACAAACACAGTGTCAGCAGGAGGAAGATGAGGAGGAGGAGGAGGAAGAAAGGAAAGGTCTAATGCCGCTTTCTCCCAGCGTGTGTGCCACTTAATGTGTTTTATGTCTACATTTCTTAGCACAACAATTGCTCTGCCTCGACAAGGCCGGTGTCCTTCTAGTGCGGAATGGGAGCGACGATAAGAGAAAGAGGATTATGATGATGAACGTTAATGCTGGAGTTGAATTAGCTAATGTTACTCCCAAGAGAAAACAGCAGGGAAACCTACTAATGTGCTGTAGCTTACATAGATTTAAGCCGACCCACGGCTGACCCCGATTCACTTATTCGTGTGTTTTAACCTTTCCACAAGCTCCTCGCGGTGCAGGGCTGCTTGTTTCTTCTTAAAAGATGATTGTGATTACACCAGGTTTCTGCTGGCTGAACCAAGCATTGCGTTTGAATTAACCAGCGCTATGCACTTTTTATACGTGTGTTTTGAATATGCACTTGAAACCAAAAATATGATTTTGCATTTTATGATCTTGGTCAAAAAAAAAAAAAGGAAATATAGCATTTTTGTCATCAAACACTTTACGAGTCTTTCGCCCAGTTTCTTAAACATTTAAAAACAACAAAAGTCATTTACTCTCAGTACAAAAGGTGCAATACTTCAAATTTTAGTATTAAATTACATTAACGTACGTTAAAGTTTGCTAAGAAATCTGGAGATTGACGATATGTCCAGATGTTTGCAAACACGCTTCTAATGAATGCATTCAGCCACACAGCTTCCCATCTCTTTCAAAAAGCATTGATCTCATTAAAAGCTTATCATCAGACTAATGTCTTGTGTAATAAAGTATAATATGTTGAGCATTGTGTGTCAAGGTCTCCATTCTGATATTTGGCAGCATCTAAGCTTGAGGTCTCTCTGGATTCTAGCCTCTACAAACTAGATAAGGACAGCACAGCACTTTTGTAAATCAATCTGAATAAGAGCATCTGCCAAATGCTGTAAATGTACATTTAAGCATTGCCAAAAGAATGGGACCCCTAGAGTAGACAAGCACCATATCTGGTACAATATCTAATGAACCGTGTTCCATCCAACACTTTTGGGGGATTAGTTGGGGACTAGTAAAACATAAGTTGGGATGGTGATCAACAAACATCCTGACCTCACTAACACTCTTGCTGCTTAATGCAAACAAACAAAAGAAACTCTTTTTAATAGCCTTGATATCAGAAGAAACAGTGAACGAGAAGGTGTCCCAATATACCAGTCCATATACAGTGCATCCAGAAAGTGTCTCTGGCTGAAAGTTGAAGAAAGTATTATATAAGGCTTTATTGTTACAGCCTCATATAATTTATTTCTCCAAAATGGATTAAATTGCCTCAGAATTCTACACACATTACCTCATGATAACAAAGGGAGATGTTTGTTTGAAAATGTATTAAAAATACAACACAAAAATTTAATGTACATATGTTTTCACAGGCTTTGCCATGACACTCAAAATTGAGCTCAGGTGCATCTGGTTTCCACTGATCATCCATCAGATGTTTCTACAGCTTGATTGGACACCTGTGGTAAATTCAGTTGATTGGACATGATTTGGAAAGACACACACCTGTTTATATAAGTACATGTCAGAGCACAAACCAAGCCATGAAGTCTAAGGAACTGTCTGTAGACCTCTGAGACAGGATTGTATCAAGAAGGATCTGGGGAAGGTTTCTTTTAGGTCCTTGTATTTTGTAAAACACTTTGGGAATTTTAGGGAAAGGGAAAGATGGCTTCAGCAATGAATAGAGACATCCTTTATGATAACCTACTCCAGCCCGCTCTGGACCTCAGATTGGGATGAAGGTTTATCTTCCAACAGGACAACAACCCTAAGCACACATCCACGGTAACAAAGGAGTGGCTTCAGGACAACTCTGTGAATGCGCATGAGTGGCCCAGCCAGAGCCCAGACTTGAACCTGACCGAACATCTAAATGTCTATTGAAAAATAACTGATGAAGCTTGAGAGGTTCTGCAAAGAAGAATGGGAGACTTAATTGCTGCTAAAGGTGCTTCAACAAAGTATTGAGCAAAGGCTGAGAATACTTATATACATGTTACATTTTTGTGTTTCTGCAGGTGGCAAGACTAGAAGAGATGGAAAGAGAAGCAAATGTGTGGATAGGTGTAAGACTGCATGATCCTGAGGCAGAGGGAGACAGTGAAGTGAGTGGATGTTAGGTGGGTGCTAGACTAAAAGCTAACCCTACCTCTCCCTGCTAAAATCTTTTGATTTGATTGATTCTTACCATCTTGACACTAAGAGGTCCCAGAAAGGAGTAACACCATCCTGTTTTATTATGACAGTGACAATATGTGACATCTAACCACATTCTAAATGGTAAGAAATGTGTATGCATTTCTGAACATACATTAACAACATGTCCACTAATAGGAGCAATTGGAGACCTAGACCTAATGCTTGCCCAAAACTCTAAAGTCACCTCTCAAGGTCGCACTCTGGTGACGAAAGGCCTGCAGGTGCACGAGGAAAGATTTGGGATGCACTGTATAATATCACTCATCACTTGGTTAGTAACGATAACAGTTACAAGCATAAACAGCAGTGATAAGTCTAATGTGTCAGTCTACCTATCAGATAAGGCCAATGCAAGCTCAACCGTTCTGCTTAAAGCCATCCACACAGTGAGGAAATGTAGGTAAAGCCATCTAGCATAACTGATACAGCACCTGATGTTAAAAGGCTATCAGATAGATGGAATGCCATTAGATAAAAGTGGCTGTGTATCATTAAAAAGCAAACAAACCAACGAAAACTGTTCTGTGGACTGTCGCTTAAGGGGGTTCACAGAATTGGGAATAGGACCTCAGTCATCTAATCAGGTGCATCAGTACAGAACTGTGATGGATGGCAATTTTCTAACCAATGTATTAAGCATTACAGGCCTGGTGTGGTCAGTAATGTGTTTTGTGAGTCGGAATGATGATCAGGGCAGTAGATTATTATAGAGTAATTGAGAAAGCAAAATAATTTGGGATTAACATACACATAGACAAATAGTGGGCGGCACGGTGGCGCAGTGGATAGCGCTGTTGCCTCACATCCCTGGAAAGGGACCTGGGAATTTACTGTGTGGGGTTTGCATGTTCTCCCCGTGTTTGTGTGGGTTTCCTCCGGGTACTCTGGTTTCCCCCACAGTCCAAAGACATTCACGATAGGTGAACTGGTGACTCTAAAGTGGCCCTTCGTGTGTGAATGTGTGTGTGTGCCATACGATGGACTAGCGCCCTGTCTAGGGTTGTTTCCTGCCCTTGCGCGCTGAGTTGCCGGCTGGGCACCGGCTCCCCCTTGACCCTATTCAGGAATAAGCTGTATAGAAAATGGATGGATGGATAGACAAATAGTGAGGTAGATGACTTTCACCCTCACTAGCATTCTTATAAATACCCAATTTAACAAAGTAATGATCATTATTTGTCATTTGTTCTTAAAAACACATCCATTGTTATATCATTAATTCCCAGCTTTTGAACAATACTGTCCTGTCTGTGTATAAAAATTGTTGCAAAAAACCTCGATTTTACAATTGTCACTGTTTTACATAATTTGAATCTGTTCTAAAATATACATTATTTGGTCAACATTTTATGATGAAGATGCCAAAAATAGCCCACAGTCAGTTGGAATCATATACTTTACATCCATTGACTTCCACTAAAAGTCGAAATTCATCTGTAGGTTTTGAAAATTAACTCCTTCTTGAGAATCTTACAGTATTGACAGGGAGCAGACAAGCTGTGCGTGCATTTGCACATCTGCGTCAGCAATGGGTGCAACTCAAAGCAGCGGAATGCATTCATTAGAAGCGATGTCCATAGACATCCAGATGTAGAGTGTAAGTGTGAGAAGAAATTGTGTTGGCTTGCAGGGTGAGGTATTGTCATATCCTTATCAGTGCGAGAACAAGAAAGAAGGAGTTTTAATAAGAGGAAGAAGTTGAGAGTGCTTTGTGTTATAGCATACGACTGATGCTCTAGAAGTGGCATGTACAATATATGGGAATGTATAATAATATGCTTTGATACCGAGCCATGCTTGCACTGTCAGCCGGAAGAACGTCTCATCTTCAAAGCGTGCTGTGATATCAAACACTGAATGAAAAAAAAAAATCCCTTTTTAATCTAATAGGTGGCGATGGTGGTTAATCCTCACTCCACAGCCCTGCTGTATGTATTAGTAAACCAACCGACATACGAATCCCACCAAGAGCTAAGCCCTGTCCACCTCAATGAGGAACCACTTCCTATCGGGGGTCGTGACCTTCACATGGGCCATTCTTTTGCGGTACTGATCGACCTGCTTTGCCTCAGAGGACATGCATTCACGAGCCTTGGTGAACACACTCCGGGCACTGACCCCATTCTCATCACTCCTCGACTGTCGATTCCTTGCATTAGACTTTCTAATGTGCATCATTGTTTATATTCTGTGCCAGATACCTGACACAGCTCCCAACTCTTTTCCCTTCGCATGCAGAGGAAAATAATATCAGAATGGCTTAGAATCTTTAGTTCTATGGCACAAGCCAGGGCATTCTGGCATTACTCAGTTAACATGTTTGCCCTTGACCGGACTTCTGGATCAAGGGTCAGTAAAGAGACAAAAGAGAGACAGAGAGGCTACGAAGTCTTCCCACCTCTGATATGCCCTTGAAACTAAGCCCTGCACTCTGCTTACTGCTGTTCCTATGAATTGGCTGCTCTCCACGTCAGATGCAATGCGGGTAATGCCACCTCATGGGATCGCTCGCGAAAACTCAAAGTGACAAACTCAGAAAGAGCCCGTTAATAATAGATGTACTAATTGTGTTTGCCGAGCCTTTTCTTCAACTCCACTTTGTACGTGCACTTCAGCTATCACAGCTATCTAAGTGTTACCGAGAGAGGCGGGGCAACGGTCGTTAACAAATGACAATGCTCGAGTGTGGGATTTGCCTTATGAACTAAAAGAGGCACGGATGACAGCAAGTTAATGAGATAGGCCTTTGGGATTTGAGATGAAGATTTGAAGGTACCACACAGCGAGACTCTTAAAAAGGATCTTACTGCCGTATCCTCCCCATAGAAGCTCTCTCCATAGGGAACAGTCTGTCATTTGGGACACAGTAACTTGGAAGACTGATAATGCTCATAGAGAAGAGGGAACAGTAAGGAAAGTTCCTGGAGGCACAGTGCCCCCAAGGGGCCACAGCTATAGATCATTGCAGGCTTCACTACAGTAGACATCAACGGTGGATGGGAGACTGTAAATCAAGTATTTAAGACCACTCATGTAATCCTCTTCTGCTGGAATGATTCTGTGTTCGACAATGACAAACATTGAGAAGAGTCACTGGGGCAAGATTTGATGACAGAGCACAACTTAATGGCCTAATTCTGCAGCTGTAATGGAGGTAGTTAGAGCTCAGAAGGAGCTCAGCAAATAAAATAAGTCTCCAAACAGAAATGAGCGAACAGGTCACAGAATAAAAAAAGCCCATTTGACAAGGCCTTCTAAAAATCCACATTGTTACATACTTTTTGAAAGCCAGAGTATGAAATTTATGGCAAGTGGTGAACTTAACAACTACCTTAGAGGTGGATTTTACAATACCTGCCTTATTACACTGAGACTGAGAGCAGTACAGGGTGGCCATGCCGGAGAATACTGACCTGGGCCCAGTTTCCCAAAAGCATCTTAAGAATGTCTTAACAGGGAGAGAGAGAGAGCACTCTGTAAGGATGTGACGATACCAGATATAAGCCGATACCAATACCAATAAAGTTCTGCGATTCTCAATACCAACACAAAATAAACATTAAGGGTGGGACAGATCATAGATTTCACAGATCTGATCTTTTCACGTTTTTTAAGTCATGGACCGGATTGTTTATCAGATCAGCATAAAAAACATGAGTAAGTAACACTTTGAGGACCAAAAATATGCATGAAGCTTTGTTTTGAACATGGTCTCAAATTTAACCAACAAGATGTTTAGTGTTTAGTGTGTTTAGATAATTAGGTAATTATGTGGCTACCAGACGATTAGGTTTTGTACTTACATCATCATTCCAGGTATATTTGTACTGAGCACCACATAGTTTCCATAATACAACTTGTGAGCAGTGAGAGAGAACTTTGGGAGTTGTTGCGTGGTTAGGTCAACAGAAGATGCTTTGGATAATTTCTTGATGATTGAGCATGTCTGTGTGAGTGGACTTTGTTTATTCCTAAACCCTATGCTGTATACAATGGAATGTAGCCTCATGTCTGCAGCGGAAAATATCCCTGTAGATTTTGGAATAGCCATAACCCACTTGGATCCATTTCGAAATAGCTGCTAAAATGCCAGGAAGTTGTATTGGCGTCCGATTGCTTCCCTAATACAATAAGGTAATGCCGCTATAAATATATGCTTGACATATTGCCGTGTTCATCCATCTTCCTCGTACCACAGTGCCTACATACACAAAGGCCGTCTCCATCATCAGTGTCTGATACAGGACAACTTTCCTTCCCATTCAAGAAATATAGGCTAAATACTTGGTATGGACAAAAGTATTGGGCCATCTGCTTATTCAGTGTATCTTCTGAAATCAAGGGTATTTAAAACCCCCCAAAAACAAACATTTAAATAACGTTGTAATCTAACAAAATAGGTAAAAAGTTACAGAGGGCAAATACTTTCGCAAGGCACTGTAACTGGCAGACTCAGCATATGTAAGATTCTGTTACTGGCATCCATTTGGTTTCCAGCCCAGTCACTAAACAGGATTTAACCAGTCAGTCTATGAGATTCTCTTCTCTAAGCTCTAGTCTTCCACCCCCTGCCAGCCACCGTGAAACACAACAATTTCTCACTTTTCTGCTGATTATGCCACTTTTCTATTCCTTCACGTCGGTGAGACAGTGTGTTCTCCCTTTTCATGCTGTTCTGGTGGTGAATAACAATTCCACCTGGGGAATTCACCAGCCTTTACAGAGGCCTTTCCTGCCATGTGTCATCCAGTGCCTGCTAAATACAATATAATCCATATTCAAAAACTGTAGCTCGGTGCTGGGGTTGAAGGGCCAAGTAAATTCCTCTTATCAGCATTATTACTATTAGGACTAATAATGGGAAAATAATTATAGGAGCTGTGCCCCAAGCCTCCTGCCGCTCCAGTGAGTAACAACCTGCATTAATAAAGAGAAAATGAAATCCTCAGCTTCCACAGGCAAACAGGCAGCATCAACAACCCAAACGGTGGTTCATTATGGTAAGCACAATGGCGACCCCTTCACTATGCTCACTATACTCAACTTAACTGCACTCTCTATGTCTATAGATGGCTAGGTCTTACAATCTGTCATTCTTTCACTCTCTCACTATCTCATCATCTACTGTATTACTCTACTCTCTCTCTCTCTCTCTCTCTCTCTCTCTCTCTCTCTCTCTCTGTCTCTCTCTCTCTCTCTCTCTCTCTCTATCTTGCCCCTTCCCTCTCTTTGCTCTGACTGACCATGTCTCACCCTTTCTCTTTCTGCTTTCTCCTTTTCACTCGTCCTCTCAATTTGCTAAGCCTTATCATCTCTCTCTTGTTTCTCTCTCCCCCCTTTCTCTCTGCTGTCTCACAGTATTTTCTCTCTTTCCTTTGTCCCTTTGACTCTCGCTGTCTCACTTTGCTCTACTTCATTCTCTCTCTTCCTCAGTCTTCACTCTGCCTCACCATCTTTCTCCCTTTCACTCTCCCTCTGTTTTCTCTCTCCCCGTTTTCTTTTTCTCAATTTCTCTCCCCTCCCTCTCTTTGCTGTCTCACCGGGTCTCTCCCTCATTCTCTCTCTTTGCTTTCTCCCTTTTGCTCCCCCTCTCCCTTTGCAGTCTCAACATCTCTGTTCTCTATCTCTCTATTTCTCATTTTGTTTATCTTCTCTCTTCCCCTCTCACCCACAACCTTTCTCCTCTCACCATCTCTCTTCATAACATCTCTTTCACGCCTTTGTCTCCTGCTGCTATTTTGCCACCTTTCTTCCCCTCTTTCTTTGCTCTATCTCTACATCTCCCCTCTCTTTCCCTCCATTATTTGCTATTTCTTTCTCTGTCTTCCATCGATGTCTCTGCTCCATCTTTCCAATTCTTTGCCCCAGATCTCATTCTCTCTGCTTTATCTCTCCATCTCTCTCTCTCTCTCTCTCTCTCTCTCTCTCTCTCTCTCTCTCTCTCTCTCTCTCTCTCCCCCTCTCTCTCTCAGCTGTCTCCTCCGTGCCCGCTCCGGGAAGGATTCATAATTAATAAGCTGTTAGGGTAATGAAAGGAGAGCGTGGTGAGGAAGAGACCAATTAATAATAAGGGAGAGAGAGAGAGAAAGAAGAAAGAAAAACAAACTATTCATTTCACCTTAATGCGCACATTCATGCTGACATGAATGCACAAACTGCACATGTACCTATAACAACACACATACATTCACTTCAGCACACTCATGCTCATGCAGCAAGGTGAGGAAATAATAGGAATTAAAGTGCACAATATCAGCATACATTACTCATGTGCCTTGTCCCAGTCTATAAGTCAGTGCTAACTGTTCCATCCTGAACTGACACAGACACACACACACACACACACACACACACACACACCACACACACACACACACACACACACACACACACATCTTCTCCTGCACTCCCTCAAAGCCTCCTTCCTTCACATTTGCATTCAGGTACACCGCTCCAGTCCCATTCAATAGCTGCCGAAGTCCTCGCGTTCAGCTCCAGGGGCTACCTGCCAAATCTCACAAGGTCACTCCGCCCTTCTCTCTCTTTCCTGAATAAAATAAAATGCTCAAAATAACCTCAAATCAACGTTTATACAAACACCGTAAAATGCCTTTCGCTATATTAAGCTTCGTCACATAAATCATAAATAGGTGTCACATAAATCATGCGTATAAAAAGCACGCACCAAGGGCAGGAGGCCAAAATAATAAAAAAAAAGATAATAAAAACGTAATGTCCTTACATAAAACAAGTTGTGACAAATCAAAGCTTAAAGTGATCGAAAATGAATTTGTAAACCTGCTCACTGTTGTGGTCTCACGTATACATACTATCAGACACTATAATTCTGTTCCATTTCTATGCACCAGCCAAAGAAGAGAAACCTGTTGATTGTAAACATAATAAAAGTCAAAGGGCAGTAATGAGTAACAGTAATCAGCAGCAACCTACAGACAGAGCTCTGTTCTCCACCACAGATTAGTTTCTCCTGGCTCATTTTGGCTACATTGATTGTGTTTTGATTAAAGGTGTCTAGCTTAGCCATGCTACAAACCAATGTTACAATCATGCCTTAAAGTTGAGATGACATTCACTGCATGTCCAAATGTTTGCAGACACCGCTTACAATGAATGCATTTAGCTACTTTAAGTGGCATCCATTGCAAAAAGATGTGCAATGGCACACACAGCTAGTCCCTATAGAGAAGTATTACCAATATAATATATAATATATAAGATAAGAAACAGATAAAACCTATAACCACCATGCCTAATGCCAGGGGTAGAAAAACATAAAGCCCTCCAGAATGGAGCTGTGGAGCAGTGGAACTGTGTTCTCTGGTATGATGGTGCTCCATCTAATACTTTTGGGATGAGCTGGGAAGTTGGGGTTGAGCCTTCTGTGGAAACTCCTATTTAATACCCCTGATTATGGAAAACACAATGAATGAGCAGGTGTCAATACATTAACAAAGAAAGCCCAGCAGCTCCTCTACTTTCTGCGGAGACTGAAGAGAGCACACCTTCCACCACCCATCCTCACCATGTTCTACAGAGGGACTATAGAGAGCATCTTGAGCACCTGCATTACCGTCTGGTTTGGGAACTGCACCATCACGGATCGCAAGACCCTACAGCGGATAGTGAGGACAGCCGAAAAGATCATCGGAGTCCCTCTCCCCTCCATCAGTGACACCTACACCTCTCGCTGCATCCGCAAAGCCACCAGCATTGTGGAAGACCCAACCCACCCCTCACACAGTCTCTTCACTCTGATGCCGTCCGGCAGACGATACCGGAGCATCCGAGCCTCCATCACCAGACTCTGCAATAGGTTTGTTCACCAGGCAGTCAGACTCCTCAACTCACTGAGACAGAGCTGAAACTGAACCGCACACCATTCTTCACACCACATAGACCACACCAACACAAACACTGGACTGTAAACCACCCAGCACTCTACACACACACACATACACACACACACACGCACTCGGCACACAGAGACTGGATCATCCCCATCCTATCAGCAATATTTGCTGCACACCAAGAACTACACTTCTACCTCAGTAACTGCTGTTATCATGCACATCTAGATGTACAGTATGTTACATATCTCTTGCACCTTATTCCCACCACTCATCTCACTTCTTTGTACCAATCGGTATTGTACTGTCCTGTCCTGTCTGTTGAACTGTCTCTTGTTCACTGTATTTATTGTATTTATTGTACTGTTTGCACTTTATGTCGTCCTATTGTATTGCTGCTCCATGTTGCACCTTGGTTCCGGAGGAACGCAATTTTATTGCACTGTGTACCTGTACTCGGTTGTAATGACAATAAAAAAGCCTTGACTTGACTTGATTTGTCCATGTAGTGTATCTTTAACTTTATTGGCTTCCAAAAGTCAGAATGCTGGTTTGAAGACAGGCTGATATGCTATTTTTTCTGTGATTTGTAAATGTATAATATGTTAAATTAAATTGTATATCTTAAATAATGTCACGTTATTGTCTTTTCCATGTAATGAATGTAAAATACACAACAAAAACTCTACTCTTGGTCTCGACTTGACTTGGCTACAACAGAGTCGTTGTCATTGACTCTCTCATTCTGCATTGGCCTTGGTTTGGACTCGGCTACAACAACAACTTGGCCTCGAGTCGGTCTCACTTTCAGAACAGTGTTGATTTGAACTCTACTACAGTGTCTCGGTGTTGACTTAGTGTAATGTGAACTAGCTCCCACAATGTTCTGTTGTTGAATCTGTGTCACTCACACATACAACAGGAATTATCAGCAGTACAAACATGACAATTTATAATATCAGCACTGACGTTTATGGCACAATAATGTTAATGTTATGTAGCAGAGTTCTAGAAAAGTGTGACCATATTACTATGGCTGGGCTGTCCACCACTGCCAGTCTGTCCATTATAAAACAGAACACTTGTGTCTAGTAGGTTGTATAAAATGTTCATGGTATTATAACTGTATCTGAAAATATCATAGTTTTACAGTATCATGTAATACAATATCTCAGTTATGATATATCAGTTATTATTATTATTATTATTATTGTATTATTGTTTATTATTATTATTATTATCATTATTATTGTATTATTGTTTATTATTATTATTATCATTATTATTATTATCATTATTATTATTATTATTATTATTATTATTATTATATTGTTATTATTATTATTATTATTGTATTATTGTTTTTATTGTTATTATTATTATATTGTTATTATTATTATTATTATTATTATTATTATTATTATTATTATTATAACAAAGTGAAAAAAGGGCAAATACATAAAATAAATAAGAAATCTCCACATGAAGGGGAGCTTCTTCACACTATTTTGTTTTGATTATTTTCATTATTGGCAAATTTGTTCATTATTTTCTCCATTAATTGATTGATTGATTGATTGGTTGTTTTTTAAATGAATAAGAAAAAAAGGAATAAGAACTGATGGGATTGTTTCTACGGTTTCATTTTTGCATCAATTTTCATACCAACATAGACCTGAAACCAACTGCTGCAACCCTCCTGGACACTGTTGAAAGATCCACTGACTGTTTGGGTTTCCCAATGGTCTCTTAGCCCAAAGATCGTAAAATGGTAGAGTAAGCATGATGCACACTCTGCTTGTTAAGACGATCTTAATGCTTTGAAGCTTTATAAACTGTGCCTATAATGGAAGCATTTTGATTGGGTCATTGTTGTTTGCCCGCATGACTTGCTGCTTTTACATGGTGTAACTTCCATGCAAAGCAGAAGTTTTATTGCTGAAGAAAAGATGCAAATGGGCTTCAATGAACAGCTCCCAGCAGTTTCTCCTTGTAATGGGGCGGATCTTGAAAGGCGAGGAAAAATTGTAATATTGAAAGAGTGATTAATAATGCAGAGCTAACCTTGAAGACCCATGCTTCACAGAGGAGAAAAACACGGAGTAAAGAAGGGAATTCGCTCTCGATCTTATGGGCATCACCACACGACCCATCTTCAGCCTCAGAATAGCTTCATCCTCATTTAGAAACCTGCGTCTGAATGAGTGTGAATTACAGTGTGATGAGAGGAGAGTAAAATGTGTGTGTGGGTTCCTTAAAGAGAATAATTTAGAAACCCGTGCTGCAGCTACTGTAATTTCCAGGTCCGTGCATACAGGAGCTGACATAGGGTAAAGAGAACAAAGGGATTGCATCAAAGCTCACATTATTTAAAACTTACAGTCCAGTGCACCTCACTAAGCCTTAACGCTGGACTGAAGTGACTGGGCTTTGGGAACAACACCACTTCTTTTCATTAGAACCACATATTACAAGCTGCTCATCCTCCGGGGGGGAGGGGGAGAGGGCATATTTCTTCTGTTCATGCGCAAACACAGACACAAACACACACATGAAGACGCACCAATATGCGTTTCAAATCGATCTGCTTCTCCGAGGCTTTGGAGGCAATCAGGAGGTGGAGAGTGGTGTCTTGCTTTGCAAACCCACCTGATTCACTCTCATCACTCTATTCCTCATTCCAACTGTTAATCCATTGCTTGAGCTGTAGTTTCTGATTGTAACACACAACATGCATGGTAGAACCTTTAATAGGAGTGACCTCTAAGGAGTAAGGAGCCCCCATTTTCTTCTTGACCCCCTGAAATTGCTGGGTTTTTTTTGCCAGTAATTGTACTGAAAAACAATAAAGATGTAGGAGTGGACCTTGTGCTGTGCAGTGTAAATAACATTGAAATAAATCACAAAGTGCATTAGCTTCTAGAAACCTAAGACATGTCCACCACAAGAGGAGGACGTGATGACCAAAGTGACCAAAGTGTGGATAGAGAATATTCTATTCTGGAGCAGCAAGTAAGAAACCCGTTTTAATATGCACACAGCTATATTTAGCAGCTTAGTGTGATTCATTATAACAAAACACATAACACAGTATCCTGGAAACACAGCAGAGTGCATTCTTATATTTTCAGCAAGGTCATGTGATGTAAGCCTGAAGAAAAATGCAGTGTTGTATTGTATTATTTATGTGTATATATATGTTTAATAGAAAATGAGAGAAACCTCAACATCTGAATATAACATCAAATGCTTCAGTATTTCGATGTCTTTATTATCGTTTCAGCTTCAGGCCTTGTCTACAGAAATCTGGAGGGGGATTTGCCAAAGCCTTGGTTAATGTTATAAATTGAAGGGAATTTTATGCTTCATCAAAGTAATCCTAAACACATTCAATAATGCTGAAGTCTTGACTCTGGAAAGGAGAGTCTGTTGTCTTGAGACCTTCAGGAGCTTGAACAGTTTGATGTGCAAATGTTCTTCTCTTTTGCTTCTTAAGCAGCTCCACATTCTTCCAAACCCAATGTTGAGTGGTCTTCTCACAGTGGAAGGAGGAAGAGAAACCCCTGTGGATATTTTTCTGATTTTTGAAGCAAGATTGGAGCTTGATTTTCTCTTCAGGCAAGCTTTCCCAGCTAGAACGTTCTGGTTAGTAGAACATTACAAGAACATTCTGAATGTTATGATTTTGGTTCTGTCAAGTTTTCTGAAAATTCCAAGAACAATTTTTTTTTGTACTTTTTCTTAATGTTAGTTTAAGTCTATCTGGGATTGTTGTGAATGAAATATTATGATAACATTAATTATGTCATTTTCAGAACATTCCTGGATCTTCATTTCTGTAGCAGGCTAACTTTCCTGGAACCTCTTTAAAACACTGCTGAATGGGTCCATTAATGTTCTCTGCTGTCTGGGCTCTTATTTTAATGGGGCTGTTCATGTTTTCTGCCATGTCTTATTGTCTTTTGACCTTATTCCTCCTTATGTAAAATATATTTAAATACAATGTGTCCCAAGAATTGTGTTACATTTACACGATTTGCACACAATTATCTACACAATAAGAGTCTCAATGTGTTCCGATCCACTTCTGGGGTAGGCAAGCTTGTCTTAATATGCTTAAAAAAATGGTGATAAATGACATCATATGATGAAAACCTTAACAATGTTAAAGTGTTAGTATTTTATTGTAACACTAAAAACAGGATGCTGTATATTTAAACAGTAACATTTAATCAATGGCAGAATTTGAGTTCAAATTTTAAAAAAATAAATCACACACTGATAGTAACCTGCATTCCAGATCCAATATTATAATTGGGTCATTTTTTAAATCTTGTACAAAATATATATTAATATATTGACATGTAAAATATACTGCCCAGCCCTAATCAACGGATGGTACTGTTTTGCAAAATACACAGCATGTTGCTCGTGCGATGTGGTCCACTCTTTTCCAAAAGTATTGGAACATTGAGGCCATTCTTTTTATTTTTGCTGTAGACTGAAAATATTTGGGTTTGACATTAAAAGATGAGGCAAAACAACATTTCAGCTTTTATTTCCAGGTATTTACATCTGCATCTGATACTCAGTTCACAAGATAGCACCTTTTGTCTGAACCCATCCATTTTTCTTGTGAGCAAACGTACTGGAACAAATAAACCTAAAATAGATTAAAGTGAGTAAGACAACATTTAGTTGCAATTCATTTGCTTGGAAAACTGCATTAAGCCTGTGACCCACTGACATCACTAAACATCTTCTTTTTTAATGCTTTTCCAGGCTTTTAACAGCAGCCTGTGCAGTTTGTTTTGGGGGTTTACTCCCAAATGAAAGCTCTTTTGGCCTGAAGTCTGGAGAATCCTTCCACTTCTCACCCCTGATGCACTCCTTTTTAGTTCCAGCGGTGTCTTTTTCGGCCATTATCTTCTGGATAATGAATGATCCGCCAATTAGTTTCTTAATATTTACAGATAAACAGTTTATGTAGATGTCTGAGTTCACTGTACTGCTGCCACCATGTGCAACATTATCAATATAGATTAAAGAGCCGATCCCTGAAGAAGCCATGCAAGTCAAAGCCATTCATTCACTGTGTTTCACAGATAAGCTTGCATGTTTGGGATAATGATCTGGTACTTTTGTTCTCTAAACTTTAGCTTTTCCATCACACTAGTAAAGGTTAATCTTTGTCTCATCAGTCCATGAAAATTTGTCCCAGAATTTCCAAGGCTTGGTTCTGTATTTCCAGCCTGCTCAACCTGTTCTTCTTGTTAATTAGTGGTTTACATCTTCTGGTGAAGCATCTGAACGTTTGTTCATGAGGTCTTCTGCGAACAGTAGATTGTGAGACCTTCAATCCTGCCCTCTGGAAGTTGTTGCCAATGTCACTAACAGTTGTTTTAGGGTCTTTCTTTACAACACTTGCAATGTGTCTGTCATCAACTGCTATAGTTTCCTTGGTTTACCAGTTCCACGTCTGTTACTTAGTACACCACTGATGACTTTCTACTTCATGACATTCCAAACAGTTATATTGGCTATGGCTAATATTTGTGCAAAGGCTCTGGTTGATTTTCCATTTTCTCTCAGCTTCACAATTGCTTGTTTTTCATTCATAGACCGCTTTCTGCTTTTTGTGTTGGTTACCCCTCTAACTATAAAGGCACAGTCTGAACAGATACAACCCTAATCTGAAACTGAAGACATTCAATGATATGTATTGCTTGAATAATCAATGCAACAGGACACACCTGGGCAACAAAACACAAGCCAGTTACATGTTCGAATGCTTTTGCTCACAAGAACAAATGGTTGTGTTCTGAACTGTGTATTAGATCCAGCTTTTCTCATATTCATCTTTTAATGTCAAACCCACATGTCTTTAGCTGTGTTCTAAGCTATGAGTTACTATGACAGGATGCAGAGACCTTGACAACATGAGCGGGTCTGTGTTACAGAAAAGGTCCTTGTTGACCAAGAGCAGTTTAGTCTGTGGTGAGGGAGCTAAAGCTCTCGTAATTGCTTGGTGCATTACTGTGTTAATATCCATTAGAGGGAAAGCAATGTTCATATGCCTTCAAATGATTTGGTGCTGTATTTTAAAATGTCATTAGCTAAAATTCCCTTATCGAATGATAGCCATTCTTTATGAAAGGCCTGCTATGGGAGTGTATAATATGCATGATTTTTAAATCTCATAGCTGAATCTGAAAACACTTATAGCCTCATTTTAGCAAAATGCCCCGTGGACTTTGCCCTGACACTTTATTAACTAAAATGGGGAAAGTTGAGAGAAGGAATCTTGCACGTAATGCTAAGTGGACTCTTAACAGCTCCTGTTCACACCAATTAATCATTCAGCTTCCACTCCACTTTAGAAACATTTGACACACTCTCTGGCTGCTTTCATTTATAGAATCGCTTTTCTCCAGCCTCAGACTGAGCTGTTAGCTCCACTAAACTCCTTCAGGCCCAAAGCTCTGCAGATTGGACTGGTTTCTACTCATTCAGGTCATGATGGTTCTTGCTCATTCAGGTTATTAGGGCCTTGGTGTTTAGATGAAGTGTGTTAGAACTGGGGAAAATTTTTGATTTTGAAAATTTTTTTTTAGCTTACAACCTTCTGCCCAGCTGCTCTGAAAACGGCTTTCAATACAAAGTTCATCATAAGTCCACAATATCTTCAAACCATCTCCACAAAGCTTCCTCTAGGACAACAGTTAGACCTTTCACACACTCTCACAAGGACCGTCACGAGGACAATTGTATATAATTCTCTTTCATTTTTTTCTAATTGTACTGCAGGATTTTGAGATATCAACACCGTTCTATAGATTCACATATTATAGACATATCGTCATGGTCCCAACTCCAGGAGGGGTCTGGTTGTGTGGGTCAGACATGTCTACAGGTTTTTTTTATTGGACATGTTTTCCACTTAGCAACAGACTTTTGCAGAAATATGACAAATAGAAATGAATGGGGTGCAAAAGTTTTGGCAACCACTGGGGGTACCACAGCAACCACTTGAAAACACCTTAGCGACTGCCTGAAATACCACTGCAATCATCTTCCAATGTTGTAGCACATACATAGAAAGCCCTTAGCAATTCCTTAGATACCTTACCAGAGATACCTTAGCAACACCATACCAACCACCTACAACACTGTAGCAACTGCTTAGAAACACCATAGTAACCACATGGGATATCATAGCAACCAGCTAGGTACTTCATTAAAACCAGCTTGAGCTAGGTAGCAACAGCCCGACAGAAAGTGGGAAGCACTTAAGCTGTACAACCATTGTAGGTTTTCTTCAGGAAATACACGGTTCTAATCTAATTAATTCCTCTAATGCCTCTGTCTGTGTTTTTGTTCTTTTCTTTGAGGGAAAGCACTTCATACAAGCCCCACTGGGGCTTTCACTTTCTCTGCATTCTTTTTTTTTACAGTAACTTTTTTTTTTCTTGTTTACTGCACAAATAAGTAAGTAAGTAAGTAAATAAATAAATAAATATGGTTATTTTATAAATACTGTCACTTCTCTCTCTCCCTTTCTCTTTCCCACTCCCTCCCTCCATCCAGCTTGTTGCTATGGAAGGTGGAAGGTGATATAAATGACTTTTTCCACATCATGTGGAGCTGTGTGTGAGAATGGACTAATTGGGTGTATTAAGTTTTTCAAGCATTTCTAGCATTTCCTGCTTGTTTATCTACCAGCCCTAGCATGCATACACACACACACACACATGCACGCACACACACACACACATACACATGCACACACACACACGCACACACACACACACGCACACACACACACGTATTGGTATTGGCAATTTTATAACGATTCTCCATTCATGCAAATCTGTAATTCATGCACTTAAACGTGCATCGTTTCATTTATGGAATTTGGCCGAGGCTCTCATCCTAAATGTCTTACAACGTAATCACGTCTACATGAATAAAATGTATTACATCAACACAACGCTACCATGCAGATTACATACATTTGGTAATAGCAGTGCTGTTGTGTTGATTCCTTTATTCAGAACAAATTCAGCACATTACATTTTTTCAATGTGAACACATTACTGCTTAACTTCAACCAAACAGGAACATGCCAGCCCTTTTACTACTGAAACAAGCATGACCCATATGGGAATCACGAAAATGTTCCATGTTCCCAAAATGTCAGAATTTTCATTCCCTTTTTAATCCCTGGAGAAAATGGTGGTATAAACCCAGCAGGTAATGGAGAAGTGGATGCATGAGTGGATGAGTGTGTGTGTGTGTGTGTGTGTGGTTGTACTACTGCAGCTGGACTCAAAATAGTGGACTAGACACTTTCCGTGTGTGTGTGTCTTCACTGTCGCCACTCACTCTGAGTAAACGTGAAGGCTGGAGCTAAAGAGCAGCTAACAGGAGCTGACGAGCGAAAGCTTACTGCTGTCCTGATCAGCCTGTTAAACACACACACACACACACACACACACACACACACACACACACACACACACACACACACACACACACACACACACACACACACACACACCTGCCTTGCCAGTCGTTGCACATAGGCTTTCTGCAACAGTTCCACTTCAGTGCAGCTGTAAACTCAGCAAATGTTTACTTGTTCTGCTCCTACACCCACACCTACAGCAGCCATAGAACAATAGAGCTGAAGAGGAGCGAAGAGAGACAGAGACAGAGACAGATGAGGCTGGGGTCTGGGGACATGAGTCTTAGAAAACAGTGGGGGAGAAAAGGAGGAATAGAGAGAAGAAGAAATAAAAGGCAGGGAGAAAGGAAAGGCAGGTGAGAGAGGAAAAGTGGAGCAAGACAGATGTGGTGGCCATTAATGTGAGATGGAGGGAGCAGAATTGAGGAGACAGTGAAATGATGGATGAGGAGTGAGAGAAGGGGAGGTGAAAGAAAGGAAAAGAGAAGTGACCAAGAGAGGGAGCAGGAGAGGACAGGAAGATGGCTGAAGAGAGGCAAAAGAAAGAAAGAGAAACAAACAGAGAGAAAGTATAAATACATAAGTAAGGTTAAGGGCAGACCAGGTAAGAGAGTATAAAGGACAGGAAGGCGGCTAGAAAAAGAAAGATAAACAGCAAACAAGAGAGACATGAGAAAGGAAAGGTAGAGAGATAATGAGAGTCAATCAAAGATAGTTAAACAAAAAGTGACCAAGAGAGAAAATTAAAAAGAAAGAGAATTAAAAAAAGAAAGAAAGAAAGAACAGGAGTGTCAAAAAGAACAGCTAATTAGAGTCAAAGAGTAAAGTAGTGACCAAGAGCATAAGATAAGCTAGAGTATAGCTAGGGAGAGGCAAGAAAGAAACAAAGCACTTAAAGAAAGAGAGAGACAGAGAGAGAGAGAGAGAGAGAGAGAAAGTGGGCAAAAAGGAAGAGTTAGTGAGAAAACAATGACAGACTGAGGAATGGCTGGAAGAGAACAAAGTGAGAGAAAAGATAAAAAGATCAGAGATGCAAAGAAAGGACAGAGACAGAAAGAAGCACTGACTGACAAAGAAAGAAAGGCAGAGGGACAGGTTGGAGAACATTACAGAGAGAGAGAGAGAGAGAGAGAGAGAGAGAGAGAGAGAGACAGAGAGAGAGAGAGAGAGAGAGAGAGAGAGAGAGAGAGAGAGAGAGAGAGAGAGAGGGGGAAGGAAGGAAGAAGGAAGGAAGGGAAGGAAAAGGGAGAAAAAGAAAGAGAGAGAGAGAGAGAGACAGAGAGAGAGACAGAGAGAGAGAGAGAGAGAGAGAGAGAGAGAGAGAGAGAGAGAGAGAGAGAGACTATGTGGTGAATGCACCCTGACAAGCTGTCATAACAGCTAGAATCCAGCACCCATCAGCCAGGGCAAAGTGCAAAGGAAAAGAAGAAGGGATGACGAGATGAGAGAGAGAGAAAGAGCGAGTGAGAGAGAGAAATGCACAGTTTGGCTTGCAGCGCTCCATCACTGTAGTGAAATGTCCTCAGTGTTGAGCTTTTTCTAATAAAGCTCCACTCCCTCTGCTCTCACTGTCAGCATCACCACGGCAAACACAGCTAATGTACATCTACACACAGCTGTCAGACCTCACACTGCTTCACTCAGGCGTCCTCACACAACCACCAATAAATGTTAGATTTCAATCTGATTCTATTTCATTATTTTGACAAATTATAAGACATATGGGGCTGGGTAATACATTTTAAATACCAATATCAATATATCAAAATATAATAAAAATATAAAAAAATATCAATATATCAAAATATAATAAAAATATAAAAAAAATATCAATATATCAAAATATAAACACAGGTTACCTGTGATTTACTGAGTGGGAAATGGTTTGGTTACGAGAGGGATGACACTCAGTGCAGGCTTGTATTGTAGAAACAGGAAATGAAGGTAACTCTTTAAATAGACAGCCTGTTGTGTTTCTTGCGTTACAATAAAATACTGATACTTTAAGAATTTCATAATTTCATATTGTATCATATATTGCCATTTATCTTAAGCATATCAAGTGAGTTTTTAGTCGTATGGCCCAGCTCTTAATATGTCTTTTGAGAATGACATTTAAGACATTTTAAGCTGCTTGTGACCAACTCTGTTTTCCATAACTTCCATTTATGACCATATAATATATTCAGTAAGTATATTAAAAGCCTAATAAATGTACTATAAGCAGATCTTTTTTTATATTTGTAAAATTAGTTGAAACTTTTCATTTATAATGAAATTTCTAATATCAAACACTGTAAGGCATGATGCCAGCATGTCTGTTCAAAGCCAGTTTATGATGTTATCTAAACTGCTGTAAGCGTTTTCTACTTGCTCTGCAATTACAGCATCAGGACACTAGTTGTTGATGGGCTTTCTAAGCCAATTTCTTGACCTCACTGGCATACTACAATTGGTGATGCCTGAAACTGAGCAGATTATGTTGGTGCTGGAACTAATAGCTAATACTAACAAGAGACACTTATTTTAAAATTTGTGCATAAAGGGGAGAAGACTTCAGAGGCAATGATTCGTTTGGCCATCGTCTGATTCAATGAACGAATTCAGTTCATCCACTGAACTTAACAATTGCAGCAAATGCAGAAATATGATACTACCAAGCCAACCAATCACAGCAGTTACATTTCTGGGGAGGTGGATATCAGGCTGTGGGGTAGGGCACGGCATGGAGAACACAGCTAAGCATCACTTAGGTCCTACTTAAGGCATAAATTCA
This sequence comes from Acestrorhynchus altus, assembly GCA_034509495.1. Lineage (NCBI taxonomy): Eukaryota > Metazoa > Chordata > Actinopteri > Characiformes > Acestrorhynchidae > Acestrorhynchus > Acestrorhynchus altus. The sequence goes on along the minus strand of JAVGWO010000027.1, from coordinate 8,017,551 downwards.
ATGCAGAAGCCAAAACTGCCCCGAAAACAAATAAACGGAGCGCATGTCGTTAAATTACACAATCAATGTGCCTCAATACCTCTTTTTAAAGATCCCACTAACTTCTAGAATCTACTTTCTAGATTTTACAGGATGTGTGGGATTCCTATCATCTCATAGGCCAGTTTAAGTCATATCAGGCTTTTCATTCACAATCTTGTCTGCTTTCTTCTGGTCAGGGTCACGGAGGGTCCAAAACCCGGAGCTTGAAACGTAGAAACAGAGGGAGCCAATCAATCACACCACATACATCCATTCACACACACACACACACACAGATACTTACCACGTGCATTTTGGGAGGTGGGTGGAAACATGTACAGACATGGGGAGAACACCGCACTCTCCTCATAGACACTGGCCCAGGGGACTGAGCCCCAACCCCAGCGCCCTGGAGCTGTGACACACATGCCCCGTGTTGCTAAGATGACACCTTCCCAAATACACATGGTGATTGAATTTGCCTACGCTAAACTGGCCTGCACACTAGAAACAGAGGTATGAAATAAGTACTGTTTTGTACTCAGAGGTACATCTTTCATAAATGTATCCTCAAAGGTGCAATTTGCACGTCTGCTACATAATAGTATCTTAACTGGTACAAAAACAGAAAAGCACTTACACTAAAAGGATACAGCTCCCACGTCAAGCTTTGTACTCCTTTGACTACAAATCTGTACCTCATTACTATGTAGGTGTGAGTGTGTGAGTGAATGGGCCTATGTGGTACCCTGCGATGGACCAGCACCATGTCCAGAGCATATTCATACTTTGCAGTTGCAGATGGACGAATGAATGAATGAATGAATGAATGAATGAATGAATGAATGTGTCAGGAATGGTGAGCTGAGAAGACCAACACGAAGAAATGGAAGAGGCTGAACAAACACAAGGCATTAACAGTGACTGGACATCTACTGAAACAAACAAAAACAGCAACACAAGGAAGGACACAGACCGACTGAAACAAGGGTCTTGAGTGCATGGACAACATTGACCACACCTGGGACACACTGAGGAGCGGGCAGGGTTATGAATGAAACACAGCTGGGAATGGGCGGGGACAAGACCAAAAACAAGACACGTGCTCAGAAGCAGTGGGGAATAAACAAAACCAAGACGAGACGGGAAGACAGGAGATAGACGGGACAAATGCAGGACAAAATGACTTTGAATCAAAGAAATAAGAGAATACTTTGCTGAATGTTATTTTAATAAGTTATAATGGATGATTACATTCCAAATAGCCAGAGAATTAGCTGTGTCCCGTGTCCTGTGGGATAGTGGAGTGTATGAGGAGTTTGAGCATGATAGCCCACTCATCCACTCATCCTAAGTGAAGCATTTCAAAAACGAAACAAACAGATCACTTCAGTATCAGTATGAGAACAGAAACAGTGGAACAATTGTATCATGTCTTCTTTACCAACCATGACTTATCCCTGTAGGCAGAGTGGTTACGGGCTTTGCTGTTGAGCAAACAGACTTGTGCGTATTTGGTCAAGCCTGCATTCTGCTTTTCAGACTTTGTGTTCTTCTTCATACTGATCATCAGCTGTGATGAGAGCTGTCATAATAAATACTCTGCTGTTTCAAAATCAGCACAAGAGCCATTGCACGGTGCAGGATATGTGACAGAAGCAACTGCTCAAACTTCTTTGTGTACAGCCTGAGAGCCCTATAAATAACACACACACACACACACACACACACACACACACACACACACACACACACACACACACACACACACACACACACACGACGAGACAAACTGTTCAGTTCAAACATCATATCTGCCATCATAACCAGCTTTGGTCCAGTGTAAACAAATCCAGGGGAAAAAAAGACAATATTAGTCTAATGACTGTCTCTCATGATACACCCACGGACACACACAGTGACAGAGCAGTGTTCTACATATGAAGAATGTCAGGCGTACAGTGAAAGAGGCAGTACCAACTATAAGCCCCTCCGCTGAATTATAGATCATACAAAGCCATACATTATTGAGAGGCATGTTAGGGGTGTAGAGCGCAGAGGAGAAATGTATTGGAGGCAAAGAGCCAGTGCTGTGGGGATATGAGTGAGAAACCGCACTAAAGGGTGGTAAAGACATTCAATAGTAAGAGAGACTGCAAAATAGAAAATGGGAGAGAAAGGTAAAAAAAAACAAAAAAAACCCTCTGCATTTCAAATATCTGCGCTTGTTATAATACCATACTAAAATATTTAACACTGTAATGCCCTGAAATATCAAACAAACCAATTACTTGCAAAAAGTTTTCTGGCACTTGCACGATGCATTATGCATTTACAATGATGCCATTTGAATCAGCATCTTTTACTGTGACTTGGGCCTTTTCCAGTAAATTATATATTTAATTCACAGCAGAATATGACTAAAACTAAAGCAGATGTCAAACTGCAGCGACGGCGAAGCCATGACAACAACCAACAATTTGAAACAACCTGTCGGCCTGCACAAGCGTTTTAATTGGGTTCTCTGATGCACACTAATGCACACTTGAACTTATCCATCTTAGAAAGTTAGAATATCATCAAAACTTGATTTTTATTCATACAACCAACCTTTTTCATTAATGGTACAGTCATTACATGACTCATACAACAGCTCATGAAAATCAGAAATGCAGTGTATTATTAGAATATTTCTATTCTATTCTATATTATATATTTCTATTTATATTATTAGAGCATATTGGCACTGTGGGCAGCTGCTGAGTCCTGCTGGAAATCAGTATCTTCATAAAGCTTGTCAGCAGATGGAAGCATGAAGTGCTCTACAACCTCCTGGTAGACGCTGCGTTGAGTCTGGACCAACACCAGCAGATGACACCACTGAGTTTCACATCATGGTTTCAGTGCCTCTCCACTCTTCCTCCAAACTCTAGGAGCTCGAGTCAAGACTCCAGGACTCCATTTGATTTTTAAATGAAAAGCAAAATTTACCTTCATCTAAAAAAAGAGGACTTTGGAGCACTGAGCCACAGTCCAGTTCTTTTTCTTCTTAGCCCTGGTAAGATGCTTCTGACACATCTCTGTTTCAGTAGGAACATAGGCACTTGGAAGAGTTGCACAAGGAGTGGACTTCTCAAGGAACAAGCTCCTTGAGAAGTCCACTCCTTGTGCAACTCTTCCAAGTTCTTAAATCGACTTTTCATAACAGTCCTCCCAAGACTGTGGTCAACTTTGTTGCTTGTGAACATTTTTCCCATTTCATACAAATTCAAAAATTAAATGATACAGTATTCTGAGAACAGCCAGCAAGGACCTTCTGTGGCTGACCCTCTTTGTGGAGGGCGTGTTGATGAATGTCTTCTTAACAACTTTCAGGGCAGCAGTCCTCTGTGGTTGCATGTGTTGAACTAGACACAGTCTTTATAGTGCTTGAATAGTAATTTACTCAAATTCAGAATGAAATATTTTAATAATCTGAGATACTGGATTTGCTTTTTTTACGGGACAGTGTAAATTTTGAATTAAATTAGGAATTAAAAACATGTTCATTTCATTATCATTTTCATATTATTATTATTTGTCTGGAGCACTACAAGTATGTCATTACTGCTGTACAAAATCTGACTGTTCAAAAGGATTGAAAGCATGTTAAGTTATTTTTGGACCATTTCTGTTCATGCATTCATCACACAACACAAAGTACAGCAGGTATTTTCAAACAGTGTTCAAGCAAAGTATTAAAAATGGTAAAAGATATATATATATTTAAGTGATCATGTGTTAGTCACACTCCAAACCATAATGGCCAGCATCTTCCATCATTTAAAGACAAGACACATTTGATAAATTCAGCAGTAAGGCTGGCAGCCCAGCTACCATCTAAGAGCTTCAGCTTCACCCACAGCCAGGGTATCTACCAATATTCCTAACTTAGGTAAGCATGGATACTAGACTACTCTTGAGAATACTAAATTTTGTTTCATCTACTTGAAAGCTCACCTCAGTCTACCCTCTCAACCCCAAAATGTCAGGAATGTTTCAATACCAAAGGAGATAAGTTGAGAATGCTGTAATTTCCCTCCCGTGCCTCCTTGGTAGGGACATGTCAAAGGATCCTGAAGTATAACATATGCAGAAGAGAATTATAGCTTTGAATGAGAACTATGCAAATGATACTGATTCCAATACACAGAGTCCGTACAAAGGATGTGCCCCTTTCTTTCTACTAATGTGTGTTGCTAAGGGCAACAGAAGCAGGTAGAGATGCATGATATTGGAAAACACTGACATTGCAGTTTTTTCTTCCTGCCCTATTTATTGCAACATTAAAAATATATGAATTGTCACAAGTCACAAGATGTAAATGATCCAACCTGTCACAATATTCATAATGCTTAACTCTGTGTATCCAGTGCGGGCACGTAAATCTGCCTTTAGATGAAAAATGGTGGGAAATGAGAAGAGGGTGGATTTTCCTCTTGTATCAAACAGCAAAAAACAGCTTTGATGTAATTTGCCTTATGCGACATTGCATGTCCTTCGAATGTGACTGTGACTGACCACCTACTCTGTATCCAACATGACATACCAGAAAGAACCTGTGAACACATCATAGTACTCTTCAGACACTGGGTGAAAATTCCCTGAACAGCATACTTTGAGGAAAAAAAAATGCATTATGCTAAACCCTGAAAGGGAACCCATCGCTCTTTATTAATTAATAAAGAGAACAAATAAATAAACTTGACATTTTTACTGTCAGCAAAACACATTTCCAAGCTATATAAATGATCAAATTCATCCAACCTTATCAAACAAGGGTTCTTCTAAGCAGCTCTAACAAGACAGCCAAGCTGAATCTCATTCAGAAATTGCTGTTCAGGGGAACCGTAGAAGACAAAATCTTGTAAACTCAGAGAAAACTGATCGTCTGCTGGTAAAACAAGCAAAAGCTGCATTTTTTATGAATACAGAATTTTCTTACACCTTACATAATTTACAAATAAATTCTTTAAAATCCTACAATGGATTTCCTGAATTTTCTTTTCTCATTTTGTCTCTCATAGTTGAAGTGTACCTATGATGAAAATTACAGACCACTCATCCTTCTAAGTAGGAGAACTTGCACAGTCAGTGGCTGATTAAATACTTTTTTTGTCCAACTGTAAGTGACCAAGAAAACTAGGATAATTTAGACATTTAAACCCAATATTAAGAACAGAATCGACTAGGAAACAGCAGGAGTAAAAGGAAGGCTCTGACCTAACAGGGAAGTCTGCTAGCTCGGACCTTCAGCTTTGATGATGGGAGGAAACAGTATGAGCGTGGAGGTCTTTTGGGTAAGAGTTTGGGTGGCTTCTGTCTGTGGTAGGAAGTCAGTCTCTGTGTGTGTGTGTGTGCGCGTGTGTGTGTGTGTGTGAGTGAGTGTGTGTGTGTGTGTGTGTGTGTGTGTGTGTGCGTGTGTGTGTGTGTGTGTGTGTTTGTGTGTGTGTGTGTGTGTGTTAATGGATGACTTTAGGCACAATGCAACATTTGATCTATGTTACAGAATATCTAGATTAGTAAAATAATTTGTGTTGTGTGCTGTGGACTGAAGATGTCAAAACAGATGTTTGGCCATAATCAAGAAAAGTACATATGCAGCAAAAAATGAAACTGCGCTTCATGAAGGAAACATCTTGCCAGCTGTGAAACATGGGGGAGGAGGAAGAATGGAGAAGACAACAGGCCAGAAAATTCTGGATGCAAATGTCAAACCATCTGTTAAAAGGCTGAGGCTGAAAATAGGACGGATTCCACATCAGGATAATGATCCAAAATCCACCACAGACTACCTGAATAAATAGAAGCTAAGGCATTCGAAATGGCCTTCACTGTCACCATACCTAAACCTCAAATGTGTGGACAGACTCTGAATAAGAGGCCTTCAGTAAGGAAGCACTGGGACAAACCCATCTAAACTGCAAGACTTTAAGCTCCTACAGAATGTGTTTGCAAGCTTGGAAGAAAGTAAGAAAACGTGTCATTTGGCCCAGTAAGCACAAACATCTGCTCAAGAGTGCATGATCATGATCTTGTCTGAGGATAAGCACTATTTCATATACAGTAAAAATGCATCATGTGAATAAAGTAATGCAGTGAAATACATTTTAGTATTTTCAATAAAAATGTTTGAATATGCAAATCACATTTAAGAAACGTTAGTGTTCATGGAGCTCTGCCTTAACTGATAAACCATTACCCAGTTCATCCCAATAAAATGCAAGAGTGCACAAGTACATACACTCACTCACACCCAGGAGAAAGTGTCAGATTGCAGTGTGGGATGATGTTCAAGATTACCAGATACAATAAATGGGCAAAACGTATTGATCTACAAATACAGAAGTAATGTCTCCCTACATGCCAGACGTCTTGGAATGGAGTTGTAGAGGTTCCTAATGGCGTCCTGCAATAATCCACCTCTTGCAGTTGGAACATTCTCACTCCCTTCCTGCAGATTTTGCGGTAAGGGCGGAGTGTTGAGTGCCCGTGCAATGAAGATCAAAGGTGATCAGACATTGTAAGAAATGACACCCCACACCATGACAGCAGACATTCGGGATATGTGAGTCGTAACTACAAACCACTGATCTTGGTGCGGACCACCGTGCCTCCACACAGGGATTCGTTGGTCACCTCCACCAAGACATCACTGACATCACTGCAGTCATGCATTGCAATCAATTGAGTCATTCTGGGGGCAACAACATGTATAAGACATACTAAGGCATATTAAAAGACCCATCATAATAGGGCTGCACGTTTATTGTTTCAGCACTCTCGTCAAATTAAAAATATTGCTAGTGCTTGATGCAAAAGGCATTTGTTCTCATTTGCCTCTTATGAAATATGGTGAAAATCCCTGCATTTTTTAATATCACCATATATATATTGTAGACAAAAATATTGCAATGTCACCTTTTTCAATATTGTGTAGCCCTACAGTATAACCACCCTTCCAAAACACCACTAAATCACTGAATAAATGCATTCTCTTGTACCTACATTCGCTGGGTTGGACAACCTTTACAGGACACCCATTCAGTATAATGAGAAACTGTAGGGCACAAATCGAAAAACAGAAAGCGTGACAATATGCTGCCCCAAACTATAAAAACAAAGTTTAAACTATTCAGTGACAGCAGCAGACAGAGAGAGAGAGAGATGAATTGAGGTAGAAAGATTTAGATCCCAATGAAAAAATGATAAGCTATAACACATGACCTATCCTACGAGTGTGACATTTCACATCCATACAAAATAAATATCACTTGAAATTAATAACACTCTATATTTGGGTATTTTGAGTGGCACACTACAATTGCTTATTAAGCTGAATGGAATTCTCTATTTTGTCTGGCCTCGGACCAAAGCCTGTCTTTGTGGGCAGACCACGCCGGTCAGTTATTATTACAAATCCATGAAAAAGGTCTCAGCAGCAGGCTCCATGTGAGCGCCATCTGACCTTTGATTTTTGGTCCCGCCCCACCAGTGAAGCCAGTAGGCCATGGGGAAGCTCTGCTGCCATCAAGCCAATTAATGAAAATGCTCATTAAGCTCATTAATGCTTTTAACTGTGAGCCAGAGGGGTGTAGCGAATGTTTAATGGGGTGGGGGGTATGACTGGTGGACAAATCATTAAAAGGAAAGCAAATGTGATTAAATCTGACACTTAGAATAGTCTGTCTTACAGGCAAAGCCTTTCTTGGCTCGTTTTTCTCTTTTCTTATACTGCAAACAAGACGGTCGTGAAAAGATTGCAAGTAAAAGATTGACCCTTATCACGGTAACCGATGTCATATAACATTTCGCCTGATATAACCTCATGCTGCACTCTGTTATACTGTCTCCACTGTTGGTGGAGATGCTGGCATTGCATCTCAGAGTCATACTGCACTCATTCTTGACGACATGCACAACCCAAGCTTTGATTGAATGCAGGATGTGCTGGACACCGCCACGGTGCACACCTGTTCGCATAGTGTATAGCACGTACACCACAGCTCTAAGAGTGTGGTTAAAGCAGACACTTTAAACGGCCAGATCTCTGCAGAGCCTAATACATACGTTGCTGCAGTGTGACTGGGCCTCCACAGAGCTCTGGGTAGATGGAATACAAACATGTTTGTTTTTGCTCAATCGCTCTAAAGTGAAAGCATCTGCGGAGTAAATTAGCTCTCATAATGGAGGTGGATGTCTTTGTGTCTGTTCAGTCAAGCGGAACCCCTTTATCCATGCAGCAGCATGTACGGCGCGAAGGAGCCTTCTTTTAAGCTTACAGGACCAGAGAGAGAACAGGCTGCTTTCCCAGAATGCACCAGTTAATGAGTTAATGAGTAAATTAGCATGAGCAGCATGCTGCTCTGTGTGAAGTATGGATACACTCACACGCGCGCGCGTGCACGCACACACACACACACACACACACATGCACACACACTTCAATTCCCAAATCCCAAACTCAAATGAACCTTAAACCACTTTCTCTATTACCATATGTTAACTTCCACCAGTTCTACTTCATATTGCAGTGTGTGTGTACGTGTGTGTGTGTGTGTGTGTGTGTGTGTGTGTGTGTGTGTGTAAATATGCATATTTTAAGTTAAAATAATTACATTTTCCCCATTTCAGTGTAATTAGTGTAGCAAAAAAATGGAAATGGCCATCCTCCATGGTCAGAGAGAGAAGAAAAGGCACCGGCTATGAGAAAGAGGAGTGCAGGTGAAAAAGAGAGAGACCACTGATGCATTTCCATAGAGAATATCTATGTTCTAACTATTCAACTGCCCACTTATCTGCTCTGGCCTACCTGACTTGCTCACTTTGTATCAATAAACTGCCCTTCTGGCTGCACATATATATATATATATATATAATGTATGTTTGTGTGTCCTGGAGATACTAAGAATGTCAGCAAATCATCTCCAGGGATGTGTTCTGCTTTTGTCTTGTGTGTCACTGTGGAGTCACTGTAGTCAGCACCAAGATCAATGGCGTCATAATGTGTGGTGCAATTTCTTATGATGTTGGATTACCTGTGGTGTTCATTACAGGCACTTTGACAGTCTAACTTTATGTTAATAAGATCCTACAACCAGTCTTCCAAAAGGACAATGCTTGTCCACATATTTTTGCTTGCCTTGAAGACACAGGTACTATGCCATGGCTGTTCGCACTGCCAGCCCTATCCCTGACTGAAAATATATGGGATGTTATTCGATGTGTTATCAACACTCCACCCCTACTGCAAAATCCTGTTTAAAGTCTTTGTCTCTGGTCTTTATCAGATGGTTTTGGAGACATGGACAATGGTTTGTACAATGCTAAGAAGCATGCTGTCATCAGCATTGGAGTGTTGGTTTTATCACGGGGTGATTCCAAGTGTGATTCGCATTGAGGATCATTTATTTGCACCAGCTGAACAAAAGATTGACCAAAGCCTAGTTTAACACTTCAGAGTCTTGGGCTATTTATTTATGTTTACATGGAACTGTTTTCTCCAAAAAGTCAGTCTCTCATTCATTTTCTCGCTTGCTCTTCCACTCAGGTCCATCCATAACATTGATACTGAATTAAGGTCAGGACTTTGACTGGGCCATTCCAAAACAGGAACTTCATTCCTCTTCACCCATTCTTTGTTACAATCGCTTGTGTGTTGTTGCATGACATTCTCTTGAGATTTAGCTCATGAGCAGATATCCTGACATTTTGCTTCATAATTGGACGGTAAAAGGCCCACATGCAGCAAAACACACTGCTTGGGTTTGCTTAAAACACCTAATTTTGCTGATCAATTCTGTTGAGGTTAAAAAATACTGGGGTGTTTACACCGGGGTTCATTCACCAATTCGCCATTTTTGGTCATGTTGTTTCCTAGTAGCATTAAAAATGGACATGCCTGTAAAGATTGGTGAAATGAAATGAACTGTGAAGCCGTGTGAAAGGAGAGAGAGAAAGAGAGAGGAAGAGAAGGGGAGAGAGAGAGAGAGAGAGAGAGAGAGAGAGAGAGAGAGAGCGAGAGAGAGAGCAGATGTGATCACGTTCTCTCAGCAGCTGTTGCAGTGCGTTAGGGCTAAAGAGGGCAGTCTGTGTTCAGCATGTCCGAGTGAATAGACGAGTGCTTTGCTCCCTCATTCCCTCTTCTCTTCTCTAGCATTCACATGGCTTTATACCTATTTTATTACATTGCAACCTGTATTTAATTGTTCCTTATCTGAAATGAAATGAAATAAAATGAAATGTGTTGTTTGCTTCTCAATAAAAATGGCAAATGTTCAAAGTTGTAGGCATGTTCTGTAAAAGAAATCATGCATTCAAATCCCTTTTAATTACAGTCTGTAAGGTAGCAGAGAACAAAAATGAATACTTTCTGCAATACATTTGCAAGCTCTCTGTTCCTTAGATGTTAGAGAAGTTTGATGGTTCACTCCTTGGACTGGCATCCATGATGGGTGTTAAGAGCATGGTTCAACCCTCAAACCCCAACAGCTCCATGGATGGCAAGGAAGCCCACCACACTTCACACTGCTCACTGTTCATTGTCAGGATTAGGTTAAACACAGGTGGAATTCTGTTGTACTGCAATTTTTTTACCATAATCATGACAAATATTAATGACTGCAAACCAAATTCATAAACTGTTCCAGCCTTTGTTCCTATTCCCACTCCATATCCTCCTCCTCCTCCTCCTCCTCCTCCTCCTCCTCCTCCTCCTCCTCCTATTAACTTCTTTTATTTCATCTACCATTGCTTTCTCACTATCATCACTCTTGTTTTGGGATTACACTCCTAAAGCAACTCATCTTCAGTCTTTCTCTTTATTTCTGCATGGTGCTCTTCTCCTATCCACCTCTTTTCAAAACCCTACTCCCCACATTCTTTTGATGCTCAACATAAAACCACTTTTATCTTCTGTTCCCTTTATTCTCAACACTGGTGACGTTCTAGGAGGTAGGGGGCCCTTTTGTGTCAATCACTCAAAGTCTGGCCAATCACATGCTGGACTATAGTCACATGCTGTCCTGTAGTCGCATCATGTGCCACTGCCAGTGTCAGTGGACCTGCCCTAACAGAGTGTGTGTGTGTGGGTGTGTGTGCTCAGTTCTTTGCACTTGACAGTATTATTTGTATTCCTAATACATGCTAATCTGGAGGGAGGAAAAGAAGAGAAGAGAAAAAAGTAGAAGAGAAGTGAAGAGTAAGAAGAGAAGAGAGAAACAGAACAGAAGAGACTAAAAGGGAAGAGAAGATGAAGAAGAGACAGAAAGAGAAGCGAAAACAAGACAAGAGAAGATGAAGAGAAGAGAGAAAGAAAAGACAGAAAGAGAAGATGAGAGAGTGAGAAAGAGAAGAGACAGAAAGAGAACACAAGAGAAGTGAGAAAGAGAAGAGACAGAAAGAGAAGAGAAGAGAGAAAGAGAAGAGACAGAAAGAGAAAAGTGGACAAGAGATGAGAATATGAAGGAGAGAAGAGAAAGAGGAGAGAATGAGAAGAAAGAAGAAGGTGTAGATGGGACAGAAAGAGAAGATGAAGAAGAGAAGGAGATGACGCAGGAGAGAGAGAGGAGAACTGTAGAGCAAGTGAGTTCCTCTCAGTTGTAAGTGGCTTCAGCTGCTGTTAGCTGGAGCTGCATCAGCGAGGAGATGACCCAGGCTCAGACCAGCTGTAGCCCAGGCAGGATGTGCTGCTCTGATGGGAGAAAAGCAGCAGGAATCTAACATTTAAATTACCCATATGGAAAAGCAATTGCCCCAATCAGCACCAAATTTAACTGATAATGAGATTGAACTGATTGAACACAGCCAGGCGTGAACACGGTCCGGCCTGTTGAATATGATGCTCACTAATGTTGAGGTTTACCATCATAACACTTTTAACATGATAGACTTATTAACACGGAGCCTTACAATAGTGAATCGTACTGCTGAATGTCTGTTTCTGTGAACAGTTAATTGAGAAAAAGTGCAAACACACACACAGCTTGTATAACCACAACCAATAGAACAGGACTCTCTGAAGCAGATAAACACACTATAAGCAACTATTAGGTGCCTAATGCCAGATGTGTACTAGAGGGGTATAAAGTCCCCATTAATTGAGTTGTAGAGCAGTGGAACTGTGTTCTCTGAAATAATGATGTTGGGATGAGGTGGGGTGGTGATCACCAAACATGCATGGCCTTATCACTGAATGCAATCAAATCCTCACAGCAATTATCCAAAACCTAGTAGAAGGCCTTCCATGGACAGTAGAGACAGTTACTCCAACATAAGGATAAACGATTTTTAAATACGCTTGATTTCAGAAGACACAATGAATGAGCAGGTGTCCCAATACTTGTGTCCTTATAGTGCAGTTAGCTGTGGATTGTGAGAAGCGCTCTGTATCACTATGATGATAAAACACACTTGTCTTAGACTGTAAGAATTCAAAAGGTAAGGCTATAAAATGATGGATTTATATAATTAAATTACAGAATTAATTTGAAAGGATTAAAAGTGGAGATTAAATGAAATTGGGCAGGACTAAATTTGCCCCAGCTGATATCAGATTGAGCAATAGAACCAATCAGAGTTTAAGTTATGTCACCTCGATTCTACTAGTTTATCTAACCTCCTTTCTCCAGCACACAGCTAATCTCTAAAACACCAACACACAAGTCTTACCAGCCACATTTAAGCTTGTTTAAACGTCTTTAAGCTCCCATTCAAAACTGTGTTCTAGTTCATGCTCCGTGTGCTAGTGAAAACTCTGAACTAGCTTAGGCTCCATGTTCATACTAGATGGTCATGGAGTCACTCAGAATGGCAACGGGTCATCTTCAGTGATGAGTCCTGCTCCTCCCTTGGTGGAGAAAACCAGCCAACCCATGTGTGGAGGCACTGTGGTCAGTGCCAAGATCAACAGTTTATTGTCACACGTCCAGAAGGCCGTGTCTTTTTCATCCAGGTGCGATTTTGTAAGAAGCCAGATTACCTTTGTTCTTCGTTACAGACACTTTCACTGAGCACACACTCCGTGCATTGTTCCAACAGAGCTCATCCACATCCACAACTTGCCTTGAAGACATAGATACTATGCAATGGCTAGTCGCATCACTAGCATCACATCATGCATCAGATGCTCCTGGATGCGCCATCAACACTCCACCCCTACCAACATATACAGGAACTGAGTGAGAATATTTTACATTGCATGGGACGGATGATATTAGTCTTCAAAGACAGAACTCTCTCTCTCTCTCTATCTCTCTCTCTTGATACTATTTCATACTAACATGTATTTACAAGAATTACTTATTAAAACCTTCCGAACTCAAATCGTTCACTTTCTCTAGCTAGAAATGAGAGATTGTATTTTGTATCACATTAATGATTTGAACATATATGATGTATGATTTATTTAAAATTGAGATTTCTGACGCTGACCATTAAAAACATGCCCCATTTCCCCCACAGCAAACATCCCATACACATACATCCAGGTCATGAAATGACACCATATTATTAAATCATGTATAAACAGTTCAAATAAGAAGATGCCACCAGATTCATGGGCTGATCTTGTCTGCACAGTTAGCAGCATTGTTTGCCAAATCACTGTGTGATCTGACATGCCCACACAGCTCTGAGTGGCCTGCAGCTCATGATTTTAGAGTACGTGACCACGATTAAAGTGCATTAATATATAATGATATATAAATGAGAATAGCACTGCATATTCTGTTACATACCTTTAGTGTAAATGTATTGTTTTGATATTTAAGACCAGCAGACAGTAGCTTGAGAACATTTAAGAATATTCTTATAAACGTCCTGTAAGATCCTTCCTAAGTTTCTACGTAGGAAAGTGCTTCTGAATCCAGCCCAAGTTCAACTTCTACTCACTGAACTACTCAGAGTAGCAGAAATATGTTGCTGGGGTGTCCAAACATTTGCACAGCACTGCAGACAGTCTGACTTGTAGGTCATGCCAAAGCCTTGAAGGAACATGATCTGATTCCCTTATGCACTTGAATGTGGATGGGAGAGGAATGAAGTTCTTCTTCACTCCCTGACTTCTTGACTCCTCTTCTCCAATATCGATGCACACCACAGTTCCCACAGGTGTAACTAAGATGTCAAACACAAATGTCTCACATGCTCAACATTTGAGAACACCATGGCACACTGGAAGAGGGAGACTCAACGTATCGGTTGTTTGAAGAAGTTACTCAAAAGGCCCATGGATCCTCTGCCGTCTGTCAGACCAGCGGCATTTATCTGCAGCTGTAATGGAGGCAAAGTTTACAGAAACTTCTGGAAATAAGTATCGGAGGTGTTACACATCCATCAGAGCCAGACCATTCATCTTTTCATCCACTTCAGGATGCTGAGGGGAGAGAGGGAATAGATAATGAATGGTGAGACACAAAGAGACAGAAAGACATCAAGAGAGGGACATCTATAGGGTATACAATTAAAGGGACAATGGACAAATGGAGGACGAATGGATGAAAAATGATGATTAGGAACATGCAAAGGTGAGAAGAACAGAGCAGTGTTTGTGTGTGTGTGTGTGTGTGTGTGTGTGTGTGTGTGTGTGTGTGTGTGTGTGTAACATGTGAGGGGAGTTCATTTCGTCCTATCTTACTTATTAATATCATCCTTTTATTTTTCCCTCACTTTTCCTTCTTCTCTTCCATCCATCCTCTTGTCTCTATTTCTCCCTCTCTCTCTCTCTTCCTATCT
>JAVGWO010000027.1:7955258-8000258 GCA_034509495.1 Acestrorhynchus altus | reverse complement strand
TTCAGGTCTTTGCACAATGCAGATTAGGGTTAGGACTCTGACTTGATCATTCCAAACTTCATTCTTCTTTAGTCATTCTTTGAAAGAATGACTGTGTGCTTAGGGTCGTTGTCCTGCTGCAAGGTCCACATTCTTGAGATTCATTTCATGGATAGATGTGCTGGCATTTTCCTTTAGAATCTGATGGTATAATAAGGAGTTTATTGTTCTCACAAGCCATCCTTGCCCAGTTGCAGAAAAACTGTCCTCTGGCACATCAGCAAGTGTGTTGAAGATGTCACCACCACCAGGACGGTCACGTACTAACTGAACAAGAAACCCTGGCTAAACGCAGAGTTCTGTACTCTGCTAGCAGCCAGGGACGCTGCCTTCAGATCTGGCAATTCACAGGAACTCAGGAAGGCTAGAAGAGTGTTGAATGCAGGTATTAAGAGGGCCAAAGCCTGAAGATGGCCACCATCATCCCAGTACCCAAGAGCTCCGCAGTGACTGGTGTGAATGACTGCCGTACAGTAGCCCTTACCCTGATAGACACAAAATTGAAAGACTGGTTATGGCCCACATCAAAGACACCATTGTTGTCAGCAGGGACACACACCAGTATGCATACAGCTAGAACTGATCCACAGAGGACATCATCTGCTTTGTGGTCCACACTGCCCTAACCCACCTGGAGCAGAGGGATTCCTATGTGTGTATGGTCTTTGTGGACTTCACATCTGCTGGTAACACCCTTGGGACTGTGCTCCTTCTTCTGTAATTGGGTCCTGACCAACAGGCCGCAGTCTGTGAGGATCTTAAACATCTCCATCTCCACACTAATCCTCAGCACTGAGTCCCCTAATAGCTGTGTGTTGAGTGCCCTCCTGTGTACACTGCTCACATTTGACTGCTCACCCACTCATCCAGGCTGTCATATCGTAAAGTTTGCAGATGACACAGTAGTGGTTGGAGCATCACAAACAGTGATGATTCCAGCTACAGGCAGGAGGTGGATCACTTAAAGGGATTGTGCAAGGAGAACAATCTCTACATCAATGTGAAGAAGAGGAAGAAGATGATTGTGGACTTCAGGAATGGCAGACACGTAGGTACTTGGACATGCACTCAAGTAACAGCCTCAACTGAAGCAACAGCACTTCCAATCTGATCAAGAAGACACATTAGCAGCTCTATATCCTCAGGCAGTTGAGGCACGCTGGACTCAGGAGGTCAGTCCTCACCTCCTTCTATTGATATGCAGTTGAAAAGTGCTCCAACATCAACATGTGGCACAGAGCCTGCTCTACTGCAGAGAAGAAAGCTCCACATTGGGTGGTGAAGGCTGCACAGAGGACTGTTGGTGTCAGTCTTTCCAACACCATGGACATTTATACTTCCAGATGCAGGACGATGGCCACCTGCACCTTGAAGGACCCCACTCACCAAACACCCACATTTTTTGCTGTGCTTAAATGCCAACTAGAGAAACACTGGTTGACACTTTAACTGGACACTCAACACTTGTGAATTACAAATCTCTGTGAATCCTTCAAACTCTCAGGGCAAAGGAATGAAATATGTAGGTTTGTTAAATAAAGCACTATTGAAAGTGAGGATCACACTGTTCTATATCTACAACTAGACCATCAGCTGGACAATAACCTTGAAATAACCCCTCGCCCACATGTATATTACACTACACCTCAGTGAATTTGGATACAACCACAATTCAGCTCAAACAACAGAGCTTAGTGCCACATTTATCATGCACTAAAGTCTAATTTCAATTTCATATGGGTCACAAGAGAACTTGTACCCCACTGAGTTTTATCACACACCGTATGGAAATGGCACAGCTGAGTCGGTAGGCCAGCAGGGTTTAGCTAAGGACAGTTATTTTCCCTGCACGCTTTCTCTCTCTCTCTCTCTCTCTCTCTCTCTCTCTCTCTCTCTCTCTCTCTCTTTCTCTCTCTTTACATTGTGGCATTCGTCCCAGACACTTACAACAAGCAAGTCCAGTCACATATGTGTGTGTGTGTGCTTAAACAAACACATCACTTTTTTAACTCTGGACTTTCAGATTCACTTTTTGCTTTTATTCTGCAGGTTAAGACAGCAATATCTGGTCACACACAAACACACTGAATTTATTTCTTTAAATACAGTGTCAGGAGCTACACAATACTGACTAAAGTTAGCTGTAAAATAAGACAATAATAAATAGGACAGTTCTTGTGGAGAGGCAGCTTGTTGGAAGTCTATAGTGAGTGACTCAACAGAGAATAGTTTATTTTCTATATGCTAGGTGCTTCAGCACCCAGCTGGTCCACTGTGACTGTATGTTGTCCACAGTGAAGTGGCTGAGGTGTTGTTGCTCCTCTATTATTTATAACAGAACTTACAGTTGACTGGGGCAGTTCTAGCAGAGCAAAAACTTAGAAACAAAGTTTTTCCTATGGTGACATCCTTCGAGAGCCTCATTTAAAGTAACAGAGTTCTTCAGTGTGAGCTATGCTGCTGCTAGTGTGTGTCTATGGAGACTGAAATGCTTTTCGTACTCAACCTCAAAACATTTTTGCACCCAGAAGTAATCAACTGATTGCAATGGCTGTGTGTCATCATTAGCAACAAGTCCCGCTTTTGTCTTGGTGGGGATATCCAAGAAATCCATGTGTGGAGGCACCATGGTCAGCACCAAGATCAACACTTTGTATTCACCAGTTACAGGTCCAGAAGGCCTGGTGTCATGCTGTATAGTGCCAGATCCTCTTTGGACTACATTACAGGCACACTAATAGCCCAATGTTACGTTAACAAGGTCCTCCAACCAGTGTCCCTTTACTGAATGCACAATCTGGTGTGCTATTCTAATAGGGCATTGCTCATTTGCATACTGCTGGCTTCTCAAGAGCTTGCCTTGAAGACACAGATACTATGCCATGACCAGTCACATTACCAGACCTACCCTGATTGAAAATGTGTGGGATTAACTGTTGGACACTGTCAACACTCTAACACTCAAATGTGCAGGAACTGAGTAAGACTATTCAAGCTGCATGGGATGGATTATCACAGGACACCATTAGGAACCTCTAACTTCATTCCACGATGTCTGACATGTTGCATTATACAAGACACACTACTTCTGTATGTGTATCTCAATAAAAATTAACCATCTGCTTTCTGAATAACAGTAAAATCCCACACTTCCTTCTGGGTGCAACTGTTTTTTTTTTTTTTGTACCTATATGTAATAATAAAAGGGCAAAACCACACACACACACACTGAAGAGTATACAGCAAGTTACAAAATGTCTTCAGTCTCCCTTTATAAAGTTCTTATAACTTTTCAATGAGGCTGACTGAAATGCATCCCAAAGCTTATGGCCTCTCTCGCTTAACTCTGTTATAGACAACTGCATTACGCAATAGCCTCTTATACCATTCACTCAATCACTGGGAACTGCACAACCACACCAAAAGGCTCATATCCACAACTGAGTCAGCATCCATACCTCCAGCAATGTGTATTTGCTGGTGTGTGTGTGTGTGTGTGTGTGTGCGCGTGTGTGTGTGTGTGTGTGTGTGTGTGTGTGTGCTTTTGTGAGATATTACGGGTCTTCAAGAAACTGCACTGCCGCAGTCTATCACACCCTGAGGTTGAGAGGAGCTGCTCTGGAGCTTTAAATGACTTTTTTTTAACAGGCCTTTCCCATTTTGTAATAAAGCACAAATCTCGGGGCTGACTGGCTATCGCTCTGGGCAGTGCTATAGTTAAAGTGAGAAATGGAGAAATATATTTCTAACTGTGCTCGTCCAATAAACCTATCAAAGCCATCGCTGATTTGCATGAATGTACCAAGCTCTAACATTTCTGCCATGTAAACCAACAGGAAAAAAAAACATTTTGAGTTTATAGTTCCAAAATGTTCTCGTAAGACATCGGTGCACAGCTTTAAAGCACACACTTTCTCTTTCCATTGTAGGAACTACTAAAGTGTATATTGGTTTAGGACAGAGAGTGTGAAATTATAGCAAATTTCAGAAATAGGTGTGAAGGTCTGTTCAGTGTCCAGTAATTCATGGGACACTGAACCACAGGTGAAGAAAATGCATTAGACATTTAATCAATGTCAAAAAAAATAGTTGCACCCAGGAGGAAGAGTTTGATTGCAGTGCTATTTCAGAAAGAACAATAAATGATTCAAAACCTTGACTGATATGGACAATATTTATTGAGCTACACATACAAAAGTAGTGTTGCTCTGAATGGAGCTGTAGAAGCTCCTAAAGGTGTCCTGTGATAATCCATCTCATGCAGCCTTCCTTCTCCTTCAGTTCCTGTAGATTTTGCAGAAGGGGTGGAGGGCTGATAGGACATCCAATAGAATCTTATACATCATTCAGGGATGGTGTGTTCAGAAAAGGTAGGACTACTGGTTGCTGGACCGCATTAATTTAACAGTGGGCTGAAGATCAGGCCTCCATGGTGCACCCTTCACCATGACACCAGGCCTTCTAGATGTGAGATGTGTGACAACAAACTGTCGATCTTGGTGCTGATCATGGTGCCTCCACACATGGCACCAAGACAAAAGCAGGATTCATCACTGAAGATGACCACTATGAGTGAAACCATGACAGTCACGCATTGCAATCATATGATTCCTTCTGGGTGCAGCTACTTTTTTTGATGATGAGTGCAAATTTTCATGAAATCTTTTATGATGTAGAACATAAAATAATGTCTTGACTTTTCATCTTTTCCTTTCAAAGAATTCTGAGCTGAACTTTTCATTGTAGAAATCCAAACATAATTTAAAGCCCTGGTTACGTGGTATAAAATATTAATTAATACCAAACATATTCCACAGAAAAGAAACAACATTTACCAATGTTCCATTCAGTAACTGTCGTTAAATCCTCTGAAAAATTGCAAACTGATGCCTGCTTAGAACTGAAAGGGCCTTTCCCATCACAGGATGATTGGCAGTGGCATCGCCATTTGAAAAAAAATGATGTTTACAATTGTTGTGTACATAAGCAGTTATAACTGGGAGGTAGGAAGTGTGTGGGGCATTGGTGGTTGGTGCTGCAAACTTTGGTCTTCAAACAAAGGATCAGCATTAGATAATGTTTATAACGTCCTTTCTCCTGAATGTATGGGCACATTTCAGTGATGCACACTGTCACATCTCTAAACTGTGAAATTGCGATGACATCATGCATTATTAAAGGCATTATAAATGTACTGCCAAACTACAGGACTGGATCTGTCAGGAACGGGTGCTGAACAGACGAAACGTGGAAGCGGAAGTACTAACAGGGTTTATTTACACAGGCAAAGCTACACAAACTAACACCAAAAACTAGAACATAAGAAACCAAGACTAGCGGAGACATGAAAACATGGACAGACAAGGAGACAGACACCGGATGACTGAAAGGAGGGGCTTATATACATGAGAAACACTGGAACTGGAACACGATCATAACTGGGCGGGGTTACAAATAAGACACAGCTGGGAATGGGCGGAGACAGGACATGTGCTCAGAAGCATGAGGGGAGATGAACAAAACAAGGAGGAGACAGGAGATGGCCAGGACAGATACCTGACAGGATCTTTAGAGTTCAGTGAACATGGGTAGAGACCCTAGGACCCACTGGTGAACAATTAGATAAAAGACCCTATCACAAACATTAAACACACTAGGACGTCTGATATCGTCAGTAATAACATAAAATTAATTATCACACACACAGAATGTGACCTTGATGTGTCTGCTGAGATGGCTTGGCCAGTTTACGTTCAAAAGAGACAATCTGACAGCCAGCATGCTTCCTATTAACGCTGCTCTTGGAAACCTATCCACTGCCACCGGTTCATACCTTAACACTTGATTAAAATCACAATAATTAGCTGATGAGCTGATGCAGGTGTTTTAGTGTGTGGAAAGCATTAAACACTGCAGAACAAGAGGGTCCAGAGGGCTGGATTTGAAAACATGGTCAACAGTAAGTGGATTTAGTGTACAAATCCAGTTCAAATCCTGGTGACAGCACAGATTAGTGTTTTCCGTGCTCAGATACACCCTCATTAGGAAATGTAAAAACAGAAACACAGCTAAACGGTGCAGTACAACCTCCCACAACGGATTTGGCTCAAATCAAACAGAACTGACCATGCCTGCATTCAGAAACCCGCCACTGCCAGCAGCTCTCATCCCTGTCAAGATGTTTCTGCTTCTGTCTTCTGTGTAAGCACTCCTATTACAAACACCCAGGACGAATGACCTGACCTGTAACTGGCAGTCAGTAACCACCCAGTCAACTCTCTGTGGTAGAACATAATTCTGATCTCAGGTCTGATAACTATAATTTGTGAAACTCGAGCCACAAGCTGACGCAGATCATCCAGCCGGAGCTCAAATACATCCATCAACACCATATGGCCAACTGAGTTGAGCAAAGGGCGGTCGAATGATAATTGTGAACAGGTGACTTACCTAACACTCCCAGTCTGTAGTTCATGGTGACCACAATGACGTTGCCGTAGGCTGCCAGCACACTTGCGTCAAACATGTTTCCTGTTCCTTCCATGTATGAGCCGCCGTGGATGAAGAGCATGACAGGCTTCTTCCTGCGGTCGCGAATATCTGAAAATAAACAATTAAAAATGCACCAAAGTGCATTTAAGTGGAGGCTGGGAAAGCGATAATTGCTGTGAGTCACTCACAGGAACTTTGCAGGAAGATTTTAGATGTGATCATGGCAACTGGGGCTGAATTAGACACACGTGTAGCTGGGAGTTCACATGCACTCCTCACGCACAAGAAGATTTGGATACATAACATCTTCCTATCACTGGATACCTGATACTGGTCCGATATCACCACGATGGATAAACATTACTAACAGTTAAACAAAAGATACCGAATTAACACAGACACACATACACTGAATGTTTTCACACAATAATAAACAATATAATAAAACATCGTTTTAATTTTTGATGTAAGAAATATAAAACAGTTTGCAATTTGGAATCTTTATGGAAAATGATATGAGTTTGAGACATTTTTAAAGCTAAAAATACAAAAATTTGGAAATATTTTTTGTATTGATTAGATTGATGAGGATATTTATAATATTATTTGCAATACGTAATAGAATTTGAACTCTTCTGTGAATAAAGTGCAGCAGCCCGCCCCTATCATTTGGTATCTCCTTATAAGGAAGGCATTTGTTACTCATGTCCTCCTTCAGAACTCGAGAATGTTCCAGATAGTAGATCTGTAGTCTCCTCTCTCTCCATAACCCCCATAACCCCCAGCAAACAGTCCATTAAATTTGCCTCCAAAGTGGCATAACTTTGGAATATTCCATTATATAGAGAGTAAACACGTTTGATTTTGAACACTTTTGGAGCTAGAAGCCATCAGCCATTTTTTAAGCCATTTTTCCAAGCTGGACTGCTTCTCAGTCGAGTTACTCTTGAATAATACCATCCAACCTCTCATGCTTGGGGAGACGATGGATACAATGCATGTGGATAAGTCCATGATAGCCTGGCTTCTGGACTACCTGCCTCATAGGCCAGTTTGTGCAGATGAACACCTCAGGGAACTGTATTCTCCCTCTACCTCTTCACCTTGCACACCATGGACATCCAGTACAGGCCAGATCTACTCCACATTCAGAACCTGTCATGACCTGAGTGGTGGTTGGGTGCATCAGGGATGGTGTGCAAAAAACCACATGCTTCTTAAAGTGTCCATTAAAAGGAGGAAGACCACTACCATTGTGGGACAGAATGTCGAGCTTACAAATATCTGGGTGTCCTGTTTGATAGCAAGTTGGAAGGGGATGAGCAGACTCTACTTTCTGAGGAAGCTCAGGTCCTTCAATGTGTGTAGCAAAATGCTGGCCATCTTCTACCAGTCTGTTGTTGCAGCTGCTGTCTTCTTCGCAGCAGTCTGTTGGGCTCTATCTAGATCTATCTATCTAACTAAAACTGGGACAGAAATCAGAACTTCAATTCAGATTGACGCATCCCTCTACCAAACCCATAATGAGCCCCGAGGTCCAAACTGCAGCGCGCACTGTCACACCCAAGCTGAAGTCTGATGCACTCCTGCTTTTAAACCAACACCGCACACACTGAATTGTAAAACTGACAAAATTATGTATTTTTTAGCCGGTACTAAAATTCTGGTAAAACATTCAGTAAGACTTAGACATAAGCTGAGCAAAGCTCTGCAGCAGTGCTGTGTGTGTGTGTGTGTGTGAAGGAGTTTGAGGATCTGCTTCAGCACTGAGCTCAGAGCATTTAAAAGAACGAACAAACTACAAAAGTAAGTAGGAGCTCTGATATGAAAGACACTTTCAAAATGTGTGAAAAAGCCTCAAGGCTCTGTGCCCCCGTGGCAGAGATGGAAAGTGGCCTAGATATACTGAACACATGACTACATCATTCAGCCATAACATTAAAATGATCTATCTTAAATTGTTGAAATTCACCTCTGCTTACAAAGATAGTTCTGACCAACTGAGGCACTGGCCTCCACGAGACATAGCCAGCATGAATTTTTTCAGAAGTTTGTGCTACAGTAGCTCTTCTGAGGAATTGGACCCGACGGACCAACCTTTACTCTTCATGCACATCACTGAGCCTCGGGTGCCCTTGACCTTGTCATCAGTTCATTGGTTGTCTCTTCTTGGAGCACTTTTTCGTAGGTACTTATCACTGCACGCCTTTAACAGTCCACAAGACCTGCCTGATGTTTTGGAGATGTTCTGCCATCCCAGTAAACCATTACTATGATTTAAAAAAAAGGAATTCAAATATATTCCCTTTCTGTGATTGTATGTTGCCATGGTAGTTGCATTCAAAAGCACACATCAGAACACACTACTGTGATAGTCTGTTACTACGGTAACTGCTTAGCTGTGATACTATGTTACTACGGTAACTGCCTCAGTCTGATTCCCCCATCTCTCCCCTGCGACAGCAGCCACTTCATCAACTGGCTTGGCTTCACTGACGGTTGGCATGGAGACGTCTCATACACGCACACACACACACACACACACACACACACACACACACACACACACACACACACACACACACACACACACACACACACACAAAGCATAAGCAGAGTGACACCGAATAGTTGTGACATGTCACTCACAGCCTGTGGTAATGTGGTCCAGGCCGTGTTTCAGGCCTGATCAACCTGCCTCCCACAGTGACTGATAGCCTCTACCCCCAGAGACATGCTCTCTCTCTCTCTCTCTCTCTCTCTCTCTCTCTCTCTCTCTCTCGCTCTCTCAATCTCTCTCTCTTGCTTGCTCTTTCTCCTCTCTCCCTCCTTAATTCTCTCCTTCTCTCCTTCTAACTCACTTTCTCTGCCACTCTTAATAACCCTCACTCTCTTTCTCTCACTCTTTTCTTCTCTCTCTCCGCCTCTCTCGTACTCTCAATCTCACTTTCTGCCACTCTTTATCTCTCTCTCTCTCTTTCTCCCACATTCTTACACCCTTACGCTCACCATCTCTCAGTCTGGCTCCTTCTCTCTCTTTTTGCTTTCTCCTTCTCTCTGTCACTCATTACTTCTCTCTCACTCTCACCATCTCTTAAGCTTGCTTTCTCTTTCCCTCATGTTATCTAACTCCTGTTAACTCTCTCTTTGCCACTCTTTCTTCTCTCATTTCTATCTTACTCTTTCTTTCTATCTCACTTTTTCACTCCTTACCTCTGTTTCCTTGCTCCCATCGCTTTCTTTGACTCTGTTTCTCTACCCCCTCTCTTTTTCTCTCTCCCTCTCCCCTCTCCCCTCGCCCCTTCCTTTGGTGTCTCTCTCCTTCATCTCACCCACTCTCTTCTAGTAAATTGGTTTAAATCTTCTCTCTTCCACCCCCTTTCCCTCATCCCCTTGTCTCTCTCTGCTTCATTTCATTCAAAATCCTTTCTGTCCCTCTCTCTCCCTTTTTTTGTCCTCTTCCTTCTCCTGTCACCAGGGGATCTCGGTGTAAGGTCTCAGTGTTCTCTCCAAAAGGTTTCACAAGTGCTCTGCCTCTTTCTTTTATCCTCTACTTCTGCATTCGTTAACTGGGTCCACTGTTCCCAATATAGAATAAAATGTAAACATACCAGTGAGGGGTGGACACTAGGCGAGAGAGGAGAGTGAAAGAGAAAGTGACCACGGGCAGTAAATTAAAGAGAGGCATCGGATGCAATATATGCAGTTGGGGAGTAGATGAGAGAGGGGAAGGAAATGGGGGGATAGAAAAAAAAAAGGAAAAAACAGAATGACGTAAGAAAGGGTTTGATGAGAGAAGAGACCAAGTAAAGGCGAATGTGCAACAGAAAAACAGAACAGAAACACACACATACACAGACACACACACACACACACACACACACACACACACACACACACACACACACACACACACACACACACACACACACACACATACACTGATATAGACCCACAGGGGCTTGCTTCTTACTGCTGATCCTTTCATGCAGAACACAGACAATGAAGTGATTAGAGACAAACTTCTGTTTACTGCTCACAGTGTGTGTGTGTGTGTGTGTGTGTGTGTGTGTGTGTGTGTGTTTCTTCGTGTTTTTCTGTGATGGGTGTGAGTCCACTGTGTAGTCTCTATCTCCTGTGTGAACTTAATTAGTTCTAAATCCATTGGACACAGCCATGCTAGCCATTCACTATCTCCATTCTTCTCCCAATTTTCATCCCATTAAAACGCTACCACAACACAATGGGCTACTTGCCATGTGAGACCATGGTCTGGACCAGCCCTCATCTGCATTGTTGCACTGTGGTCATTGTTACTGGGTGTTTCTTTCTGATACAGTATCACGGTCTGGAACGCCTGGGTTGGAAAAATTACAGAAAACCTGCTGCTGTATCAGCTGACTTACTGGCAAGCTTCCAAGCTCTGGTCCAAATGTTTGTAGACACTCCTTCTAATTAATGCATTCGGCTACTTTAAGTTGCACCTATTCCTTACAATGATGTGCAAATGCATACAGCTTGTTTAGTCACTGTAAAGAAGTACTGACAATAGAACAGGACTTCACTCCCTGGTCCATGCAATCAAAATAAATAAATAAATAAATCAGAAAAAGCTGTTTAGAGTTTGTCATCATAACCAACTCATTCAAATATCTTTTCCATTCAGTCATTTAACAGTTAGGAATCACCCACTCATGTTGTACTTCTCGTGAATGCTTTCCGAGTGAGTCACAACCCTGGACAGCCATTCACAACAGAGCACATTTATCTGATATTCATACATACAGGCACAAGCAAAGAAACGGCCTGTTAAATTTGATGGCTGTGGCTAGTAAACTGGCCCAAATTCAATTTTCTCACTCCTCTGAAGAGTTCATGCCCCTAAACTGATGCACATGCACAAAAGAGTGGCCTCCTCAGCACAACCTGGATTGAAACCTTTCTATTTGGTCTGAACCAAAATAGTAGGTATGAAACCCGCCACAGTCCATAGTCCTGACCAAAAGACCGGACCAACGGAACCATGACCAACGGAAATAACCGCTGTTGAGGTGAAATCCAACTCCCCTGCATGTGCTCATGCACCGCGCAACAGTATGGGTGTAACAGACCATGCTTGCAATTCCTATCTAATATAACTGTAGGTTAACCCTCACTTTTCAGGGCGACACATGTGCAGTCAAAGGGAGCTGGATTCTGCCAGAGAAGCAGTCCATGTAGGTGATGGTGACTGAACGTAGTCACCAACTCTCTCTCTCTCTCTCTCTCTCTCTCTCTCTCTCTCTCTCTCCCTCTCTCTCTCTGTTCTTTTGTAACATGGTTTAAATATGAGGTAAATAAATGTAAATATATATATTCAGTGTTTCTTTTTATTAATGAGTTTGGTGTAAACATGGTTGCAAAATACAGTCAACATATGCAAACTGTTCAGATGTAACAACACAGCTTGCATTGCCTCTGACTACAATGCTGGCTTATGGAGAGTTTTATAGCTTGGTGTGTGTTAAGATCAATACAGTTGGATATGGCTGTGAAGTTTCAACTAGGACTGCGCTCTTGTTTTAATCAAGCATATTTACAGTACAAACCTTGGACTAATGAAAAAAAATATCATGACCAGGGTCAAATGTAGTTCATTATGATATTGATTCGAGGTCATTTTGCTTCCTGTAGACACTGTGTAGACCTATTATAGTGGAAGAGGTAGGAAAACGGCTAAAGATCATTCTTTCCTAGTGCTCCAGAAGACGACGGTCCAAATGTAAGAGATTGTTCCATGCATGTGAACACAAAATATAGGAAGCCAATACTTCTACCAGTCTTAGAGGAAGACCAGCAACAGCAGCTGCTTTAATTCAAAGGGATGAAGAGAGGTTGGAATGTAGTTCGTGTAGAAATGAGTCACTGTTTCAGTACATAAACCTACACAAATGGCATAAGTGAACCTTGAGGAACCCTGGGTCCTTCAAGCTGTTAGGAAGCGGATGTAAACTTTCATTTATGGCATTCGGCTGATGCTCTGATCGAGAGCGACTCACAAGGTTACTCATATTACAGAGGTGGGCCACAGTGGCGTTAAGAGTCCTGCCCAAGGTCTTACTGGTGTAGCACAGCAAAGTTGCCCAGACTAAGAATCGAACCCCAGTCTCCCACAAGATGCGGTGGCTCACCGGTGGTGTTATCTGTTGCAACACACCAACTACTACCAACTTGTAAGCTACTCAGAATCATTCTTCAGTCCCCATTCTATGAAAGCTTGGCACATGGGCACTTTAACTTAGCCTCCAAACTGACTTCACCACTTATCTTCTCTTCTTTGCTAACAAGCTCGTTAGTGGTTCTGTGCAGGGTGCTCTCCTCTCGATGGGCTGTGCTTTCATGTCACTCAGGGTAACATTTCTGAAATTTTCAATGTTGAAACAGTGCTGAAGCAGTGTGGTGCATTATGCAGTAAAGAGGACAGTAATGTTGAACCAATGTGCTTTAGGCTTGTGGGAGTGAAGACCGTTATAGCTCATATAAGTGTTCATTTTTACTTTGATCCACTCCTGAAGTACCACAGAGACTGGCTAGAATGCATCACCGAGCTGCCTGAAAGAAAATGGAGGACTGTTCAACTAAATCACAGCAGCTCTGTATGAGAGGGAGAGAGGGGGATGTGTAGGGGGTGGTGAAAGAGAGGGAGAGAGGGAGAGAGAGAGAGAGAGAGACAGAGAGAGAGAGAGAGAGAGAGAGAGCAAAAAAGAGGGAGACAAAGGAAACACAGAGGGAATGGAAATAACAAGCCAATGATGTGACAGAGAGTGAAATAGAGAAAGAATATAAAAAGGGAGGGTGAGAAAGGACAGAGAGAGAGAGAGAGAGAGAGAGAGAGAGAGAGAGAGAGAGAATACATAAAGAAGAGAAAACTGAATGGAAAAAGGCCCAAATTAATGACCTATAAAGCCTCCAAAGCTATATTCAAACAGCAGGAAAAAGTGGCACAATTCTGATTTTATTTTCACCAAATCTTCTTAATGTGACCTATATCTGACATTGGTCTGATCAGGTCAAGCTCCTAAATTCACATGCATTTGCAAAAGGTCCAGAGGTTCGCATACATTTTCACCATCATCATAGGAGCTATCAGCTGCGCTCATCACTGAGAAAATTGCACGTCATTTGTCCGTTTCTTTGGTTTTTACATTTTTGTTTTCTTAAACATTTACTTTGCTGCCGCAGTCAGCAGTGGTTGCCGTATGTTTATGTTCTTCCCAAATATTTATGAGGTCTGTTACCTCACTGTCCCACCTCTGAACACCTCCCTCACTGCTTTCATCAATTTTCCTTTCTCTTCCAGACATATTTATAAGGAATACCATTTTGGATTGATGTAAAATTTTGATCCCACTGCTACACAGACGTGTCATATGGGTTTCATATGACAAAAAGATCCGATTTGGGTACTTTTACCTGCTGTGTAAAAGTAGCCTAAGTCACATGACTCCTTGATCAAGCGGACACCGACTGGTCACTGGATGGTCCGATCACAACACAGATTTTCAAAGGTTGCTTTTGACATTCTGAAATGCAGAATCCCAAGCTGGTCTTAAAAAAATGTCTCTTTACTACGAGAGCGAGAGAAGAAAGGAAAAAATGGAGAATGGAAAACTGAGGGAAAGAGAAAGGGCGAGGGATGAAGGGAGAACTTTGAACTCGGAATAAAACTCTGATCTGTGATTTTATTTCAGGGAATGGATGCCCTCAAGGAAAAGGCACAAAGAGCCTCTTATGCAATGTGTAAAAAAATCCACAAAATAAACGTGCCAATTAAACTCTGGTGTAAAGTTCTTGACAGCGTTATTCCCCTGATTGCTGTGTGCTGTATTACTCCACTACAGTCTATGGAACAAGCGTCTCACAGAGCCGCTGAATGTGGAAATCTTCTGAAATGGTCACAAATGCAACGGGAGGCTGGATTTCTGTGTGAGTTTATTCTGATAAGGAAGATAGCAAAGAGCAAAACAAAACTAAACGGGTCAGCAAAGGAACCTAAGGGTAACCTTAAATACAGAAAACAAATAGTAACGACAGAACAACTAATGCACCACACAGATGAGACAAAGACTGAGACAAACACAGGACTACAAGTAATTGAAATGAATGACAAACAAGCGGGGCAGGGCGGGACACAACGAAAACCTGGAGAGAAGGGCAGGGGAACAGGACACGTGAACAAAACCAAATGTACACACGAACACGTGGACAAAATGGAACGTAAACAAGAGCACATGTGAATATTACAATTCACATTCTACAGATCATTCCAGTTCAAAAAAGAGCTTAACATGTTCGGCTTGATCTAAACTCCAGTGTTGAAAACTGCTGAATAAAACACTGAAACCTCTGTCCCCTCTGTCAGGTGATTCTGAGACTAAACACACCACAGACTCCGTCCAGAAAGGTTCAATAAGGGTGAACCAAATTATCCAACAAAGCAAATCAGCCAGTCTAGAACACTGGGATAATGACACAGAACCAAGTCTAAATTAAAATGCTATCGGGCATCAAAACAGACCATTAGATTTAGACTATATGAGTGTCTCTTTACCAACCACAACCAGACCAAAGCTACCCAATTCAAAAATAAAACCCACCCCCTAAAACAATTAAATAAAAAGTAAATAGAGAGAGAGAGAGAGAGAGAGAGAGAGAGAGAGAGAGAGATTGACTGGAAATATTATCTATATTCACTTCTAAACGCAAGTGGATCCTTACAGAAAGTAAAGAAGTGCATTAAGACTATCGTCTGGCCCAATCTTACATGTATCAACTCAAGCATGTAGAGAAATGGATTAGAGCTTCTTACCAGGGAGAGTTCTAATTAAAAGGATATTAAGGTGAATGGAAAAACCAACTCCAGCCCAAAAAGTGGGAAAGTAACGATCTGATATGATTTTCTTTATAATCATTTCAATTTCTAATCTTATGATCTCACTCTCTCGTTTTATTAATATTAATGAACATAAATGAGCAACAAAATCGAAAAACGGGAAGGGACGAGAGGGGGATGAATATCGACAGAAAGAGAAAAGGAGAATAAATTGATGGATCACCTCTGCTGAGACGATGAGGTGAAGAGGTGTGCAGTTCAGAGATGGGTGGATCTCGGGCTACATGTTGAGCACATCTGAATAGTTGAGTTTGTGGTTGAATACAAGGATCGTTACGGCAGGACTTTACATATAAAATATCTGAATGTTTAAATGATCCTATTCCATGTAAAGGCTCATTTATAAGGTTTCATACAGTATATTGGCATGTTAATACCTTTTTAGCTATGGACTAGTGTATTCCTGCCTTGGAACTCCGGGCCCACCGCAACCCGGACCAGGAATTGCTAATTACTTAGAATGAAATAAAATAATAAGTACATTAAATGCAAATAGTAGTTAGATGACCAGCTGACATGAGCCAAAGGCCTGTGGGCACTTCCACAGCATTAAAACTGTGGACCACTTCACTACTTCAGGTCACTCAGTACGTCACGAAACACACGTGTGTGTGCTGGGATTTCAGCAGTTTGGTTAAATGAAGGTGATAGATGTTGTGCACGTGGTGCTTAAGGATTCAAACCACCCTTTTTCATACTGTTTTGTGACACAGGTACAGAATTAGGGTGTGCGATGGTCTGCATTCACATCAGAACTCGGGCTGCGCCACACAACATGGTGGAAACGTGTTTGAGCCTTTAAAGAGTTTCTCCAAGGAATAAACATCTGGCTTATTCTGTCACTCAGGCAAAACTCACAAGATGACATATATATGTATGGGCATTTCCAAGCTGCTCCCTGAGGTAATGGCATTAAGTTACATAGTGCTCCCGTGTCAGTGTATGTGTCTGCTTTCCCACAAATGACCTCAAAGCCTTTTGCCCCACATTTTTGACATAAGGACGAGTGCAAATAGTTGCACAAACACCGACCCGGCAAGCTGTTGCATTTCCATATCTTTAGCGTGATGTACAGGTATTTGGTTTCATTTTTCAACACCCAATGTGTTTACACTGCATTCCAAATTAGAATGCAAACTGGATTTAAGTGTCATAAAGATACATTTTTGTTTTTCAATTAAACCATGGACGATACTGTGTCTCAGGGCCCTATGGATCACTGAAATCAATGTCAGACACCTGTGATTAGTTTGCCAGGCGAGCCCAAATAAAGGAAAACTACTTTAAAATGATCTTCCGTATAATTAAGCAGGCCAAAGGTTTCAGGAATGTGGAGAGGAAAAAGGCTCTCTCTGCTGCTGAAAAGCATCAAATAGTGCAATACCTTGAGCAAGGTATGAACATATTAGATACTTCACAAAACGTAGGCATGATCATTGTATTTTGAAGATAATTGTGGCTGATTCAGTGCACAGAAAGATTTGTGCAGATAAAGGCATAATGAGGAAGTTTTCTGACGGATAGATTCATCGGACTAAGAGAGCAGCTGCATAAAACCGATTACAAAGCAGCAAACAGATTTTTGAAGCTGTTGGCGGCCCTGGAATCCAACGAACCTCAAGGTGTATAATCCTCCAGAGGCTTGCTGTTGTGCATAAACCAACTATATATATATATATTCATGCAAATGTTTCCTTGATTTGTCATAATTTAATATACAACACTTACTAAACAGGAATGTAATATATAATTTAATCCTAAAGGAAATTTCAGGGCTGTAGCAGCAACTCAAGACATCTATCACACACATCTAATAGGAGAATAAATAGTCATTTATAAACTTACAGCAGCTGATTTTTCTTTTTCAGCTCAGCTGAAGAAGAACCTTTCTCTTGAATAGCTCTGTGCTGATGTTCCAGAGCGGATTATGGATGTCAGTTCAATAAGTGTTGATATAACGTGATTAGAAATGTATTTGTTTAAACCATCATACGCTTAGTGTACTGGACCTCCTGCAGGTTATAAGTGTGCTGTTACTTCAGCTGAACTGTAATGTTCTTGTGGAAAGCACTTCCAGATTATGCCTTTAAAATAAAACTAAAACACTATGTGGATAATAAAGCTTATTACTTCAGGGGGTAAACCAGCAGCCTGCTGGAATTTAAACTCCCTCTGACTGGCTGCATCTGAGACCAGTTGCCTTCAGAGAGGAGAACAGAGGAACTTTGAGAAACAGAGAAAGAACAGAAAGAGAAAGAAATAGAAGAAATGGGTCGCGGGTAAAGTGAGACAGAAAAGAAAGAATGCGAGGCAAAGAGGGGAGAGAGAGAGAGAGAGAGAGAGAGAGAGAGAGAGAGAGAGAGAGACTGTCTCTTATACACATCTGAGAAACAAAGTATGAAAAATGAAGAGACAAAGTGAGGAATTATTTTCTAGAAAACAAAGGCCTCCCTGTACACTCCATCTTCACTGCCTCATAAAAACATCTGTACACAAGTTTGCAGTCTTCCCTGCTTATCCCCCCTTC
The DNA here is from genome assembly GCA_034509495.1 of Acestrorhynchus altus. Lineage (NCBI taxonomy): Eukaryota > Metazoa > Chordata > Actinopteri > Characiformes > Acestrorhynchidae > Acestrorhynchus > Acestrorhynchus altus. The sequence goes on along the minus strand of JAVGWO010000027.1, from coordinate 7,982,268 downwards.
TTTCCTCCTCCACATGCTTTCCTCTATTTTTTTCTACTCTCTACTTTTCCTCTCTCTCTCTCTCTCTCTCTCTCTCTCTCTCTCTCTCTCTCTCTCTCTCTCTCTCAATTATCACTGTCTCAGTATCTCTGTCTTCCACTCAGTGTCTCACGCTCTCTTTGGCTTCTCTCTCTCCTTCACCCAGTGTCACTGTCTTTCTCTGCTTTTTTCTTTTTGTCTCAATGAGTGTCTCTGTCTCATTCTCTCTTTCTCTGTGCTTCGCTTCCTTAATTAGTGCATCCGTTTCATCTTAGTCTTCCTCCTCTTTTCTGTCTATATCCCGCTCTTTGTCTCACCACGTGTCCCTCCCTTTCCCATTCAATGTCTCTCTCTTTGTGTCACCAGGGGTCTTCCTCTGTCACACTTAGCATCTTGCCGTCTCACTAAGTGCCAGTGTTTCTCGCTTTTATTGTCTCACCGAGTGCCTCTCTCTGTCTCATGGTCTTTTTCTGTCTCACGGGGTCTCTCTCTTTCTGCCTCACACAGTGTCTCACTCTTTCTCTGTCCCACACAGTGTCTTTGAGTCTTACTCTCTATGTCTCTTACTCTCCACCAGTGTCTCTCTTTGTCTCACCCAGCGTCTCGTTTCCTCTTGAATTCTAATTTGGTCTCTTTCTCTCTCTTTTGCTTTCCCACTCTCATGATCTCTGAACACCCACCTCCTCCCTTCCAAGCCTCTCTTTTTTTTCTGTCTCTTGTTATGGGATTCTGGATATATCTCAAGACATTGAAGTATTCTTTCCATTTCTTTTTCAATTGTTCTCATACCCTAAACTCCCCTTTATCTACCATTTCTTTAAGTGCTCAGAGAACTGCCCCTTGTTTCATCTTTAGCTCCTCCGTCATTCTACTCCACTTTCCTCCTCTGCTTGATCTCACGAAGCTTCTTCAGGCTCTTTCTCCTACTCTCTCTGTCCTTTCTGTGTGTTCAGTGCAAATGCTCCAAAACAGCACGCTTAAACTAAGAAGATTTGATTTGTCTCAATCTAAAGAGGATCAATTCCACCGATCAAGAGGCCATGAAGTTCAAAAGTAACACATAAACAAACACGCGCACACACACACACACACACACACACACACACACACACACACACACACACACAAACACACACGTACACGTCTTACCTCATTTGACAATTTTCTCCACTAAGTCTGCATTTTCTATTCATACCCAGCTTCCCTAACATCGTAGTGTGTGCCCAGCTCTGCCCCTGCCCTTTCCAACACACTTTCACTGTGTCTTGTTTACTTTGTTGTGATGACAGACAATACCATTCTTGACATGCCTGAGCTCTGGTGTGTGCGTATGTGTAAGTAATCGAATTCTGTAATTCATCCTGAATCCATCGAGTTGCCCTTTCCTTCTTTTAAACTTCTCAACTCTCTATCCTATTATGATGGCTGTGTGAACTGGAAGGCATATCCTGTTTCATCCCGTCAAGAACAAAAGCAGAGCTGGAAAGCGATGAAATGCTGGATTCTAGCTGCAGATTTTGTAGCAAATGGTCTTTACTTGCTTTATTTAAAACATAATGTCTGTGGTACACAAAAGAGATTTTACAATATGCTTCTTAAATGTCTTATAAAAGGTGGAGCCACATTATAGGCAGACATACTGAACCAGGCTATAAGTCTAGAGATAATTCATCAGAAGGAAAATGTAGTCACAACTAAGAATAGAGACGTGCACCTACACTGTTAGTGAAATTAGCATTTGTTAATGCACTATATAGACACCTGCTCATTTATTGCCTCTTCTAACTTTCTCGTCTGTCCAGGGAAGACTTTCTACTAAATTGCAAGCAGTTAAAAGAGCACTAATGAGGTCAGGATATTAGATGAGCAATAAGCCCCTCATCCCTAACTCATCCCGAAAACACTGGTGGGGGCACCATCATTCTTGAAAATACAGTTCCACTACCACTGTTCACCTCTAGCCCATGCTTGGCATTAGGTGTGGTACCAATAGGTTCATGTTATCCACTCCAGTGAGTCTTATTCTATTGGTGGCACGTCTCTAGAATCGATAAAGAAATTAGATAAGCATGTGTGCATTTGCACAAACCTCAAACAAAAATGACTTTTAATATTGTTGCACTGTCATGTACCTGTCCTGGCCATCTCCTGTCTTGTCTCTGTGCATCTAAGCACATGTGTCTTGTTTTGGTCTTGTCTCCGCCTATACCCATCTGTGTCTTATTTGTAACCCTGCTCTGTCATGATTATGTTCCAGGTGTTTCTAATGTCCCCTTGTATTTAAAACCCTGTGTTTCAGTCATGTTAGTGTAACAGTGTCAGTGTAACCGTGCACGTGTAAATGTAACCTTGTCAGTGTTTATTGATTAAATTCTCAAACCCTGCTAGTAATTCCGCCTCCCTGGTCTGTTCAGCTCTGGAACGTTACATGCCCATTTGTGCAAATAAGCACAGCTGACTTCATCGTGATTTATCAGAATAGATCACATGATTTCTTACCGAGTTGCATTATGATCATATGTAAAATGAATAAATGATTACAATATATATTATATAAACTGCAGTAACAGAAAGTAAGGATGCCTGGTGAGTTCATAGTATATATGAAAGTCAAAGGCTTCACAGGATTGACTTATTAAAGATTGTAATAGAATGGGGACCTGTTACCATTCACTGTACAAACCTAAGCAGGGAGTTCCTCTCACTCTGCTGCCCATTACTCAGTCCAGTTTAAAGATGGACGTGACTATGGACATTGTCATTAGACTGATGACCACGGCTGTATGTGATAAATGCATGGGAGACTGTGTCCATCACGTATAGGACAGGTGTGATTAGATGTGCTGTAAGGGGGTAGAGGAACTCTATTGCAATGTTTTTTTTTTCCTCTTTAGCTCCTAATTTCACTTTGTTGAATTTATTTTTTGATTTGCATCATTTTACAAGTGAATAATAACTGTGAATAAATATCTTTCCTTTACTGAAATTGGTATATTTGAAAAAGCAGCGAAATCAAATTTATGTGTCCACATGTTTGCAATTGGAAAAAATATATAATTCATCAACAAAAATGCTACCTTTCAGTTTAGTTACACTGCTGTAAGTTGATTGTGCCGTCCATTCCAATGACTATTTTTATGCTATGTTTGCCTGACATCTGATTACATAGTGCTTCCGCTGTAATTAGTTGGCAACAGAGAAAATGTCTGTTCAGGTTACCTTGTCATTATGACACTGTTCTGTGGCATGTGGACAGTCTTGGTGTGAGCAAAAGCAAAGAGACATTTCATTTTGAAGATACTGATGGTACTTGGTGGTGGATTTGTTTCATTCTGGAACATGAACAACACATTCTGAGTGAGTTATGACTTTGCAATATTATGACTACACTCATTACCATTGAATTTTGGAATCACATAAAACAGTATATGTGAAAATTGAAATTGAAAGGGGGCTCTAGTACCCTGTTGGGCCTCTAGTCTGGATACAAGATGAGATACAGTTGGGCATACAGGTTCTGTATGGCATTCTGTGGCATATTTGCCCACAAATGTTGCAGCTGGGCCTGTAGATCCTGAATACTCATAGATCGCCCAAACCAGAATCCCAATAAATGCTTGATTGGTGACACAGTGCATCCAAACGTATTCACATTCTTCACATGTTGTTATGTTACAGCCTTATTTAACAATGGATTCAATACATTTTCCCCTCAAAATTCTACACACAGTACCCCACGGTGGCACAATGAGAAAAGTTCATTTTAACTCTTTGCAAATGTATTAAAAAATAAAGCACAAAAATATAACAGAAGTATTCACAGCCTTTCCAGAACCTTTCAAGCTCCATCACATTGGAGCTTAATGTTGAGTGTCATGGCAAAGGCTGTGAATAATCAGGTACATGTTGTATTTTTATGGTTCGCCCCCTCTCAAAGTCTGAGAACTGGGCAAAATGTCTTCAAGTGGGTGAGGGGCACGTCTGGCAGTCAAACATCAATCACTAAGAGGCACGCTCTTAGGTATGCTGCCCAAAAGTAGCCTCTGAGCGCCTTTTAATAGGACAACGGGGGGAGCAGTATTATGACCTATAGCGTTCTGTATTCAGGTTTTGTATTTAGTATTTCAGTATTAAATTCAGTACAGTCTCACACCAAAGCTCGGACATATCCAGGCTGGTGTTGCCTGTTTTGTTATTTTGGCTAGTTGTGGAAGAACGATAAATGAAACGAGAGATTAATGCTTCACTCAAATAAGTTAAATAAGATGAAATTGGCGTCATGCTCAGTAACGTGGCTGTATAGTCAGATGTGTATGAAGTATGGTCATAAATATGAAACTCTGGGTTTAGAACAGGTCTGGCTGGTTCACATTTAGGAAGCAACTCAATGGTAAAGGAATGGTTCAGTGAAATATCATATTTACACACATTTTCTACCTATAGCAGATGTATTTGATCAGTCAGGACATGGTAGAGTCCATGTTTCGAGCTTTTTTTAGTTTCATGCTATGAGCAAGCACTAAAAATCAATAACACCCCAAAACTTTTCTGTAAACACATGCCCTGGTATTCCTCTACCCACTAAACCTGCTAAAGTTTTCACATGTTCATCAAAACAGAAAACATTACACTCGTTTTACTATCACTGCACGGGCTGACTGCTCTTTAAGATTTTTTGTTTTTAAAGCTCTTCATGTATTAGCACAGTAGTGCATCTCACAATACCTGACAAAAGGCATTGATCAAAAAACATTAAGGGAACGCTTCATCATCACAGTATACCACAAAGTCAGGTAAGCCTCAGAGCTATCAATCTGACCAATTAGGAAGCATAAACAATTGTGAATCAAGTTCACCTGCTTTGGTGCAAATGAAAGTGACAACATATGCACAATGGCAGGTGCACCGAGAGGCAACATCAAGACAACCCCCAAAAAGGGAGTGGTTTTGCAGGTGGTGGCCACATTCAATTACTCTCTATTTATCCTTCCTGACAGATTCTTCTCTACTTCTGCATTTTGCTAGTGTCCATGTCACTATGGGTAGCATGAGGCAGTACCTGCAGCCCATTTAGGTGGCAGAGGTTGCCCAGCTCCTCCAGGATGGCAGATCCTTACATGCTTTTTCAAGACTATTTTGAGAAAATGTGCTGTCTCCCAGCACAGTCTCAAGAGCATGGAGGAGATACGAGGGGACAGGCTGTAGCACGAGAAGGACCCAGCAGCAGGACCAGTGTCTGCTTCTTTATGCGAGGAGGAACAGGAGGAGCACTGCCAGAGCACTACAATGAGACTTCCAAAAGGCTGCTGGTGTGCATTTTCTGAACAAACTGTCAGGAACAGACTCCATGAGGGTGGCAAGAGAGCCCTGTATCCTCAAGTGGGACTGTACAGCTCACCAGAGAAAACAGGAATTGGTCCACCAGTGGTGCCCCGTTCTCTTCACAGAGCAGGTTCACACTATGTGATAGACGTGTAGATACAGATGCCATAGAGAATATTACGCTACCTCAACATCATCAAGCTGGTTTGGTGGTAGGTCAGTGATGGCCTGGGGAGGCATATCTTTGGAGGTTGCACAAATTTCCATGTGATTCCAGGTCGATTGTTTGACAGCCAAGGATAACCTGAATGCTGTTTGGTACCAAGATTAAATCTTCAGAGCCATTCTCAGGCCTTATGCTGGTGCAGTGGACCCTGGGTTCCTCCAGGTGCAGGACAATGCCTGGCCTCATGTGGCCAGAGTGTGTAGGTAGTTCCTGGATGACGAAGGCATTGATGGCATTGACTCGCCCTCATTTTCCCCAGACCCGAATCCAACTGAGAAACTCTTGGACTTTATGTATCATATATCTGACAGCGCCAAGACCTGATCCAGGTCTGGGAGGATATCCCCCGGGACACCATCTGCTGCCTCATCAGGAGCATGTCTAGATGTTGCAGGGATTGCACACAGGCACACGGGGGCCATACGCACTATATTATGAATAACACAGAACACATAGATCACAGAAATTGGATGATGGATGCTTTTTGTATTGTTTTCTGTTTTACAGTTATTTTAGAGTTTATGAAACACAGTGAGCTGCACTTCATGTATGAAAGTTGCAACATTCAGGAAACAGAATTGTTTATGCTTTTATATCAAAACATCTTGAATATTGTAATGCCTTATCTGCATGTCTGCCGCAGTTTGGGTGCTTTCTAGGGCAAAAAGAAGAGAAAATATTACACCAAAATCGGCCTTGTTACACTGATTGCCATTAGCTCTTTTGGTAAATATTAAAAATGTGGTGTTGACGTACATGGGTTGCATAATAATGAATTAATACATACCAAACTATTAGTCCCATATTCAATACTAGTCAAGGGCTTTTAGTAGTCAATAAGACAAAGTGGTAACCCAAGGGTGCAGTATATGCTCTGAAGCTTAGACATTAAACTTGTTGGTTTAAAAGAGAGATTTGCATGAACACAGCCAGTCCTTTAGTCGATCTTGTTGTGATGAATTAGTATTACAAACCTATCCCTGACTGAAAAGGTAGGGGATGCTATGTGATGCATCAAAACTCCACCCCTACCACAAAATCTGCAGAAACTGAGTGAGAACATTATTGTAGGACCTATGCTTTATACCTAGAATACTGAGAGACACTCTTTTTGTATCAATAAATATTTCCCATATCAGTCCATTTTTTTAATCATTCATTGTTCCTGGAACCTTTATCTTCCTTTTGAATGACATTTCAATCTGCTATTATCTTCCAGGTGCAACTATTTTTTGACGACGAGCGTATAACCAGCCCACAGAGGTACGGCAATGATAAAGTGAATAAATGCTGATGCACTTCCCTACATCCAGTGAGCACAGGCACACATTGCAGTTACTCTGGTGGCAGATTTGATTTAAAGGGGGCGAAAGCAAAGTGTCTGGATGTTCCACCGACGATATATTCAGGTTAATGCTATGGGATAAATGTGGGCTTAAATATTATACCTGTGCCTGACTGTACTGTCCGGGTGATGACTTGGGAATCTGAAACCTGACAGAAGGTTTTTTTTTTTTTCATTTTTCTTTCAGTAGATGATTCAAATTCACATGAGGAAATGAGATAGCAAACTGGATGACAGCGCTTAAAACTTTCATTTGGCCCAAATGATTCACATTTCTAGCAGGAGCTGGTGTATCAGAGCTTATATTTCACATTTTCTTAATGTCTCATTTCTCATTCCCTTTGAAATAAGTGGGAAAAACTCAGTGGGTACTGGAGAGGAGAAGCTTAACAATGTTCTCGCAGCAGATAAATTGGAGTACAGTCACCGATGGGAGTTAAAAACTAGATGCAGGAAGGAAAAAAAAACAACAGGAAAACAGAAACAAAGTGAGCTTGACATGTTTATGGATCCATGGCTCTGAAAACTGATTACAAACACACTTTGATAGCTCTGTATCTATGGGTTTCATTATATTGGTTTTAGATGAACAATCTGGGCTATTTTGATATCATTTCAAGGTTCGTTGATGAAATCCAAGCACAGTCTCTGCTAAGATTAAAAGCCTCTCTAATAAGATTTAAAGCAGTGAATTAAATTGTAGTCTCATTGTGGTCTGATTAATGCTAGCTCAGCAATTATCTCTCGCTGCACGCCGGTGGTTCATAGGCATCAGGATCTATCTCCTACTCTGTGCGTTTTCTCTTTCACTTGCTCCCTCTTTCTCTCACCCTCCCTTCCCTGCGAGTCTGTCAGCTCTTAACTGGTGTCTGTGTATGTAATGTGGAGAGCACAGAAGATGTTGACAGCCCTGTAGATGGTGCAGATGCAGGCAGGAGCTGACAGGCCTGCTGATTAACCCTCCCTTACACACACACACACACACACACACAGACACACCATCACCACCATCAGCACGTAAACACACACAGCCCTAACTGATGGTCCCTCGAACACTTTAACCTGTTCTGTGCTGCCTGCACTATTCCTTCTCTCACTCTGCCTAATAGTCCTGTCACACACTTCCTTGGCTTTTTCAATGTTGCACCTACAGAAACCCATGTTCTCTTATCACACATTATTCTCTTGCACTGACTATGTCCATGTGTGAATCACCAACAGAGGGCACTGTGGAACCCACAACTTTACCCAGCATAAGCAGGAATGCCCATTCAGGCCGGCGTCACAACCAATTCAGCACACACCCATAAACACTGTTCCTGTTTTAAAATCTACAAAATACTACACAACGTCTAACTGAACTGTAATTAATGTGGTTTTACAGTAATGCAAAATATGGTGTTGTATATAACCATTTTACTTTTACATTTTTCAGCAAGATAAACAAAATTCATGTGGAGTGATTGTAATAAAAATAAGGTATATATAATAAACATTTATAAAATAAATGAGTCACATCTTTAATTATTTATAAATGCTTTGGATATAATTTTATATACATTTATTTCACCAATACAATGTTTCAAAATGCACAAAACCCTACAACAGCAATCACAGTAAGCTGCAGCACGATGGATGACCAGGCTCAATTATTCAGGCTGATTGGTGGACATCTACAGGGCTTCTTTTGTCAAACAACCATAAGGTCCCTTTGGATATTTGACTGTGAGAAGAATTTTGATTTAATTAATATGTAACACATACAATAATGGTGCATTAATTAACAGTACTTTCAACACCAGAATACATTACTAAATTGTTTATTAATGTCTCGACTAATTATTAACTGACAGTACTTAATGCATTACAAAATATAAGAGTAATAAATATTTGAGAAGAGGCATTAACAGGAATAATAGCTAATCTACACTATATGGACAAAAGTACTGGGACACCGTCTCATTTATTTTCTTTTATAAATCAAGGCTTCAGGCTGCTGCTTCTCGCTGGTGTGTGTTGGATGAGTGCAGAGTCTGATACCTTAAGTAGTCCATTAATAATTAAACAATTTAGTCATATTTATTACTTCTGTAAGTACTGATAATGAATGAACCTTTATTTGTAAAGTGTAGCCAGGAAATTTTATATTTTCTGTCAAACGATTAACCTGTCCGTTTTAATTAATACAAATAGGCCGTACCTAGTGGCTTAGTTTTGATTATAGATTATAGTGGGAAGTATTGTAGGAAAAAGAAACATTAAAGCAATGACAGTGTTTACAAATGATAGAGTACAAACCAGATTTTATGTCATTATTGCAACATTTTACATTTATACTTTTTACAAAAAGCCATCATTTGTTTTCCTTCTCAGAGTATAAAGGAAACCAGACTGGGACCTTTATTCAACAAATACCAATGACAATTAGCTTTGTCTGACAAACCTGCTGACCAAACACGCAAATGTTAGCAATGGAGCGTGAAATGTAAGAAACTATGTTTGTATTTTATCATTTGTAAAAATAATAAATACAACTCCTTTTTCTGGGCTTTCTGTTTCTAGGTGATCTGTAACATCCAGCTTTGACTATACCTTGACCTTTTGCAGTACTGGACATTGTGCAAAACATCAATAATTAGACAATAACAACAATAATATTAGACACGAGGAAAAAATGTAAAAACATTAAGTTAAATCACACGATTTGACCAAAATATAGTAAATCATTGTGTCCAGCTCTTTCATACTTGGATATTTTGATTTGGAACAGTTTCATAATGCATCTATTAATACCTGGACAGATGATATTTGGTTCAGGAAGGATCATATTTCAAATGTAAGATGGGAATAATACATGTCCCCAGAGGTTATTTATTATTATTATTATTATTATTATTATTATTATTTCTGAGTATCTTTTTGTATGTATGCATGCAGTTTTGTAGATGTATGTGCGGATTTGTTATAATTATGAATTTATAAAAATGTTAACTGTAATCCAAGACTGTACATCATCACTGAACAGTTTTAGAGAGTCAAGCTTGTTTGGAAAACTGACAAGAGGTCCTTACCTTGTAGCCATGGTCAAGCTCACTCCCCTCTATATAAAAATTGCTCTTCCAAATGAATACAATTTAATGCTAGATTAAATTATGTATTGAACAGAAATCATTGACTTTTTATGACAGTTTTTTATTATAACAGTGGTGTGCATTTAAGCACATTTTGTCACAATTATAGAAAAGCAATAAGCTGCTACTTTGTGCTGTGCATGACAGTGATTTCACTGTGGTTAATGGAGTTTTACTGTGGTTTCTGTAATTACTAACACTCCTTAACCAGAATAATAATCACTGAAAAACAGACGTACCATTCGGGCGTGCAGATCTGTTAAAAAGGCGACTTCTGCCAGTGCCAGGTGGTAGTATCAGGACAAAGTAGTGTGCAGGGGAATGTATGGCTCCAAGATACTGTGTGTGGTAACAGGATAATGGAGGTATAGAGCACTATTGCTAATGGAAGGGTACAGGCGAATAGTCAGCTGTCAGCACACATCATAGCCCACAAGCTAACTACTGCACTGAAAGAGAGAGAAGAGGTATACAGTGAAATAAAAGGAACGAAGGGGCAGCAGGGAATCACATTAAAAAGGTTAGGGAGATTTGTGAAAGGCTAGAGAGGGACAAACAGGGATTGAAAGAGAAGGCTCGTCAGAGAGAGAGAGAGAGAGAGAGAGAGAGAGAGAGAGAGAAAGAGAGAGAGAGAGGGAGAGACACACACACACACACACACACACACACACATTGCAGTCTGCATCAGCCAATCATGCCTGATGGGAGAGGTGCAAGTGTATCAGCAGAAGAGAAAAACCATCTCTGGCTCACTGGAGTGCCTTTAGCAGCACTTCACTACTGGAACAAAACAAGCACTATACTACATTAGACATGCACTACAGTACAGTAGAAAACGTGAACGACAATATAGTAAAAATACTACTGGCTAAATTATACAACAGCAGAAAACTTGGATAAGACTACAGTACACCTTACAATACAGTAAGAATATGGAACAGAGTAAAGTAGACAACACGGACTATATTACCACAGAACAGCAAAGCACGTTTGTAAGTCACTCTGAATAAGGGCATCTGCCTAATGCCATAAATGTAAATATACATGAAAAACACTAATATTACAGTAATATAGTACTATTACAGTACAAATGATGGACCAAACTACAGCACAAAATATAGACTACGCTAAAGTAAAAAATATGAAGTACACTACAGTAACAATGTGGACTATAATACACCAGGAAAAGACAACATTAAAGTGAGGCCTGACTATATTACAGTATAACACAGAATACATCAGTACAAATGATGAATTACACTACAGGGGAGACTATGAAGTACACTACAGCACAAAATATAGACTATACTACAGTAAAAAAAAATGACTATACTACAGTACAACATGTGAAGCATGTTACAGCACAAAACATAGACTATGCTACGGTAAAAAATAATGATACTACAGCAGAGAATATGAGCTATACTACGGTAGAAAACAATAATACATTTCAAATCGTGAACCATATTACAGCACAGAATATACTACAGTAGCAAACATAGTACAGTAGAACATGTACATTTTACTACAGTAAAAAATATAGGATATACCACAGCACAAAAATACTGACTATATTACCGTATAACATAGTATATAATACAGCAGAGTATAATGGCCAACTTACAGTAGAAAACATGGACTATCCTCAAGTAGAAACAGAACTACATTACATACTAAAGTAGACAAAAGTACAAAACCTTAATCTGTAGTGCAGCAAAAACAAGCTATAATACAGAAGAAACTATGGACTATAGTTCAGGATAATCCTTTTCCTGTGTCTTATTACTGAACTATCTTGAATTGTTGTAGAGTTTTTGCAGTAACTTTGTAACTGAATTTTTGTACAGATGTGGGTGGGTAGTACTAACAGGGCTGGCTAAAATTCAGAATGCTTCTTCAATATAAGTGATAAATAAAAAGAAAATATGGCATTATGTGGCACAAAGAAATTTCTCGCCACAATCAGCTCCTCTCTACAATATCTTCTTGTATTCACCTGAATAGAACAGGACAGTTTTTGTGGTGCATTGTCTACAGTCTAAGCTGCTGTGTGTTCTTGTCTATTGTATGGCAGAATTACATTCATCAACATTCAGTTCCAGTATTTGCATGTTAATTCTTCCTGGAAAAAACATACAGGACACTTTCGAATGGAAGCCTGGGATCCTTCTGGATGCTCACTTTAAAAACAGCCTCTGTATTCAAACTGTCTGAGCTGATCCATAAAAGGCATGAATGTGTGAAAGCATCATTGTAAATCGTGTAAATGCATCCATTTAGGGCAGAACTCAGCATTAGCAGTAGTTATTGTAAACAAACTTAATGACATCCTAATCATGTTTGGAATTGGGTCTGGCATTCTCAATGCATGGGATATTTGCATTTTGCCCCCCACTTCATTTATTTTCTTTTACTTCATAAATGATGGCCAGATGTTGTTGTCTTTTATATATACACTGCTCTGCTTTCCTTCTTTTCATCTTACATGTAGTTGAGGTGAAATTCAATTGTCTTTAACTGGGGTTAGACTGTGCTGACTAGAAGACTAGTTAAATATATTTATATATACACTGTAAAGCAAGTTTGTCAAAGCAACATTATAAATAGTAAAAAAAAAAACATTTTATATTTAATTTGTATTCTAAGGTTAACCCTAATAATTAGAAAAGCAATTGAATTTTGCAGTATAAAATATTAATATCTGAAAAAATATGGACAACATAATATATGATTAAACAATTATATATATATATATATATATATATATATATATATATATATATATATATTATATCATATATTATATTATCCATATTATAATCATAATATATATATATATATATATATATATATATATATATATATATATATATATATATATATATATATATATATATATATATATTATTTTTTAATCGTATATTATATTATCCATATTATAATTATAATATAATATAATAAAGTCTTCATTTCACACCATACAGGTTCAGACCTTACAGTATGATACGAATTCAGTGCAGCTGTTATTGTTAGTGCCATTTCAGACAATAATCAGCTTGAACTAACCTTATTAATCTTGAGCTAAACAGCATGTTGCCAAGAGCTTACAGCTTAAAGCAGAGCATCACAAAATTGGATGTCAAGACCCACCTGTATACATTTACTGTTCTTTTACAAAATAATAAATAATCAACTCCAATCGTCAGATGCATTAATACAGTTCAGTAATGTTTAGACAAGTTGTCTTTAAACTGATTCTGATCTGTTGGTGAGCTGCAGGACAGGGCTTCCACCTCAACCCACATTTAATATCATTGTAAAAAGATATCACACGAAACACTCTCTCGACTATTTACATACACTTTAATACTTTGAAGCTGTAGAGAAACAAAGCTGGATCCCTATAGCTGTCAGTATTGGTTTCACTGGTGTGTTACAGGTAAATAACCATTCACTGCAGACAGTGTGCAAAGTTTTGGACTTGTGTTCAGCACAGCAAACCTGAAGTGCGTACTGAACCATGAACCACATATTTGCAAGAAATACATGTATTTCTAAAGCACTACTGTATATTAATCCTGTGCAACTCATTGACATTTACAGCATTTAGCTGATGCTCTTATCCTGGCGACCTGCATATATGACAGGAGTCTTTTTGGTGTAGCACAGCATAATTGTCCAGACTGGAAAACAAACCCCAGTCTCCCACAGAGTGTGGTGGCTCACTGCTGTTGTAACCTGTTGCACCACACCAACCACTGACAACTTGACATAGCACTTGAGTACTATGTATAGAAGTACTATGCTTCTATTTGAGTTATGGAAGTGCACTGTAACTGTGGTAAAAGTATTGTTAAAGGACTGTAGGACTGTAGGCTATAGCAGCACTATACTTTAGAGACCACTGCCAGTTCTTACTGTAATTTTACAGCATTAAGCCCTATTTGGACGGGATTAGTTTTACCCAGGGAGAAGTAATGTAATTTTACTGCAGGATGTCAGTGAAGTTTAGGACTGATTCCCATGGGATTAGAATTCTGGCCATAAATGACTGAGATGAGAGTGGCTGTTTGAATTACACCGCCACCTCCTCCAAAATATAATATGTGGCATTACCACTGATAAAGTATTAGAGGACGACCACCAATCTTATAACCCACTTACATTAGCGGGTATGAACCAGCCTTTCTATCTGTATTTTTGGCAACATCTACAGTAGGATTTGTAGGACCTGAGGTATCTATATTATAAAATATAGAAATGAAACTTTGAATGTCCCCTCAAACCCTCAATACTGAGAAATCCCACAAAACCCTCACTTTCCATTGGCTATGAGGGAATATTTGTGCCACATGACGAGTCGCACGGGGTTAAAATAACCTGAGGTTATTTTACGGCTCATTTTACAGGAGGTAAAATAGTCCGGAATTGTCACTGACGGTGAAAGAGCAGTCAGAATAAATTACTGACATGGCGCATTCGGATTGGACTGAAATCAAGAAGCTCTGTTAAAAACTGCTTTACCCACCTCTCCATGTTAAACCAATCCTGTCGGGGTTAGCTGAGGGTTTTAGAAATACAAATCAGGAATGTTTACAGTAATTTCTTCAATAAAGTCTAAAACTGGGCTCTAGAACCTTTCGTTTTGACTGCCATTTAAGATACCACATTTAAAAGTCTTTTAATAAACAATATGCAGACAAATGTTTGGGGACACCTGCTTATTCATTGCTTCTTCCAAAATCAAGGGTCCTAAAAGCGTTTGGTTGGACTAGCTGTGTCTCATGTCCAGGGAAGGCTTTGTAATGGAGTGCAGATCATGGCTGCTTGAGAATATGATTGCAGTGGCTGATGAGTATTAGTGAGGATTAGAGGGCGTTGGATAAACCACTCCTCCTCATCCCCAACTCCTCAGTTCATCACAAAAAAATTGGATGGAGCACCATCCAGAGAAGACAGTTCAGTGTACACAGTTCAGCGAAGTGCTGAGGGCTTTACACCCCTCCAACCCACACCTGGCATTAGACAAGTTGCCAACAGGTTCATGTTGATTTGCTCCAGAGTTCTATTGAGAAATTCTATTGGCAGAACGTCTCTACAGGGACTAGACTGTGTCAGCACTAAGCTGTATCAGCAATGGGTGCAGCTTAAAATAGCTGAATGCATTAATCAGAAGAGGTGTCCACAAACCTGGACAAATAGTGTAGCTTATTTTATTTTTATTTGGTCGATTTGTCATTCGGAATGACCTCTGGGCATTGAATGTGCAACACAACTAAACTAGCCTTGTCTAAAACAAAGAGTCTGGTTGTAGCCTCTGTCTTGTCCACACAGTCCTACTGGCTGACCTGCTGTCACAGAACAAATGTACTACCACCCTGAGAGCAATGGAAGACAAAGTAGTGATCTGCTGGAGAGTGACAGTTTTCACTTCTCCATCACAACCTCAGCTCCAGCAGTCCACAAACACACACACACACACACACACACACACACACACACACACACACACACACACACTCACACTCACAGATAGAGGGGTTGAATGTGAGCCTAATATGAGGTTGAATGTGACATATATAAATAGTAAGTATGTGTGTGTGTGTGTGTGTGTGTGTGTGTGTGTGTGTGTGTGTGTGTGTGTGTGTGTGTGTGTGTGTGTGTTTGTGTGTGATTATAGCTGTGTGTGCTCTCTAAGGTGATGATTTTTTTCTCTGGATAGTCGGTCGGGCTCAGGTGGACATTCATCCTCTCTGATTCACTCTCCCACAGGCTGATGCAAACACATACGCACACATACACACACGCACACACACATACAGCGCACCTTATACGTCACACTTCTCTCCTTCAGCGAGAAATCAATCCTTTTCTCAGCACACTGGCTTAACACTGCCCTGCTTACAAATATCATCCCCTTCAACACCTGGCCCTGACACAGACACTGACACACACGCACACACACACACACACACACACTTTACACACACACACACACACACACACACACTGGCAAGCCTTCATCCTGGCACGTTCTGACATTCATATAGTTAGTGCAGGAAGTAATAATCCAGATGATTATTAGCTGAAACCACTAAGAGAATGCTTCATTTAAAGGCACTAATGATGCCTCCGTGAGTGCACTTCTCTATTAAGTCAAACATTAAGATACACACAACCGCCCCCCTGAGGACCTACCAGACCATTCATAAATTAAAATACAGTATTAGCCACAAACTGTGTTGTCTTGAGGAAGAGAAAAGTTAAGATACATTGCAAGGAGAACTCGTTTAAACCACCCCCAAACTTAGGTTTCCAAAAAAAAAAAAAAAAGGAAAAAAGAGAGAAAACAACAAGACTGAAAATGGCAAAGAGAGAAAAAGAGTCTCTTTGTTGGCACAAGAAACAAAGGCAGGGCAAAGAAAGAAGCACACAGCTCAACAGAAAAGCTGTCCCAAGAAACAGTAGCAGGGCAAAAAGCTTTGATTCATCAGAAAACCCTACTTAAGAAGTCCAAAAAGAGCCTGGGCAAAGGAGGGCAAGCGTTATCACCATTTCTCACTCAGGTTTTCTACACTTCTAAACAGGAGATGACAAGTGATGCTCTGAATGCACTTGTGTACATATATATATATACACACACACAAAGACTGACTACCTACAGAGAGAGAGACTGACTGATTACATACAGAGACAGAGAGACACTCACTACATACAGAGAGAGAGAGACTGACTACATATACTGTGTGTGTGTGAGAGAGAGAGACTGACTACATACAGAGAGATAGAAGCCCTACGTGAAAGGGTTTGGGTGTGGCAATAGAGACATCCACTTTACAGTGGGCCAATTAATCACTCAGCCTTTAAGTGAAACCCAGACACGTACCAAATGACTCACTGCTGTCTAAGTAGTGCACTGAAAACACTACATGACGTCATCAAGGCGTCCACGCCCCAATGGTGCAACAGCTAGTTCACTACATGTGGTGAAAAACTTCTGCTTAGCTTTATTGTAAAGGACTGTACTGTGCTGCAGTCCGCTGAGTGAGAGCACCCGCGTCCTGAACAACAGCTCCTGCTCTCGTTGTAAACCGAAGACTGATCCTAACATGTGTTCTGTTCTCTACAGATAACGCCGTGATCATAATAAGCTCTCAAACATGTCGGCACATTAGTGCTAAGCCAGGCCATCACGTTCAAAACGAAAATGGACAATATAAAAAGATGGTTGGCCCAGTACGGACTTACAGGACGTACAAACAAATGTACATTCGAACAGCCTCCTGGAACAGAACTTGTATATACCCCCCACCACACACACACACACACACACACAGACATATATATATATATATATATATATATATATATATATATATATATATATATATATATATATATATATATATTTGCAAATGAGGATAACAAACACACATGACTAATAAAGAAGGCTCTGTTTTTTTTTTAATTCCCCCAAAAAAGACTTTAAAAAATACAAGAAAAAAGGAAAAACATGCAACAAAAATACCTTCGTCTCGCGGCCGGTTCATTGAAGATTCATCATGTTTTTTTGTGAGCGGACCTAGGGTTAAGACAAAAAGGAGGGGGGAAAAAGAGAGAAAAGAGAAAATTCAAAAAAGATTACTGTGGTAAGAAAAAAACTTCAAAACTAAGAGAAAAAAATCAAAAACAAAAACAAAAAAAGAAAAGAAGAAAGAGCAAAAAAGACAAATCAGCAAGAGGTCATTGATCTTATTTGTTCAAAAGAGGAAAAAACAAAAGAAAACAAAAAAAGGCATCATAAACACAGAATCAGTGCAAGAAAGACACAAACTCTTGGCAAGATCAAAGAAGTGTGCTATTAGATCTGTGAATATCTCTTTGTGGCTTGTGGGAATTAGCTCTGTCATTGTTTGTGCTGTTTGTTATTGCCCTGTTTTTACACTATCTTTAGTGTCTATGGTTTCAACGGCTTGTTTGGCTTCCGGGGACGAAGGAAAAATCAATGAGGAGGAATAAGGAATTAACCTCAGTGGCTTGAAAAACAAGACTGCCCCTCACCACCACCACTTCCCCTCACTCCTCCTCCTCCCCTACCTCCTTTGCCCCACTCCTCATCACCCTGTCCGGCCCTCACCCCCATGCTCCGGAAAAAACAAAACATCCCGTGGGGAGTGAAGGAGCCAGGGGAGGGAGAGGGGGCACCCATCAAGAAATGCACAACACCATGAAGCTCATACACACCGACTTACACACTGCACATACTCACACTCTAGCAATGCATGGATAAAGGACGCTGTGCAGTGTCTTGTTTTAAACACAAGCAGATGTTTTGGGAAGAAATTGTTGTGCTGTTGTAATCAAGTAACACGGTTTGTGCATTTGTCTCTCATTAAGAACACAGTCACGGAGATAAAGCTTTATTCAGCGCTGCAAACAAGGATGTGAGGAAGACAAAGCAGACAGAGCCCTGCAGGAATAAACATCAGGTTAGGTGATGAACATTAGTCAAAACCAATAAAACACATGCAGCCCAACATCATATTCAGCATTTGTTTCGTTGTGGCTCAAAAACGCATTTGCTTCACTCTGCTGGCAAAGCAACCCGGAAGAAATGGAGGCTACCTGCACTGTGTTTAAAATGTTTAGAAAAGAGAAGGAAAACCTTAGCATTTCTTCTGGGAAATGGCTCACATATCTGTACATTCGTCTTCTCACATGTCCGGGCTTTTCTACATATGTATACATTGTCGCTGTCACACAAAAACCTCTGGAATTTTCATTTTACAGAAGGACAAAACCTTAATTTTCACGGGACGTCGCGGTGAAAAGATTTTATTCCAAAGTGTTTTGGAGTATTTCTCTTGTTCACGTGTGGCTGCCCCGAAGTGCTCCATTCTGCTGAGATTATGCCTTCATTAGAAGGGGTATCCTCAAACTTCTGGACACATAATGCAGACGCATGCCTGTCTGTGTGGTTGATCACATATTCAGTGATCAGTGTCAGTGTAGAACGGCATGACATGAGAGAGAGGATAGAGAAAGAGAGAAAGAGAGAATTCCTTTCCTTCCACCGTGTCTTAGGAGGCTCGCAGTCATGCCGAGGACTTAGAGAAGAAGGAGGGGAAAACAAAAAACGAAAAATAAAAAAAACATCTGGAAATAACCGAAGTTGAGTTTAGTGAAGTGAACCGAGCAGCTCTCGTTTCTTTTCCGTTCTCCATTTCTCTCCATTTCTCTCCTGTTTTTCATGCACTGATTTAAATGGCTTGCTTTCCTCAGGCAAGTCCAGTACCTTGGAAAATCAATCCAGAGCCAAGCGTGTGTGCATAGTTCTGCATGTTTCAGTGTGTTTAATGAGTGATGCACCAATGCTGAGACTCCTCAACCAAATCCCTCTTGTTACTCTCCTCCCCATCTTCCTCGTCTGCCACCCCACAGCCATTTCTCTCCATTTGTCTGATGAACTCTCAGCTCCTCTCTCTCTTACAATCTGAGCTCTCTCTCTGTGGCACACTGCAGGGCTGAAACGTGGGCCCGCTCAAGGTTTGCCAAGAAGCTTCCAGGATGCAGTGAAGAACGAGAGGCATCCTGCTCGCAAAGCTAATAGAGCCGTATGAGCTGGGCGGCGGAACCTGTCACTGCACGCATTAAGCCACATTACTTTAATTTGCGAGCCATGGGTGCAGTGCTGGCCTGTGCTAAAATCAATTTGCCACATTTGTGCAGTTGTCACATTTTCCTGTGGCAAGGCATGCTGTCGGACACAACAGGAGAGTTCATAAACACACACACACACAGCACACACATACACCCACTAGCATCCTACTGTTATTTATCTGAGGAGATAAATCTCTGTTTCTAATGTTTCGAGCCTCTACGTTTTCCAACACACGTATGAGCCATGCTGAACTGGCCCAGGCTTGATAAGCCACTACCTTAACGCTGCTGGATTTGCACTACAGTGTTATCAGAAGCAATGGTTAGCTTATCATAAACTGTTACAGAAATGCCTTGAGCTAAGGTATGAACAGTCCCTAGTATGGGGTACGTTCCCCACTTAGCTTATAGATACCACAGTACAATATATATATATATATATATATATATATATATATATATATATATATATATATATATATATATAACATTTATTTATTGAAACTGCTCCAATATTGATGATTAAGAGGAGTGAGTTTAGGATAAAGGAGATAAAGATAAAGAACCATCTCTCTCAAGAGTTTGGAATCCACCAATCCACAGTCAGACAGACTGAAAAATGGTGGTGGCAGGTTCGTAGTTTGGGCCTGTTTTCCTGCATCAGGGCCAGGACGAAACATTCAATTCTGACTTATACCAGCTACTTTGGAAATTGGAGGAAATTGTCCAGACACCTCATGCAGCAAGACAATGACCCTAAGCACACAAGTCATTCTACCATAAACGGTTAAAGAAGAATAAAGTTAACGTTTTGGAATGACCAAGTATATGTAGTTATGTTGATCGTGGAAGGAAATGTTTCGTGGCAGGGGTCGACGGGACTCGCCAGATACATATATGATTTGGATTAGCAACATATACAAATCATATTTATTTTCTCTACTTGCTATTTCTATTACCGTTAGTGTGGCACAGCTCTGCATTGTAGGGCAATTAGGCAAAATCTCATTAAATCCCTGTGTTTTACAGCATAGCTCTGCATCAGTGGAGGCTAAAGAGTCATGTACAGAAAAAAAGAAGTGGATACACAGGATATAGCTTCAGCTATACCACTGCTGCTATTTTATTCGTTCTCTCTCAAGCCTAGTTTCTGTTCATCTCTGCGAAATGCTTCAACAAGTCCCATTAACCCCATACCCAAACATTCATTGTAGTTACTGAATAATAAACTGACCCTCTTGCTGGAACCACTTGTCCTTTCTTGGTAGGTTCTGACCACTGCATATTTGGAACGCCTCACACCTCATACCTGATGTTGTGGAGATATTCTGACATTCCTGTCACTTGTACTTGCCCACTTATTCTGTTTTTAACTCATCAACTTTGAACTGTTCTTTCAGCCTCACTTCCTGCCTAAAATATCCACCACTTGACAGATGTGACTGTAGATGAGGATAATCAGGATTTTCATTGATGGTAATGTTTTGGCTGATCAGTTAAGTCTTAATATTAATGATGTGAATAACTGTAAAAGTGTAGAAGGGTAGAGTTCAGGGGTTAAAATCGCTCTATCGCTCTCTGTCCGTGCTCTTTGCTCATCCCGTCGCTTCTGAGTCTCTCTCTCTCAGTCTATCTACCTATCTCTCTCTTCCAGTGCTTATGCAATTCATTACTTCAGCTCCACTTCCTGCACTGACCTCACTCTGCACCAATCAGCGTGGGCCGCCCTGCAGCCTTAAGAAGGCTGCGAACACCAGCCAGCAGCCAGCGTGTGTATGTTTGTGTGTGTAAAGGGGCATGCTTTTTCACTTCATCTTTAAAAAAAAGCTGCTAATGCCAGCCATAGCTGGAGATTTAGTGGTGAGGTTCTCTGAGTGTGTGTATGTGTGTGCTCGTACAAGTATGCGTGTGTTTATGTTAATGTGTGGTGTGTGTATGCATCAGTAAGCATGAGAATGACTGAGTTACGAATACATGCCTATATGCACGCACATGGACATCTTTGCACGTCTGCTTGAGCTTCATTCTGTGTGTTGAAGGTGTGTGTGTGTGTATGTATGTGTGTGTGTGTGTGTGTGTGCGTGTGCACACAATGGTTATGAAGCCAATGGTTATGAAGCCTACAGGAGCGAGATCAGGTCACTGTTTAACTCGGGAGAAACACACACACACACACACACACACACACACACACACACACACACACACACACACACACACACACATCAGGACTGAAGATGTAAGAGGAGCAGAGACTAACCTGTCTCTGTTCGTCTTACATGCTCTGTCCTGCAAGTGCATGAAAAGAAACACACTCTCACACTCGTACATGCTCTTACACGTGCACGTAGAGTTTCTTAGCAGTCCTCATCAGAGGATGTCAATCAAAAATGACACATTCTCTGATTTGGACACCCGGTCTTGCAATCAGAAGGCCACACAGGTCTGAACAGGTAAATGATGGTAATCTCCTCCTTCCTCTAAAAGCTTGTGGAGTGAGGAAATGGGCACAGTTGGTGTTCCATCCAGCTGCGCTGAGTTATGTGGTGACATCTGGAATCAGTTCAGTTTGTGGTATTGAACAGAGCTGGTGAATCCTGTGATGTGAAAGATCACAAGCATTGGGAAATTGGCTCGGTGCAGTAAGTGAGGGTATTTCTATTTGAGATATCTTCCGTTTTGCCCTACAGGGAGTGGGATGATGCCAGTTTGGTGGTGCAGTCTGTCAAGGCAGTGTAATCGGCTGGAAATCACACACGAACACACACGCACATTGAGAAGGCATATTTGGTCAGATATCTGCTGGGCAGATTCAGTAATGTGGGTCAGAAGTAAACAGATGGCCACAACCCAATGCTGGTCTGGAATTCCATCCTGACAAAACTTTGTAAGACACAAAATCTGTGTATGAGGAGAAATGGATGGAGGCAATAATGTATGATTATGATTGACTGATTCTTCATTAGTCGGTCTCATTGCTGGACTGCAGCTCTAATCATGTCCCTGCTGGGTTGGATGCAGGTAAACTGACTTAATTCTGAAATATTTCAAGTTCAAATGTAATGCAATATTAAAAGTAGGGCTATTAACTATTAAGTCAATTACCAAGGTTCTTTTTAATCAAAGGTCAGAGAGGGAACATGCCGACCTCGTTTCAGTTAATTCAGAAATAGTTTTAGTATCTTGGTGCATTAATATAGAATTCAGCTGATGTATGCAGACATCAATTGCATCTCAAAAAGTCGAATATCATGGAAATAGTGAATTAAATTCAAAAAATGTAAACTTATTTTTCTCCATTGCATGTAGTGAATTATTTCAAGCCTTTTTTTTTGTGTTGCTTTTCATCACATATGGCTTATCGCGCATGAAAATTAGAAATCCAGTTTCTCAGATTATTAGAACATTTATTTATAGTTTGAGTAAATTACTAATTAAACAGTGCAACTACTTTGTCTAGGTAAACACACACATCCACAAACATGGGAAAGAGTGCTGACCTAACAGTTCCAACAGATCTTTGGCAGCCTTCGCTAAGAGGGTAAGCCAGAGAAGGTCATTTCCAAAAGTGTGGTTGTTCAAAGTGCTGTATCAATAAACATTAATAGAATCTTTTGCTGGAAGGGGAAAATGTGGTGAATAAAGGTGTACAAGCGACAGGGACGACAGCCTTGAGAGGATTGTCACGAAAAGTCAATTCAAGAACCTGGGAGAGCTTCACAAGGAGTGGACAGAGGCTGGTGTCAGAGCATCGAGTGCCACCACGCACAGATATTTCCAGGAAAAGGCCAGCATTCCTAATGTCAAGCCCCTCCTGAAACAAAGACGTCAGAAGTGTCTTACTTGGGCTAAGGAGAAAAAGAACTGGACTGCTGCTCAGTGTTCCAAAGTCCTCTTTTCAGATGAAAGTGATTTTGAATTTCATTTGGAATCAAGAGTCATATAGTCTCAACTCGAGCTCCTAGAGTCTGGAGGAAAAGAATGAGGAGGAGCGCAGAATACAAGACATCTGAAGTCAAGTGTGGAGTTTCTGTAGTCTGTGAGTCAAGATTTACATTTACATTGATGGCATTTAGCAGACACCCTTATCCAGTGCTTTGCTGTTCACACAGATATCCTTAGCTAGTAAACGAGGCTAGAATCCAGAGTTTCCTCACGCTTAGATACTCTCAAAAGAGATGAGTCTTCAGTCTGCGTTTGAAGATAGCGAGTGACTCAGCTGTTTGGACCCCCAGGGGAAGTTCATTCCTCCATTTTGGTGCCAGAACAGAAAAGAGTCTGGAAGCACATTTTCCTTGCGTGTTGAGGGATGGTGGGTCAAGCCGAGCTGTACTTACTGCTTGAAGTACGTTTGGTACAGATCAAGTTTTGAGCATTGCCATTGTGTACCAAGGTGCTGGTCCATTTTTGGCTTTGTAGGCCAGCATCAAGGTTTTGAATCTGATGCAGGCAGCTACAGGAAGCACCACTGCATTCTGGATGAGTTGCATGGGTCTGATGGTCCACATAGGAAGATGCCATGTCATCTGCTGGTGTTGCTCCACTGTGTTTTATCAAGCAATGCAGCATCTGAGGAGACTTTAGAGCACTTCCATCATGCTTTCATCTACTGACATGCTCGATGGATTTTAGCACCTGCTCACAGTGTCAAGACTACAAACCAATTGTTTGCTGACCATGACATTGCTGTGCTAGATCAAGCAGCCAACTCTCTAGACCTGTAGTGCACAGAGGATCTACGGGGTACTGTTAAAAGGAAGACGAGAAACACCTGGCTCAACAATGCAGATGAGTTGAAGATGACTATCAAAGCATCCTGAGCTTTAGTAATATCTCAGCAGTGCCATAAACTCACTGCCTCCATGCAACACTGCATCCAGTGATTTGGTAAAGGAGCACCAACCAAAAGGTGAGTGGATAGATTAATAGACTTGTCAGAATTTGGACATTTCTGTATTGTATATCCTCTTCTGTTTGATCTTCTGAAATATTATAACCATTTGAGAAACCGAATTGCAGTTTTTCACGAACTATAAGCCATATCAGTCAAACATGAAACAAAAAAGGCTTGAAATATGTCATTTTAAGTGTAATGAATAGACAGATGTTTTGTTTTGTGTGTGCATGTGTATGTTCGACTTTTCGTGTATCCCAAATTCTTCCAGTAACTGGTTGGTTACCTTTAATCTGGTATGAATTAATGAACAGAGGAGTTACGATATGTGCATATTCATTCTGCACAGGATAAAATAGATCAGCGTGTGGAGTCACGTAGAGCGCAGTCATGTGTGCTACCATGTTTATATTTCTGCATTAAAGATTTACCAAAGCATGTGTTCTTGATGAATACTTTTTTTTCCAGAGTGACTGTGTACACTTTGGTTCAGCCCTTATTGCTCTTTTGTTACTTAGAGATAATGTTAGTGCTTCTGATACTAACAAAATATAACTGCAATTTGTGACCTTTGGAAGATCAATTTAGTCACATATAAGGTAGTTTAAACGGGCACAATTGTCATTCTTGAGTCCATATTAAAGGACATAAAAATACATTTTGCCCTTGCGTTATCATTAAGTATCGATCATGGGAAGAAAATATCAGTTCAAGCACAATTTTGGGAAAAGCTGGTTTGGGAAAAATCATACTCATATTCATTTCCTGGCATATCCTGCCACCAAACTAATGACAGGGTTCAAATGGTGCTAACAGTGCTCTCACTCACTGGCCAACACCACATTGAGAGGGCTAGCAGACACACACCTGGGCCTACCTGACTCACATCTCATGAGATTCAGCTCCTACTGCTTAAGTAAGTGTATTTATATGGAGATGAAAGACATACAAATCCTTCTGATCCTACATCAGCATTCTGAGTCCGACATGATATACAACGACAAAGCTAGTCGAGGTAAGAGCAAAAGCTACTGAGTGGGACAGATAGAGAGAGAGAGAGAGAGAGAGAGCGAGAGAGTATGAATGCAGACACTGTACAGGCTGATCTGAAAGGGAGATGTGAGAGAGAAGGGGGATGTTTGGTGGAGATTGAGGGAAAGGGAGAGATGGAGAGAGAGAGGGAAAGGGCATACAGCCACAAGGTGACTGGAATAGAATTTGCACCAGTGTGTGTGTGTGTGTGTGTGTGTGTGTGTGTGTGTGTGTGTGTGTGTGTGTGTGTGTGCACTCGCTTGCGATGGGGGAATGTTTGGGAGAGATAGAGTGAGTGTGTGAAAAGAGGAGTGTTTAAACAGAGAGCAGAGGGAGAGCAGCCAGATAGGATGACATTTACGGAGTGGTGGCGATGGAGAAGGCATGAAGGTTAAAGCAATTTCCAGCAACACCAGCCACAGTGACAATTACTGGCAGGTTATATGAGCGCTATGACCAGCAGCTCTGCCTCTGTCTGCCTCGCCGCGTCTTTCACAAAGCTTCAGCGAGGTCATACACGTGATATAGCATCTGTATAAAGTCTGACTACAGGCTATCACAACCCTGACTGCCTGGTGTTCGCTTTATTGATGCTAGTGTCATAAGGTTGTGTAATAAAGCAATAAGCAGCTAGAGGCTGTGAGTTAAGGTGATTTCTCTTCATGTCATGCCCAGCACTCCTTAACCATGGCACAATTATTGTTACACACAGCCTGAGTGGCTGATTCTTTTTATAAAATGACAACAAAATACTGTATTATATAATACAGCAAAGTTCAAGAAATCATTCTATGATTCCCTTGAAAAAATGTACTAATCCACCCCTTCCATGGTGCCCTACCACTAGACTGGTACTATCAAGAGTACTTAAAAAAATAAACAGTACCATCAATAAGGAAAATAACTGTAACGTGTTGCATTGTAGCTTTTAAACTGCACTGACTCGAATGCTGCTTTGACAATGGTTGCTCTGGTGTATCGATGCCCTGCAACATCTCCCATTTTTTTTCAATGGGAGTCTTTGGGTCAAACAGACATGGCTGTGAGGTGTACGATGGGTCAAGCACATCAAATCTGGCAAATGCAGCACAATGTAAAGTTGAGTAGAGATGAACTTTATCTAGAGGCGTCCAGCGAGTGTCCACCATGCAAATGTAGGCAAACGTTCCGGTGGAGCATTTCTACTGTGGGTACAGGAACAACACAGTTTCATGATAAATAAGAAGAGCAATTCAGCATTCCAAATATTTATAGTCAATAGCAGTTCCTCCAAAATCCAAATTCCAAGAAGGAAAGCATCCGATTGGAAATATGTAATGTATACAGTATTTACTTTGACCTTTTTTGAAAAATGTATAGAGATCAATTTTTTGAAAAATAAC
>JAVGWO010000027.1:7910258-7950258 GCA_034509495.1 Acestrorhynchus altus | reverse complement strand
TGTTGTGTCAGGTCATCAAAGGGCAAAAGCCCTATTCTGTTTTGGCCTGACAAACACAGAACACAAAACACAAACCCAGATAACATGCCCATTTGGGGCCTGCGTGGGTAGCCCAACTCGGGACTGGCAAAGTTTAACCAACAGTGTGGAAAACAGTTGCGCTGCTGCTGCTGCATTTGCTGATTGTATTCCAATGCAAGAGGAACAAAGTCCACATTCACCTTGCAACACACGAGTGTTGTGTTCATGGTGAAACAACACATATATGCAGTTCTCTGTTACTTTATTCTGCCAACAATATTCAGCTTGATTTCATTGTTTATCATTTTCAATATTCACTCTTTCCTCTTCACTCTCAGAAAGAGGATGGGCCCAGAACCTTTGAGTCATGCATCCGTGGATTTCTTTCTCATACTCTTAGGACGTTATTCCTGTCCTATCCCTCAGATTTCTCTACAGCTGTTTTATGTCAACATTTGCCGTAAAACAGTACCATGCATAAAATGAAATGTGAATATTCACTATTCAATTCTCAACTTGTATTCATATTCAACATATTCCATTTCCAGTTCTCCACTACATTCCTTAGAACATATTCAATTCCCAGCTCACTGCTGCTCCATTCTTTCTAGAATATATCTAATTAAAAAAACACTTCTGTGCTTGCATCTCTCCCAGCCTCTTCAGTTTAGACTTGTATTTGTTTGTGGTCTGGTGTCTCAAAGCTCCTTTGTTCTTGCTCTCGGCTGGTGCTCAACACTGCGGCTGGAGCGGCACCTATGCCTTTAGCTCTGATGCTAATTAAAAAAGCTCCCTCCGCAAAAACTCAGGTGCTGCTTCGAAGTTCTCCTTCATTTCCCTGCCAGATGAAATGGCATCCAATCCTTCCACCCTGCTGACAACAAATACCCTTCACCGCTGGCCTGTGGGATATGAATAGATCGAAACGCAAATAAAGTTTCTGACTGTTCTTGAATCAAGGCCACCCATAATATCATATTGTTCGGTGGTGCATTTCACCTGGTAATTTATGCATTTATTTACTTACATATTCATTCATCCATTTATCAATGCATTTGTTTATCTATTTATGCCTCCGTGGGCAAGTGCACAGAGTACAGATAAAGCAGACAAGGCTATCCACAGTGGACTGGAGTGGAAGGCTCTTCCTTCTATATATATATATATATATATATATATAAAAAAAGGAAGAGCCCTTAAAAATACTTTAATTATTTTATCTACAAGTGCTGCACAATATTGAATGTTATGCTATTCTGTGATATATATTGTGAAATAAACACAGGAATTTTCATTGGATTTCTGCAGAAGTCAATTATACAACATGACATTATATTAATAATGCACTAATAATGCCCTCTGTGTATCAAGGACAGGAATACAATAAATGATATTGAGCAGATATCATCTGCCTCTGACAAATTTGTAATGGAAAATAAAAACTGTGAATTTGCTCATTTTCATTTTGTTTAAAAAAATTGTCACATGACCTGTTTAAGTTGGCTTATGTGATATCTATCTATCTATCTATCTATCTATCTATCTATCTATCTATCTATCTATCTATCTATCTAAGCTGTCAGTTGCTACCAGACCCCCAATGAGTAAGGAAGTGTGAGTGAGTGCTGTCACATTTTCATCATAGATGATTGTTTCAAAATGACAGAACAAATTTAACAATGCAACTGCATTATATGTCGTGTAAAGTTTGGCCATTCCCAAGTGGAAACGATTTGTTAATGGCCATGCCTGTGGCCAGTGTGCATTTGGCCGCTCCATCACAATAATGCACAGCCCATTCTTTACATTTGATTCAGGGTTTCCTAGTCAAACACACACCTGTGCTTCATCAGGCTCGCTACTCTCCTGACATGGCTCTGTGTGACTCTGGACCAGATTTCAGTTCAGAGAAGACATCAAGCAGAATGCGACGGACCAGTTGGGTCTGAATATGAGTATTTTTTTTTATGAATAAAGGTCAGATCGTTTTTGAACACACCTTACATATCTATATCTACAGTGCATCTGCAAAGTATTCACACTGCTTCACTTTTTGCATGTTATGTTACAACCTTTTTCAAAATTGGATTCAAAGAAAACATAAAAATATAACATGTACATAAGAATTCACAGCCTTTGCTCAATTGCAGCCTCATGTCATTTTGATAATGAAGCGTGGAACACCGGTTTTTGGGAACGTTCTCCCATTATTCTTTAAAGAACCTTTCAAGCTCCATCAGATTGGATGGGGAGCATCAGTGCAAAGCCATTTTTAGATATCGGCAGAGATCTTCGATTGGGTTCAATCTGGGCCACTCAAGGACATTCACAGAGTTGTCCTGAAGCCACTCCTTTGTTATCTTGTCTGTGTGCTTAGGGTCTTATTGGAAGATAAATTAAGGTAAAGGTATGTGTCTTGCCAAATCACGTCCAATCAATTGACTTTAACACAGGTGTCCAATCAAGCTGTAGAAACATCTGAAGGATGATCAGTAGAAACAAGATGCACCTGAGCTCAGTTTTGAGTGTCATGACAATAAAGGCTGTGCCTTGCCTAATCTACTTAACAACACCTCAGCGTGGACAATGCACTTGTGCGTACTCAAACTTCAGCTGGATGGAAACTTGGCCTCACATTTACTGCAGGCAAACCAGTCATTGTGCCCTTGGGTAGTGGGCACAGTCACCCCACCACTTATGGGTGTGACAGGCTATTCAATGATGATTAGCCAATGTCTTTCTGCACGTGTGGCATCTATGCAGGACAGCCATTTTGCCGTGACGAAGAGCAAAGTGCTTGACTACTCATAGGAGAGTGCCCACTTGTATGCCCCACAGTCTACATTGGATGACTGGATCCTCTGAGTTGTGTCTGAGTGGGACTCAGCAGCCTTAGGAGCAATCATGGAGGAGTTGCTAGGCTGGGGGCAGGCTGATTCTTCCAATCCTGGATGGTCATAAGGCTTGACATTAGTGAATCTTTGGCCATGAGCATTCTCCGTTTGCAGTCCATCACTGGTGTCCATGCCCTGTGCCCCTCCCAGGGTCATGGGTTCCACAGTATCTGCGCTCGGGAGATGTGTTACCCTTATGGCATCTGCTCAGCTCAGGCCACTCTATGGTGGTGCTATGGTGGTGCTCCTCCCACATCTCAGTCTGCCATCAAGTAGATTCATGTTGCCCAGAATGGTCTAGTGCATCTCAGGCCAGCAACATGTCCACTGTATAGAGGAGCTCCTCCCACCTCTCAATGTACCACCTGGTAGATTCTTTTTCCCAAGAATGGTCTGGTTGAGCTCAGGCCACTTTATGGTGGTTCTCCTCCCACACCTTGATCTACCATAAAGTAGATTCATACTGCTCAGAATGGTCTGGTACAGCTCAGTCCAGCAATATGTCCACTGCATCGAGGAACTGCCCCTATTTTTCAATCTACCATCCAGTAGATTTGGTTTGATTTGACATGCTTGAATCCGCCACTCATCAAGCTTCACCCCTTGAGCTCATCTGGTCACATTCCATCCCATGCTATTTGCCACATTGTTGTGGGGCAACTCACAAGCTCTCTCACCTTGTGAGGTGGGACCTTAGAAGACCTGAGGAGTGTTGTCTTAGACAAGCCAGCCAGAAGGTTATCTTGATACACTTTTACAATCCAATACACTGTTGTCCTCTTGTGTGGGTGGAACAGCCTGTCTCCAGTGATGGTTGCAAGTGCTTCCTTGTGGCTTTGTTAGAGTAGTGTTTTTCAGGGATGGTTAGGACGTGGGACTCCTCTATCAAGCTGTGAGTATAAGGCAAATTCAAACACCGGGCCATGAGTGACTCCCTTGGATAGGTTCGATCTGACCGATGTAAATGACCCTAAAAACATGCCCACGAGGGAAGAAACACCCTTCAAACCAGGCAAGTGCCTACCCCTGGCGGGTTTAAAGCTTAATTATATTTTGTTCTTTATCATAAAATGCTCAACAGACTAGGTATGAGATGAGAAGAATCCTACAAAGACATTGTTTACCTCCATAACTGGTCATGTCCCATATTGCAATAATCTAATTATAGACTTGTTACAGCATTAATAAGCATTTGATACCAATTCTAGCTTAAGCATTCTTTCTTCGTTAGGATAGGAAGCTAAACAGCTTAGGAATGAGGTGCAGAAGCTGGGAAGACATTGGGCCTCATTGATGAAACGTGAGCAGAATTTATGTGTAAATTGTTCATAAAACACTTTTTCATAAATACGTGCATTTTTGAAAATGTCCACAGTTCCAAAGCCGCTTGTAAATATAGCTCCTGACCGTGTGTAAAGGATGTGTAACATCTGAAAGACACTAAAAGAATTGTTTGATGCCACGGTTTGATAGAGTGAGTCTTACTTTTTAACGATATATGGATCATGGCTTTGGGTTACTCTCATTCTGAGTTATGAAGCCTAGAAAAGAGCACGCAACTGCCTGCAAAATACGGGCCTCGGGTTCAAAATTAATTAGCTTTTCTTTGTTTTTGTACACATGTGGTCAATAAGTCTCTTAATTAATGTGGATTATTTCACTATAAGAGTCTGGTCTGTATGATCTGTAACAGCAAACAGTGGAAATGGCTGATTTTGCGCTGTTGCTGGATTAAGCAGACAGAGCTATGCAGAGAGAGTGTGTCTTTAGAGGTCGTAGAGATTTATTAGCTGAAATTAAAGACGGGCTATTTAGCCAATTCATGCTATTCCTGGGCCTGTACGGGTGCTTGGGTCCTTGAACACTGGAACATTACAGGATGTCATTGCAGACAGATCAGGAATTTCAGCCATATCATCCCAGGAGACAGCATAATCCATCCAATGCCTTGCTTTATCAAGTTCCTCTACAGGAAGCAACACATTTATAGAATGAAAATAATATGTGACAATTTGAATGCACTTCAATCAATAAATCTATTAACTATTTCCATTTCGGGAATAGTTGTGTTTTTTTGGCTGTATTGTAATTTTTGTATGGTGCTCCTTTGTAATTCATATGCGTGAATTATGGTAATTGTAAGCTAAGTGTAAAGTAAAACACATGCCCCTTTTTTGTGAACCATTGTTATTCACTGATAGAGAAAGATTCTAATAAATCTGGTGTTTAAGCAGTGTTTGGGAATCTGCTGGAATGTTTTCGGGAAGGTCAATTTACTCCCAATTTACTCATATTTGACTGTTTTTCTGTAGGCTTCGTGAGTAAAGCCTGTTGTCATTTAAATACGTGCTAAAAATGAAAAGCTCATTGGTAACATTTTTTCTCAGAGTAGGTTCGTGTGCTCCTATATGGGAGTATATCAAAAATCTGACCTTTGTTGAAATGAATTCCAATTGACTGCTAAGTAATTACACAGTATTTCCCTCAAACAACTTAGACACTCTACACTCCATAAACTCACATAAGAACCTCACTGAAATTGCTACAAGCAGATCTTGGAATGCTGAGTTTAATCAAAAGTCAGTGCCAGGTTTTTGGATAGTGTTGCGTGCAGAGAATTTTATTCTGTGTGTTGAATGTGTGTGTGTGTGTGTGTGTGTGTGTAGCAGGAGGGGGTATGTAGCAGGAGCTTTACTTTCTAAGAGGGAACCACTAAGAAACCACCCAATATCTGTGAGACATTCAGCACTAGATTAATTTTACTATTACGGCTAAGTATTAAAGCGGTGATTGAATAGACAGTGGTGCTTGAAAGTTTGTGAACCCTTTAGAATTGTCTACATTTCTGCATAAATGTGACCTAAAACATTCACGCGTCCAAAAGGAAGAACCAAATAAAACAAAAATATTACACTTGGCCATATATCTCATAAACAAGGTCATAATTTTTAAGTTCCTGTTGCAGAAAAGGACTCTCACAGTAAATAAAGCAAACTGAATACGTGTACTACATTAATCCCCTTCATGTTTTCCACCTCTTCATTACTGCCTTTTCACCCAATTATAATCTTCCTATTATGTAACCTTCCAAAACACCTGAGGTCCATACCACAGCCAGTTACGATCATGGAACCAGTGAATGTCCACTGGAAATCCTTTTTAACATAGGGTTAGGCTTGATTTATCATCCGCTTAAATTAGGATCACATCAGAGTACAGTTTAGAATCTCACGTTCTTTATGCTGAGATGCTTGGGGTTGAAAGTGCTGAAGAAGCGACTGATGGAATCATAGGGGAGCTGCCAGAGCAGTCACACTGAAACTATCCCATCACACTCCAGCTTAAACACTTGGGACTGACTGATCCCCCCCACAGCCTACCCAATCCAGTTCTCCCAGGGTCCTAAAGCCTGCACACCAACCCGTAAAGGAGCTATGTCAGAGCTGGAAAGACTGCAGTGGAGAGAGACTTGGAGGCATAATGAAAATGATACATGGGGGGTGGAGGGAGGCTTTGTTGCAAGAAAGAGATTGCTCTCTCCACAAATAAGCGAGACATGAAAAAGAGCCTATTTCCAAAACCGGCACCACATTGCCTAATAAAAGAAAAACATGCTCGCATTTGTGTGTCCTAGTTTTGTGTGCCCTTACAGTTCTCACAGACTTCAGAAGACTACAGTAGAATAGTTCACTCACCAGAAGGGCTCTTAATGCATCATTATGAGATGCTCTGCTCTGGGTATGGGTCACAGGCTGGGGGGTGGGGAGGCATGATACAAAGAGCTCGATGTGCAGATGGGATACTAACACATCTGAAGAGGGAATAAGGGAGCAAGGTATCTATTTAAAGGACAAAACAGAACAAAGCTAATGATTCAGACAATGATAATATATACGAGGCAGGAGCAGCCAATTTCAGTCCTAGAGACCGGCATAGGGCCCAGCTTCCCAAAAGCATCTTGGTGGTAAAGACCTGCATGTGATTTAAGAATCTTCTTTGTTCTAAGATGCTTTGGGGAAACTGAAAGAATATACAGCACTGTGTAAAAAGGTACCTTATTATCTGGCCAGTAGGAATGTTTCAGTTATAGCAAATGATCATTAAAATAACACAAATATGAAAGGAATAAGCGTTCTTTTCTCTTTAATGTTACTCAGTCTCGGAACCGCTTCGTCACTTTATGCCACCAGAACCTCCTGATTCCACTTGAATTAACTTAATGAAGTATAACTTAATTAAGTATTGACTGGCCAATGCAGGTATTGGATAATTACTACAAATACTGGACTGCCTGGAGGAGGGGTTTGGAAATGGTTAAGCTCACAGACAGAATGACTTCAATTGCAGGTTGACTGCATTAGAGCTCCCAATAGTATTAAGTAAACATGTTTTCGTTGGTTATTTAAAGCAGCATTGTGTGAGAATTGGTATTTCTCACTCGTTGGCTTCCCCTACAGGGCACTTCTTCACACACGCATTTCTAGACAGATGGAGAAATACAGAGCCATCATCTGGCGTGAAAAAGGCATGTGGACTGACAAGGTAGAATAACAGTACAAGATTTTACACAAATATGAGTCGGGTGACGTAGTGCTACCCCGTTCTTGAGAGTGTCGTTCCGCACACTTCACCATTGCATGCATTACATGCAATTAGTCGTGTTCAGCCCAGAGTAGCAACTCTTTTCTCCTAATTACAAGTGGAACATCAGTATGATTTTGTTATTTTAAGGCAGCAGTTACTTAAGCTCCAAACATGCTCGACAATAATGTGTGCCACTGCAGCCTTCTAAAGGTCGATACATCCATCTTAATGATCTTAATCCAAGCTTTTGTTCTGTAAATTTTAGCTGTTGGAAACACTTCAGATTAGGAGCCACGAATTACTGAGTAAATACAGAGTAAGTATCTGTTACACAGTGAACCCAACTGGAGTGTTGAAGTCGGCAGAGTGCATTTACTTCATTTTTCTGGGTTAGAAAAAGCATTTTAAAGCATAAAAATAAATATGCTATATGCCAAAGACATTTTGTGAGAAGACGGTGAACCAAAGGTAAGATTGATGAGCTGAGGAAGCAGAGAAATCTGGAAATGAATGCACTGATGCATATTTCCTGCCATTTCATCATTAATCGTCAGCATGGTGTTTAGTACCTCAATACAGTGTGTAAAATATCCAGGAGGTACTCAATAATTATTATTGTGGTCAGTCACCTCTCCGGAATGTATTACAGCTAGCTTTGGGATTACAACATGAAGCTCTCCTAGCGCCTATGCTGGTCCTTCCCTGGATCTCTGTGGACCTGTAATGTTGTTTATGGACCTGTAATGTGATGTTTAAAAGTATAATACTTTTGAAATAGTAGTTGTGTTCCTTATTTTAACAAATGTGTAAATTACTCAGTAATAATTACTTACATCTATTATCATACTTTTAAGTATCTGTTTTCCGGCTTTCTATGAAAAATACTTTTGTAAAACATTTGTAAAAAGTTGTGTAAGATACCACATACCTTACCTAACCTTCCCTAATAGGTACTTACTCTTTCCTCAGTAATTTGTGGGCTGTGACTGACCTTGTTACTCTGAAGTCCACTCTGTTTATTAAATCATGCACAGAATAATCAGAACAGAGATCAATTCTGCACTAAATGTGCATGTTCAGATATTTATGGAACTCACCTAATGAGTAAAATGACCCTTTTTAAGGTGCACAAATTGCTGACATGCATACACACAGCTTGTACAATCTCTGCAGAAAATTACTGTGAAGGAAACGGGATGCTCTGGAGTAAACACACGAGCCAAAGGTCATGACAAAAGCACGTTCGAAAGGAATATGCAGCCCCTCAGTCTTGGGACGTGGTGCAACAAAACAGGAGTGAAAGGGCTCCAATCAATATCTTTGGAATGAGCTCTAGTGACATTTATGTTCCAGAACATAAATTCACTAATGCCCTGATATCACTCAATCAAATTCTCACAACTATGATACAAAATCTAGTGACAGGTCTTTGATACAAGGTAGAGTTTTACTGTTACCAAAGACAAAAACTACTTCAATGCCACTGATTTTGAAAGGAACACAGGATGAGTGTCATGTCTGCCCTTTGTCAGTCCAGTTTACTTCTGTCTTCCTGTCTTGATGTTGTTGTTTCCTCCATGTTTGTTTATGTCCATGTCTCCTCCCTTGCTCCGCCCATTCCCACCTGTGTCTGATTTGTAACCCTGCCCCCTCGTTATCATGTCCCAGGTGTGATCAATGTCATGTTGTATTTAAGACCCTTTGTCTCAGTCTGTATTTGTCAGTCCTTTTGTTTTGTTGCCGGTTTGTTTTGTTGCCGGTTTGTTTTGTTGCCGGTTTGTTTTGTTGCCGTTTTGGTTTGTTAGCATAGTTAGCTTTTGTTTGTACTTTGTTCCCCAGCTCTGTATGTAAGAACAGCAAAGCATTTTTGTAAGTTGATAAGGGCGTCTGCTAATTGCTGTAAATGTATGTAAGTGTAGCTTGTTTTGTTTTTGGTTTGTTTGTAGTCTTTGTTTATCTAGGTTTTGTTTTAGTGTATTTACTCTCAGTTTGAAGTTGCCCAGTTTTTGTTTTAGTATCCCAGGTTTTTTTTTGTTTTGTTTTCCTTTTTTCATTAAATTCCTAAACCCTGCCTTTCCCTCCGCACCCTTGTTACCTCTGCCATCCGTCCGCACTTGACAATGAGCCAGTGACCACATATATACAGTGTATATATGCACAGTAACCCTTACAATTAAACAGGCTGTTTTCTTACTTGCCTTGGAGCCTGATGATAAAGAAAGGCTGGAAAATGGCAGTTTTCTACTTTAATGTCTGTTTTACATTGAATATCTCTTGCCTGCTCAGGAAAGCTGATGTATTTCCTTTTTCGTGGGACAATCTATTCAGTGAACAATACACTTAACATTGTAACATTTTGCAAATGTCACAGCAGAAAAAAAAAGTTTAATTCAGTTATAATTTTGCTGAGATATCCGTTCAGATACTTTGGACTGTTTGTAAGTCATATTCTAACAAGTAGATTAAAAAAAATCTCGCAAGTCATTTGAATTAATATCCGTGCTCTGTCACTGTCAAACACACACTGAATATTTTTTTTTGTCTGTTTG
Source organism: Acestrorhynchus altus (assembly GCA_034509495.1). Taxonomy (NCBI): domain Eukaryota; kingdom Metazoa; phylum Chordata; class Actinopteri; order Characiformes; family Acestrorhynchidae; genus Acestrorhynchus; species Acestrorhynchus altus. The sequence goes on along the minus strand of JAVGWO010000027.1, from coordinate 7,940,210 downwards.
CCTAATCAAACAAGTTAAGGACATCCTTTTTTTTTAACCTTGGACAGATATATTATATGGACAAAAGTATTAAGACACATGTTCTTTCATTGTTTGTTCTGAAATCTTATAAATCGAGGGTATTAACATCCCAAGATGCCCGACATGATATGCAAAACAAACTAAAGAAAACAAAAGACTTACCCTATCTAAATCCTATCTAAAAACTATCAGCGAGTAATCCAGCTCGGGAAACAACTAAAATTCCCCCGCTTTCAACTGATTGAAATCCCAATTAAAATGCCATGTCTTCCAGTGCCTGTTAGGACCATGTGTATATGCTTGACCTGATCAAAACATGGTCAGATTCATGCAAATATCTAAATTCTGTTAATATTTACATCTCAAGTGAATTGCATGAAGAGCCTAGGATCTCCTGAAAAGTGCCATGTGTGACTGTCTCATACATAGATAAATATGTCCTTAATTGTTCTGTAAATAAATCAAATTATGAAAAACATCCCACAAAATTGGCCTACGGTTCTTAAGGTTAAAAGGAGTTTAGAGCAACAAACACACAATAATAAATGAATACCATCCACACAGCCAAAGACCGGCACAGTCCTGTGATTGGCCTTACTCGTCATGTGATGAAACTAGCAGAAAGGAATGTGAAGAGAAGTGAAGGAGCTGCACAGAGCTGCTAGAATTTGACAGAAGGCTTTGAATGACGGATCATGGCTGAGCAGGGGAACACTGCAGAGCGCTGAGCACTCAGAGAATTGACTGGAGGGAGATGTATGGGAGGGCATGCTGTCTGGAGCAGGGCGGTGGAGGGGTTGGAGGGGGGGGGGTCAGCCGATCGCCCTCGCGGACAGTGACTGATGAGAGGCCTCTACTCAGCCGCCCCCTGGGCCTTCACACAACAGAACTGCAGCACCAGGCCCAAACCCTGTAGGGCTACACACTTCTGCTCCCTACTGCACAGTGTGGGCACACAAACGCACACACACAAACAGAAGGGCTGTGTAATATGTTGTCTGGTAATCATTACTGCAGTATCAGCCTTTACAATATTGATACTGCAGAGAGCTACAAAAAAAGTGTAACTCTCTACCCCTCTAGCCAGTGCTTTTACTGTGAGCTGTGACTAATAACATACAGTCCAACAAATACCACTTAAATGATCTGGTCAACAATAATCATGGTTTCCCTTCTATTTTAGTGTGCTGTAGTGTGTGTATACTGCAAGTGTTACATGAATCAAGAGAATTGTGATACATTTTGATATATTTTGTGATTTTTTCACACTCTCACACACACACACACACTAAAGAATGTCAATCATGTTAAGTAGGGATTGTCAGCTGCTAAGTGCACAATTTGGTGTTGACAAAAAGGTCTCTGATTATGAAGCAAAATATGTGGGCATGGGTGTTGGCCGCTGGAAGGGACTGACTGGATTTAAAGGATAGTTTGTTGCCCCATTGGGGCAGGTGAGTTGGGAGGAAAAGACTCGAAGTACGACCCATGCCCTTCAGTGATATGGGGATGAGGTTGAGTGGTCATTTTCCATTCTAAATGTCCTTTGTTTTCCTGCCGCATAAAGTGGCAGCCTGTTGCAGTAGCACCTTGTGAATTTCCCCAATGAGGGACTAATAAAGGATTATCTTATCTTACCCTTATCTTAAAAGGATTATCCTACACCCTATCCTCACTAATGCTCGTCACTGAATGCAATCAAATCCTTACAGCAATGCTCCAAAGTCGAGTGGAAAGACAGTAGAGACTTTTAGAGAGATAGTCTAACAAAAGCAGGATGCTCTTTTTAAATCTCTATATAAACAGTGAACGAGCAGTGTCCCAATACTTTTGAGCATTTAGTGTGTGAACAAAGAGAGAACGAGGGAGAAAAAGAGAGAGAAGGAAAACATGGGGATATAAAGAATGCAAAACGAGAGAGAGATAGATAGATAGATAGATAGAGTGGGATAGCTACAGAACAAGTAAGGGAGGTAGGACAGACCGAGAGATGGAGAAATGAACAGACACCAAGGGTAGGTTGGAGGATGGGGGGCCGGGTGTTGAGCTGTGAATGCTCAAAAAAGCTACTAGCTGTTGGTGGTGTTCAGTGTTGACAGGCAAGAGAATAAAACAACCCTATTCACACCAGGGGTTGTTCCTATAAACACACACACACACACACACACACACACACACACACACACAGTTTGTTCCCAGCAGAGCCCCAGTGGAGTTGCACTTGCATGTTGAAGTGTTATGTTCTATTCTTTCTCCATTAAATCCACTGTGGATCAGTGTATGTGTGTGTGTGTGTGTGTGCGCGTGTGTGTGTGTGGGCGAGACAGAGCAATTGAGAGCAAGAGCGTGTATGTGTGTGTGTGTGATGTACCCAGTACAGTGTGTTCAGTTTTATTTAGATGGTGCTGACAGTGAGTTGAGTTGCTGTGAATTGAATTTGACTCTAAAGGTCCTTTATGTTAAAAAGAGTTCAGTGGGACCTTTAACCATCTCCTAACAAAAAACAGGCCAAAAAAACCAGCAGATCAGATGGAGAGAAGTGGAGAGAAAATGCTCAGAGATTACAAATCGCTGCCAATATTGATCACTTGTTCCTTCAGCAACCAGGGCGCATGACAGGGGAGTATTAAGTGCAGAAGAAAAACAAAATGTAGCTGCGCAAATCGACACTTGGGTCCACTGAGAGTGCCTGTCTGCCTCGCTCTCTTTGAAACCCCAAAACAAAATAGAATAGTGGACAAGAAAAAAAGAGTCCCAGTTTTAGCCCAGCCCCTAAAAGTTGAGTCATTTGGGCTGTTACTTCTGAGTCGATTTGCCTCACTTCAGGTTGAGTGGTGGCTTCCCTAATGCGCTCAAAAACACAAACAGAAAACAGGGTGTATTTTACACTGAGGCACAAAAACTCCATTTGGCTGAATGGAAACGTGTAGCTGAATTAAATGAACTTCATGCAATAAATGTTTTTTGTTTTTGTGGTGTTGTTTTGAGCTGTTCCGGTCTGCATCAGCCAGCTCTGACCTGACGTCCTGATCCGCAGCACGCTGAAGAGGAAGGATGCATTGAGGAAGCAGAGTAGGATTATGTTCATGCAGTCAAAAGTTTGCCAGCACCGCACACCAGCAGTTGCAAACAGTCTCCACTGACACTGAACAGTGTGTGTCTTGGATGGAGACGCAAGAAAAAAAGAAGTGTGTTGTGTGACATGTTTGGATAGATTGCTCTGCCTGGTGAAAAACAAAAACAAAAACAAAAAACTCTGCAGAGCAGGGTTGCATTTCTTATGCTGTGTATTGTGTTTGCGGTGCAGATACAGGCCTAACACATGCTTAACCCTTAGAAGTCTACCGGAGCTGCTGTTTTTCATTTTCACGAGTCCAATTTGTATCATTTCCTGTGTTATTCTCAGTGAAAGAGAAAAAAAAACACATTGTACTCTTTCACAGAAGGTTCTTCTATCCACCAGTATTGTACTTAAAGTGATTTGTCGGCTATTGAAACATAAATAAATAAATAAATAAATAAATAAATCTATATAATTATATATTATTATTATTATAAACAATAAAAACAAACAAACAAACGTACAAAAAGGACAGATTGATAAAGGGCACGGTCAGACTCACTGGACTGTAGTTATCTGGCTCCTCTATTCATTTCCCATGTTGGTATGAGCCACTGGTGATTGCAAAACACCGCCACACATGAATTGTGAGAAAAATACAAAAGAGCTCTCCAACCCTAACAATCTGTAGCCAATTAAAAACACATACTGCTTTGCAGCCTCGTCATGATTTCAAAGACTTCATCAATTCAGTGCAACGATGCAGTTTGTGTGAAGCACTGAAACGGGGTCCGGAGGAGGTAATCTAGCCCCTGCTTTACATTTACATTTACGGCACTTGGCTGATGTTCTGATTCAGCACAACTTACAAGGTTATTCACTTTACAGAGGTGGGTCAGAGAAGTGTTAGGAGTCTTGCCCAAGGACACTTATTGGTGTAGCACAGCGTAGTTGGGAATCAAACCCCAGACTCCCACATAATGAGGTGGTTCACTGGTGGTGTTAGCTTTTAACAGTGGATGGACATTATTGTTAATTTTGCTACCATATCAATACCATTTTAAATGATGAATTATGAGTTTACAGTTTATTAAATGATAAAGGCTTTTACACAAAAAGATAAGTAGGCAACATCAGTTTCAGTTTCAAGATACATTATATGGACCAAAGTATTGGGACACCTGCTCATTCAATGTTCTTCTGAAATCAAGGGTATTAAAAAGAGTTTATCCTGCGTTTTGGGAATAACGGTCTCCACTGTCCAGGACAGGGTTTCTATTAGATTTGACTGATTTTATTAAAATCTGTGGCAGACCAAGAAGTGGAACTGCTATACCCCAGCTCTTCCCAGCATAAAGGAGTTGTTCCTCATCCTCTTCAAGAGAGGACAGGAATGAAAGAGCTGAGGAGGACAAACACACACTCTGTGCAAAAGGACAGAGGGTTAAACAAGGGCTAGAAGCCCTTCGCACTGACTGGCAAGAGCTTAAAGTGCTGTATTGCCCACAGCAGCCCAGTGGGGCTTTGCTGTTTATTTTATGCATATATACTGGTTTTGAGTGAATAAAACCCTTCCAGTCTGCTCCACTTCAGTGTTTGTGTGTGTGTCTTTTGGGTTCTCTGTCAGGTCCTTGTGGCCATGCCTCCATTCCCCTGGTGTGGCTCACAACCAGTATTAAGCATATGCTCATGATAACACTATACTGCTGCAGCCTTAGTGAAAAGAGCATTAGTGAGGTCAGTATTTTGGATGATGCCTCATTCCTAACTCCTCAAATCTGTCCAAAAGTACTGGATGGAGCACCATCATTCCAAATAATAGTTTCACTACTCCACAGCTCAATGCTGGGGGCTTTAAACTCCTCTAGCCCACACCTGGCATTCGGCACGGTGCCAACATATTCCTATTTGTATACTCCAGAGAGAGCTATTCTATTGCTATTACTTCTCTACATAAGCTGCGTCAGCAAGGAATGCAACTTAACGTACCTAAATACATTCATTATAGACAAGGTGTCCACAAACATTCAGACATATAGTGTATCTCTTACTGCATTTAGAAGCAAACTAAAAAGTATAGAATCAGCACTCGGAAAGTAAAGCTTCCGATTAATCGAATGAGTCACAAGTGAGAAATAATTCATTTAAATGTTGAAAAAACCTTTGAAAAAATGCTGAAGGGTTTTGAGGGTTTTGAGACTTCTAAGGGTTAAGAGACATCCTGTGCTTGTCTACAGCGCTGTGCTTTTCTCTGCTGTAGAATTCTAATTATCCTGCACTAGACTGTGCTGGATGTGCACTCACCGTCCTCTGTGGGCACGTAAATGTTGAGGTAGAGGCAGTCTTCACTCTGGTTCTGGATGTAGGTGGCTGCCACGTCCAGGCTGTCCGTGAACCATACAGGCAGCATGATCTCCGGTAATACCCCATGCAGGTTCTGGGGGCATACAGGGGCGAACTGTGTTGCATTTCGCACTTCCTGCCACGAGCCTGGAGCCTCCGGTGGCTGGAAGCGGCGGTCTCCAATGGGTGCAGTGGCATATGGAACCCCCAGGTACTGTTCCACGGGTCCCAGGATTTCATTGTTGAGATCCTTTTTGATTCCCCGCAGCTTGCCGTAGTTTGTGGTGACTGTAGGGTACTTGGCGCTGGGGTCAAAGCGTTGGCATGAGGCCAGTGCCAAACACGTGGACAGACATAAGAAGTGGATCCAGCATAGAGAGTCCGATTTGCGGGCTGTGCCCCGGTTACGCTTACACAAGGGTAAAGGGTGCATGACTGTTTTGTCTTTCTTTCTGCTCCTTCACTCTCTGTTCTGTGCTCTGAAAGGTCAAAGGGGGATGAAGACGTGAGATCCAGACAGGTAGGCACCAGGATGGAAAGCAGTGCAAGAAAAAAAACGAGAGGAGAAGGAGGAGAGGAACAAGGGGATCAGGTGAAGAACGGAAGGGTCGGGGAGGAGGAGGCGGAGCTGCCGACTTCACTCTGAGTCTCGAGGAGTCGCTGTGATGGTGCAGCGAAGGTCAAAAGGGGAGAGTCTGTTACGTTCCATCTCCCTGAGCAGTCCTCATGGGGTCACAGAGGGTCACACGAACGCCCAGCGATCCTGTGTGAGAGTGAAAGAGTAAAGAGAAAGACAGCAGAGGTTAGCATTAAAGGTAGCAACCCAAACAACCTGTGACCTCATTCCAGCCAAGTCCAGTTTATGCAGGGAAATTTCATGATTAGCTACTTGTTACTGTCCCTGAAATGCTTGGACAGTTTCACACTGTTATCTGGGCAATTTGTAGATCAATTTGTGGTAGATGTGAGTGCTGGGCTGCTAATGACCTGCAGTGTGAGTGAACGATCAGTGATACATCCATGCATTTAAAGATTAACACTGCAGAAATCCACAATTCACAGAGCAGAGAAATGAATAATTATGTAACACACTAATCAACACTGACCCATTTTCTTAAAGGTTACACATTTCCATACAGTGGCTGAATATATAATGATGACCTTTGACAATGTATGCCAAATGACATTTTCTGGGTTGTGTAGGCTGCACAACCCTACAAAACCCCACATATTCCACAAGACATGGCTGCAGGAGTCATTAAGGAACAGGAGAATAAAGACAGCTTTTTATCTACTGCCTGACTTCACGAGTTGCGCAGCTTCAGATCTGGTTTATTGGTCCAACTTTGAAGCTGAAATTCACAATTGTGTTGCCAAACAATGTCCACTCAGAAGAATACAGTATTGCAGAGCTGGGCTGTGCTGTCTAGGGTTGTCTAGGGGTTAAAGGCCTTGCCCAAGGCACCATGGCAGACTGCCCAACCATTTAGTCCACTTAGCAGCTCTCCAGATTCTCACTCTTAAAAAGAAGTTCTTCATAGTTTCTTTTTCTATATGGTGTCTACATCTACTGTTCCAAAGTCTGGAATCTCTGTTTGCTTTGAAAATACATATGTACACTGATCATAATATTTTTGTCTTGTGGTCGTCCAAACAAAAAACTCTAAATCTGAAAAAGAATTTTAGATGTGTCCAGAATGGAGGACAGAGCTGTAGAGGAAATGGAGCTGTAGAGGTTCCTAAAGGTGTCCTGAGATAATTCCATGCATACATCCCATGCAGCTTACACTCAGCTCCTGCAGACTTTGCATTATGGGAATAGGTCTGGAGATGCAACTAGTCATGGCATAGTGTCTTCAAGGCACTCTTCAGATGAAGCAGTATGGAGTTTTGGCCTGTTAGAACAGCACACCAGAGTGTGTATTCAGAAAAAGTAGGGTCACTGGATACAGGACTTCATTATTGTAACGTTTGCCTGTAACTGACCACAGTATGTGAGAGCTCAGGACTGTCTCTCAGACAAGGTGGTCAGCAGCACAGGGGCCCCTCAAGGAACGGTCCTAGCGTAGTTTCTCTTCACCCTGTACACCGCTGACTTCATGTACAGCTCACCAACCTGTCACTATCAGAAGTTCTCTGATGACTCTGCAACCATTGGCCTCATCAATAACAAGGAGGACAGCAAGAACAGAGACCTCTGAGTAAACACGAGAAAGACAAAAGAACTGGTGGTGGATTTCCGCAGGTGCACACACACCCCTCTGTCAATAAACGGAGAGACAAATACCTGGGTATTCACTTAGACACCAAACTGGACTGGTCATTTAATACCACTGCACTTTACAGAAAAGGCCAGAGCAGACTCCACCTACTGAGAAAACTGAGGTCATTTGGAGGGCAGGGAGCACTCCTGAGGACCTTCTTTGACACAGTGGTGGCATCTACCATCTTTCATGGTGTGGTCTGCTGGGGCATCGGTTTTTCGACGGCAGACAGAGCCAGAATGAACAAACTCATTAAGAAGGCTAGTTCTGTCCTGCGAAGCCCCTTAGGCTCAGGATGTTAGCTAGGCTGGCATTCATGCTGCAGAATGACTCCCACCCAGTGCATAAGACTCTGGCAGCACTGGGCAGCTCCTTCAGTGACAAGCTACTTACTTCCCTTTAAGTGTGTGTAGGAGTGGTATTACGACTACACACACTATTAGAGTTATCCAATACAACATAATGTGCAATACTTCTTCCATCTCCCAAAGTGCAATGATCTGTAATTTATCTGTGTGTTTTTGTATTTGTTTGTTATTTATAATGTTGTAGATTCTATACTCTGTATGATATACTTTATCCATTCTTGTACTGAGTGCCTTGTTATTCCTTTGCTGCTGCGATGTCGTGAATTTCCCCACTGCAGGACTAATTAAGGATCATCTTATCTTACCTTAAAAGGTGATCTTGCACCTCACACCATCACACTAGGCCTTCTAGGCTAGTGACACATGACAAAACACACGGACCATGGTGCCTCCACACACAGATTTGTTGATCATCTCCACCAAGACAAAAGTGGGACTGAAGATCATCCGCTACCACTCTGAGTGACCCCATGACAGCCTGGCACAACACCATTGCAGGCATGCTTTTCAGTCAGGTGATTCCATCCGGGTGAAACTTTTTGTCCATTTTAATGTAAAACATGTAAACTTTACTTAAATCTTCGACATAGATAATCATATAAACAGGTCAATAAATTGTCAATAATTTGGACTGTATCTGAAAACTGGCACCATGCCTAATGCCAAATTTGGCTAGAGGGGTATAAATCCTCCAGCACTGAGCTGTGAAGCCGTGAACCTGGAAAAATAGAATGCTCCATCTAATACTTTTGGGATGAAACGGGGAGTTCTGGATGATCATCCAACACTGACCTCACGAGTGGACATTATAAAATGGGCAGTGAATTTAGAAACATGGTCATAATGTTATGGTTGATCGGCATATATTTGTATTTATGTATATGTTAAGAGTGTCCCTGTCATTCAATGGAAGGGACACACAGTAAAAAAAAACAAAAAACAGAATAGACATTGACTCAATCATTTCTAATTAACAAAGTAAATGTAGACACTGGACCATTTGGATTCTGTAATGTGAATTAATGTGTGAATATGAAGTCTAATTAAGAATATGAACAAACAGCACACACTGAGCTTTCCTTTTGTTCTTTAAAATCCTCTAATTGTGGGGGAGATGACTGATGCTTGCATGTTTTGATATTAATTTCCTCTGGAGTTCGCTATAAGTGGTGAGAAAGCAGCTGCTGCCAGTTTGGAGTCCAGAAGAAGAATTCGGATAAATACACCCACCCACACACACACACACACACACACACACACACACACACACACACACACACACACACACACACACACACACACACAGTATTAACAGCAGGGTGCAAGAGAACACAAAGAGATTCAAATCCAGTGAGAATAAATAATGAAAGATATGACTGAATGAGGACAGCTAGATCTAAAACATGCAAAGCATATTCACTGTTCATCATCATCATCATCATCATCATCATCATCGTCATCACTACCATTACCACCATCTCAGTCATCATCAGTAACGCCATCATTCTCATCATTACCGCTATCTTTACTACAGAAATAATCTGCAGTCTGCACATGCTCTTCACTCGAGTTTGTCCTGCTTTATAGCTTCATCACCACCCCATCACAGTCTAATGTCTCTGTTAGTGCTGCTCGTGTGCTGCCAGCCTGTTGGGTGTTCTTGTAGGCCAATAAAGCCGTGTGAATGGTGTTCCGGTGGGAGGATGCTGTGCACACCTGAGCTGCCGCTTCTCACCGTCTTTTAAAACCTTTCTGTAACTGGGCTCACCATGCCCTCTTAGTCTCCTTCCTATGCTACTGCCTTTGCTGGTTCTGCTCGGTGAGCTGGTTGTCTGTTGAGCCTGGGAACTACCTCAGCCAGAGGAATGCTTACATTTTGCCTGCCAGTTACAAGGGGTTGTACTTCAAGCACCGAGGACCGTACTCCTACTGCCCCAGGGGGTTATTCCTTGGAAGACCTTTTGTCGGCTGTTTGTACCCATTGCTGCTGTTAGATCCTACCCTTCCCTTTCCCCACACCTTTGGCTGAGTGGGCTTTCTCATGCACTAGGCTGCTGGCTATCAGTTCCTTGTTTAGCTACAAAATCGCTCCGTCATCATACTGGTGTGTTCTCTTACAGTCGTCTGCTTGCTAGTCAGTATCTTGATCTCTTGCATCTCTGAGTGTGCTGAGTGGTGTTGGGTTGTGCTGTTTGGCTAACGTAGTCAAGCATAGTATCAGCTTGTGTGCCAGTGCCTGGGTCCCTGGGTCCCTGGGTGGTGAATATGTGTCCTGCCAGGTTTTTGTTTTTTGTCATCTGCTTTGTTGGCATTTTGTAGTTTTGGCTCTGGATTTCAAACTGTTTACACTGCTGATGAACTCCGCTCCTTCTGCTCACACTACAGCCTGGACTCTTCAATCTACAAATTCTGCTGCTTGATCAGCCATGCTCGCCGCCCCCACCATGTGCACCGAGCTTCAAGACCCAAACCAACGTTGCTCCAAACATCGGCTTCCAGCATCCGCCCCGTTTGGACTTACGGCCGTGATGTAGGAAGTGTAACTCTAGTTGCAGGCAGGAATTGGACCCAAGTGTTTTGCAGGCTGTCTCTCGAGCTACTGATCTGCCACCGTCCCCTTCCTCTCCCTGTCCCCTTAATCTAGCTTTACTAAACTGTAGCTCACTCACTGGTAAAGCCTCGCTCCTAAATGACCTCATTGGGGAAAACACTTGGACATGCTCTTTTTAAGTGAAACTTGGCAAGTGACAAGTGACTTCATGCATCTGAGTGAAGCAGCCCCTCCAGGATTCTGTTACCATTGCACTCCCAGGGTGACAGGAAGAGGTGCTGGGTTAGCTGTCATCTTCCATGAAGGTGTTAAAACTAGTCTTTGCACATTACACACGGTTTGCACATTTGACCATACGGCTCTGCGTGTCTGGACATCAGTGACACTGCTGCTGGTTAAACACCCCCGTAAATCATCTACCATTGACTTTCCAGCACTGCTACTGTTTTGGTTGAACTCAACATGTTGATTTTTCTACCCATAAGCATGGTCATGCTCTTGATCTGATCTGATCTGTAGGTTGTACCGTATCTGAGGTTTCTGGTCTGTTTATTGGCATTTCGGATCACAAATGTATTACTGCTAATCTCCGTCTTTGTGTTCTCAAGTCTCGTCCTTCAACCTCCATTTCTTTCTGTAACCTTTCTGCTGTAGATCCTGTGTCCTTGTCTGCTCTTCTTAGATCTTCTTCCCTCTCTACAATCTATAAGCTCTCCTCTCCTGATGATGCTATCTCTTACTATAATATGTCTGTTTCTAACTCCCTGGATACAGTAGCTCCCCTTAAGACCAGAACTGGGCCATCCACTCAGTCTTCTCCCTGGTTTACCCCTGAGCTCCGTGCTTTGAAAACCACTGGCAGATCCCTTGGGCGTCTTTGTAAAAAAAACCTGGTTTACATGTTCATTTTCTTGTCTTCTCTGACCACATGAAATATAAAACTGCACTCAATGCAGCACACTCTGCCTATTATTCCTGATTGATTCCTCCCCACGGTGGATAAAACAGTATCTATGTAAACAAAGCAGGGTGCATGGACTCCGTCGTCTTGGAATCCCACTGTTCTGCTGATCTGAACTTCCTAATTGTCAAGTGCAGAGCGCTCTTCTTGCCCCGTGAGTTTACATGTATTGACACTGCTGTTATCTAGTACTAAAGGGGTTATGGACGTCCTTTGTGCTGCTACTACCAAACTTTAATGTAGTCGGGTACTTTAACCACAGCAATCTGAGATCTGGACCAAAGTTTCATTAAAATGTCTCCTGCACCGCAAGGGGACATAAGTTGGATAAAGTTTACACCAATGTGACTGACGCATACAAAGCCACACCCACACCTTGGACAATCCGATCATCTCTCTTAGTTCCAGCTCCACAAATACACTCCGGTCACCCAGCAGGTTAAACCTACAACCAGGTCTGTGAAGATCTGGATGGATGGAGCTGACTCAGCACTTCAGCACCAGTTCCTCCACATTAACTGGAGTGAGTATGCCACACATCAACATAGACATCTACACCAACTCTATCCTGAAACACATCACCAGCTGTGTGGAGAGAGTGATGTCACAAAAAAAACTATAATAACTTTACCTAACCAGAAGCCCAGGATGAACAGAGAGGTTCGCCTTGCTGCTCAAAGCCAGAGATGTTGCCTTCAGGTCTGGAGACCTGGAGGCTTGCAGTTCTGCCACAGCCAACCTGAGAAAAGGGATCACTATGGCCAATCACTGCTACAAACAGTGGATCAAGGAGCACGTCAGCATACCTGGCATATGTGGTAACCCTGACAGACTTCAAACTATACCATCTACCATCTGTGCTTCTCTTCCTGATGAGCTTTTCTTCCCTCCTCACCAAGATCACCCACTGACATTTTCCACAACAGATGTTTGTTGAGTTCTGAGCAGAGTGAATGCACGGAAAGTTCCTGGCACTGAGAACATGTGCTAAGAAGCTCTTGGGTGTTTCTGCACACATCTTTAACCTGTCACTGGCCCAGGCAACTGTCCCAGCCATCTTCAAGACAGCCATCATTGTGTCACCGCCAAAGCCTTTGACTGCTTCAGCCCTAAATGACTTCCGCCCCGTCACACTCACCCCGATCATCTCCAAGTGTTTTGAAAGACCAGTCCTTTTTCACTTGAAATCCTGCATGCCTGCCACACTGGACCCACATCATTTTACCTACCGCAGCAACAGGTCATTTCCACAGCACTCCACACCACACTGACTCGTCTGGACTGTCCCAATTCCTATTCTAGAATGTTGAGTTCAGCACTCAACACACTGATCCGCTCCAAGCGGATCTCCAAGCTTAACCACCTGGGTATCAGCACATCCCTCTGCATCTGGATTTTGGACTTCCTGACTGACAGACCCCAGTCTGTTAATTTAGACAACCTCTCCTCCCACTGAACCCTTCTCACTGAACACCAATGTTCCACAAGGTTGTGTTCGGAGCCAGATCCTGCACTCTCTGTTCACCCATGACTGTGTTCTTTTTTATGTTTCCAACATCATAATTGAGTTCGTGGGTGGCACCTCGGTGATAGACCTGATCAGAACCAAAGATGAGATGGCTAGATGCTATGTGCATTTCATTGGCTCTGTACCTGTACTCTGCTCAGAGACAATAAAGTTGAATCTAATCTAATCTAATCTAATCGAATCTAATCGAATCTAATCTAATTAATGCTTCTAATCATGATCCTAAAAGACTTTTTTCCACTGTCAGTAATTTGTTTCAACCTCCTACCCCTGCTGTTTCCTCTTCCTCAGAACAATGCACTGCTTTCTTAAACTCTTTCCAGGATAAAATTGATTCCATCAATGAACACTTTTCTAATGCTGCCTCCTTGACAGCTCATGGAAAACTTTAGACCGATCTCCAACTTGCCATTTGTCTCATCTTGGCTCACTTCATATCTAACAGATAGATCCCAGTTTGTGTCTGTGGGAAAGCATAATTCAGTCACTGCCCCAGTCTGTCCAAGGTGTCCCCCAGGGCTCTGCTCTGGGTCCTATTTTATTTCTCATTTACTTGCTGGTAATATTTTTCACTCCCGTGGGCTCAACTTCCACCGTTTTGCTGATGATATTCAGATATATCTTCGCCTCAAACCTGCAGAATCATTCCCATCACTCGCTCTGTTGTCGTGTATCCAGGAGTTAAAAAGCTGGCTGAATGCTAATTTTCTCAAGCTTAATGCACAATTTCTCAAGCTCGTTTAAGTGCATGCACGGAACTCTGTTACAGAGCTCCATGTGTGTGTGTGTTTTTTTGCTTTTCCGTTTAACTTTTATTTCTGTTTCTAATAGTTCATTTCATTTGACAAGACAACTTACCAAACAGTGATGAGACAGAGGAGCACTTTCAGTGCAAGACTCATCCCACCAAAATGCACTACAAAGCGGCACAGGAGGTCATTCCTACCAGTGGCCATCAAACTCTATAACTCTACCTTTAATGGGTGACCACTACAAACCACCATGTTTCACTTGTGCAATTTGTTCATTTTACTCATAAATGTTCCTATTTATTTATTATTATAACCACAGTTTTTTTTTAACATGTATATATTTCCAAAGTGTTTATTCTGCTTATTCTTTTTATTACTCTGTTGTTATTTTAATTATTCTATATTTTAATATTATATAGATTTATATAGATGGTGGCAGCTGTATAAATTGGTATTTACCAAATTCAAGGAAATCAACTTGTAATTTGTCTCAAATCTTTGCTTTGTCGTCCATAAAAAATGAATAAAATCTGTGTTTTCTCATCTTCTGAACATCACCAGTCTCTGTCCTCTCCTCTCCACTAAAGATGCTAAAATCCTGGTTCATGCCTTCATTAGTTCTCCGTCACACTATTGCAATTCATTGTTTTATGGTCTACCATCCAAAACTATGCGCCCCCTGCAGTATGTCCAGAATTCTGCTAGCTCACACCAAGAAATCCACTCATATCACTCCTGTACTCCACCATCTACACTGGCTCCTTATCTCTGAATGCCTCCATTTCAAAATCTTACTCCTGACTTTAAAGGCACTGCATGGCCTTGCTCCTACTTATCTCTCTTGTCTCCTCATGCCATATGCTCCGTCAAGCTGGCTCAGGTCACCTGACTCTGGTCTACTGGCCATTCCTAGGTTCAGGCTCTCCTCTTTGGGTGCCAGGTCTTTCAGTGTTGCTGCTCCCACTCTATAGAACTCCTCACCTCCTGCTATCCTCTCATCCCTCCCTGTTTCTATCTACTTATTATTATTTTACTTCATTATTATTCATATTATTATTAAGTGAGGTACAGGACTGAGAGAGGTTTGACATGCTCAGTAAATAATCTGCAGGCCTAAGCAGCTGCTGCAAGCTTAAATAAAGTTGGTATAAAATGCATAATACACTCCTGGACAAAAAAAAAAATCTCCGTAAGAAGAAAACTGCTGTTTCTTCTATCCTGAGTGGACAGGGGTGGAAAACAGAACGTGATGTGCAATCCTTTCTTCATTTATGCTTTCCCCCTCATCCTGCAATCACTACCATGGCTTTCTTTTATCAAGAGACTGGTGAATGTGTGTGCTTGTGTGTGTGTTTCATGCCACTACTGACAGGATCCGCTGGTTGGTCCCTAATTAAACCTTAGAGACCATGCAAGCTGGCCAACACACACACACACACACACACACACACACACACACACACACACACACACACACACGTGCGCACACACACACGTGCACGCACACATCACAACCTAACACTCTCATCAAACATTTATGCTACAAAACTGATCGAAAGGAGAAAAAGGTGAAGGGAGAAAAACACAGAAATGAAGAGAAATGAATGAGAAAAAAAAAAGATACGGCACATGTCCGAGAGGAACATGCATTATAAATCCTCTGAGAGCCATGGAAAACAGCAGGACATGGAAGAAGCTGTGAAAAGCTTGAAAAAAGACTGAGCCCACCTGAGAGTAGAGTGGCATGGATCCAGCCTAGCCAGTCAAATGTGGGCAAGAGAAAGAACTGACCGTGCTGCAGTGAATGGTTGTTTGATGCTGTTTGCAAACTGTGGTGCTCAAATAATGCAACTGCATTAGATATAATTAACACAATGTCTGATGTGCATCATGCATGGCTACAGCTAAATGCACACAGTGTCATGCTTTTGCATTACAATATCAATGTACTGTTACACCCCGATGCATACATTAAATCGTAACATACTGTAGCGTCCAATTAGGCCTGTGTATTTGCAAAAGCCCGGCAATACAATTTGTTAAGAATTACATTTCAATAACTACAATAAGCCTTTTATTATTCCTCAAGGGGACATCTGCATTTGCATTTGCACTGGGATGCACCGTGATACTATATGTTACAAGTGAGTGATGATTTAATATATTGCAATATTCTTATATACTGTCAGTTACGATACAGGTGTTACAGTTCAATATATTGTGATATTCTGTACGTTAGTTCAATTTATTGTTGATTAATTTAATTTAATTTATTGATGATACTGTAAGCAAGGCAGTGTACTGCAGTTTCCACCCTCAGTAACAGTGGGTCTCCTGCAAATTTTAAATAAAAATCACCATTTTATTTGGATTATTATAAATCATTTTCAGAAATTTGCATTGAGCCACGTGAAAAGAAAAAATCAATTAATAAAAAAATACATGCACACAAAATTGGATTGAGAGTCGTTCCACATATCTGAATGATGATTCTAACCAGTGGTGTCCATTTGTATATTCCACACTTCCCAGCTAATCCGCTCTCAACTGTTCTGAAGTCAGTGGTTTTGCTACAAAGGTCTGAATTAGCCTAATAACTTTGCTTTGCTTCTGATCCAGAGCCAGTGTGACACAATTGTTAATCACACTGCTGGACTTGTCTCAAAGCAGCTGATGTTTGTGCCCTCTGGGCAGTCAGGAATGGGCACAGGCCGGGCAAAGAGTGGACACGAGTCTGGCAGGGCCAGCACTGCCGCAGGACACTCAGGTTATTTGGGTCTTAATTGCTTAATTGGCATCGTTACAAGGCCTAATTGGGCTGTTGTGGCCGTGCTGTGCGCGGTGAGGTGGCAGCAGAGAATGATGAATGGCTGAAATAAACACAGGGAGAAAGTAACAGTGTCCATAAATTTGACCACACACACACACACACACACACACACACACACACACATGCGGGCGCACACACACACACACACACACACACACACACACACACACACACACACACACACACACACCGCACAGACACGCTACTTTGTTCTCTGTTGGAAGTGTGAATTGGAGAGCTGGCGCCAGGCCTGCCTCAAGATCAAGAGAGCAGATATCTGTGAGTGTGTGTGGGCAGGTGGACCGACGTGTGTGAGTCTGTGTGTAAGACTTTGAGCCCCAGTTCAACCTCTTGCTGGAGTTTCTGCACCCTGGGAGATGACAGAAGTCAGTGTGTGTGTGTGTGTGTGTGTGTGTGTGTGTGTGTGTGTGTGTGTGTGTGTGTGTGTGTGTGCATAGCCCGACAACTCACTGATAGCAAGTCTACTGACAGGCAGGTCAAACTATGTTCACCCCCCACCCCCAAACCCACTATTCATCTCTCTCTCTCTCTCTCTCTCTCTCTCTCTCTCTCTCTCTTTCTCTTCCCCTCTACAGCTTTCTCTCTAAACATACTCTCTCTGTCTCTTTCTCTTTCCATCTGTCTACCTACTTACCACGTCCCTCTGTTCTCTCCTAGTCCTTTTTTTCTCCATTTGATTTCATATCCCATCCTCTCTCTGTTCTCTTTCTCCATCTGCCCCTCTACCCACACTTAGTACACACTTATATGTAATATATATAATCTCTCTCTCTCTCTCTCTCTCTCTCTCTCTCTCTCTCTCTCTCTCTCTCTCTAGATTAGGCTAAGAGTCGATCAGAGCCTTGCTGTGCCGAGAGCGATGGTGGAGAAGGAAGGATAGTGAGACAGCGGTCACTGTGGGGAAAACCAAAAAAAGAACAATAGAAGACACAGTACTGTTGACAAACTCGTATCCTGAGTGCTCTCCTTGTCGGGCCACACTTCTGCAGAATCATCACTGTGGGAGACTGACAGACAATCTCAGCACTGCTCATTTCAACCATCCACACAGAGAGAGAGAGAGAGAGAGAATAAAGAGTCATGAGTTGTTCAGGTGTACTGAAGAGACAGAAGAAGCTTTGGGCTTTGGGACCGAAACCTGTTTCATGGTCTGTTCCCAGAATCCTCAACAACACTTTCCAAACACTTCAGCATTCAAAACAGCCAGTCTAATGAGAACACTGACTAGTGAATACAACTGATGACCTGCCAGACTGCAACAATAACAGACAGGGGGGGCAGAATGGCACCATTCCACACAGACCAGGATGACCTTTTTGGGCAATTTCTTCTTTATCATTTCTTCATTTCATTTTTTAATGTGCAAAAGACAGAATTCAGTTTTGGGGTACCTTACATAAGCAATGTGTGGTGTTCAGGTTAGTGGGACCCGTTTACAAAAACAAAATGATGCAACCTCCTTGGCTTCGACTCATTTTCTCCTCTTTTGTGCAATAAAAGATTTTTAATTACATCACACTCTACATCCCACACACACATTTATATTACACATGTCTATTCCACTGGACCTGTGGGTAATGAAAGTGTGTGTGTGTGTGTGTGTGTGTGTGTGTCTGCTTCTGCTTCTGCTTCTGCTCTTCACACACAAGGTTGCAACATCCTTATTTCAAGCATGGAAACCTGTCCCACATTTCACCTGTATTTTGGGAACCGTTCTAAATAACTTTTATAATCAGCAAATAAAAAGCTCTGCCTGTGTGGCTCTGCATGGCATTGTATTTGGATCTCTGGGCTTCCAGATAATGTGTAAGATAATTCTGGAGTGAAAGAAGCTTGAGTAGATAACTTAGAGAAAAGCAAACAAACTTAGCAAAATAGAGTGAAAGACTCAGTATACGAGCATAAAGTGCAATAAATACATATGCAACACACACAGTAACTGTATAGTACAGGCTGCCACGAATAAGCTATGTTTCCAGTGGGGCTGGTGTATCTGTTGTGTGTTGTTTTTCATAAGCTGGCATAAATGCTTTCAATCTCTTAATTTTGTTTTGTTTAGATTTGTAAAAAAAAAAACCAAAACACTGAGGATACTGCCCACCACTGCCCACATGTCCTCACTGCCCCCTGGTGCGTGAATTCACTGGTGTGTATGTGTGTATCACTGTGTGTGGAGGTCTAATTCCCATGTGTGAGGTACTACTTACTTAGTACTAAGCCTGGTATGGTAATGGTAATTCAGTTCACTATTAGACTTCAGCAGGAACCTGGAGGCAACACACTGTAAACCACTGGATTTGCATGACGGTGTGGAAACTATGGCTGAATATATGGACAAAAAAAGATCATATCCCCGACGATATTTGATATATCAATGATGTATCAATGAAGACCTGTTGATTTTCCATGTAACACACTAGGGTTCAACACTACAGGACTATATGAATAACAGACCTTGGGTTTGGTCACCATAACGAACTCAAAACACACACACATACACACATACACACACCTACTGGGGAGTAGAGTTTACAGGCCACTGAAGCACAAAATTAGGAACAATAAGATCAGAGGAGTTTAAAGACAAATATTTACAGTGCTCTAATGTGACCGGCTGCCTCCTGTTCCAGGGAGGTCACCCCAACACCACTGAGCAGAGGACTAATTTGACAGCAAATGACCATTACACTCACTCACTGTCTGCAGCATGTGTACATTCCTGCCTGTGTGTTTCCGACCTGATATTAAAGCTGCACAATATAGCAGTAATTATATTTCCAAATACGTCAATATATTAAAAACACACCGACTAACCAATGATGCCAGCCAATCAATAAGCAATAACTAATGCAGAGTAGACTTGGGCTGATAACTGTAATCATTCAAAAGCTGATATCACAACAATGTTTAACAAGCAATATATTGAGCACCCTTCCATGACACCAGTCCTCCATTAATAATAGTGTGTCTGTGAGCTGAGACGGAGAAGAGGGAGAGAGTGAGACAGATACAGAGAGAGACAGTGTGTCACAGCCCCGTTAAAATTCAATAACATTTGCGTCTTTTCTGTTCTGTCACTTCTCCAGTGTAAGCAGGGAAGGCACCAGCAGAGCTGTCACTGCGTCTGCCTCTCGCTCCATTTAATATTCAACAGCAGGCAGGGTGCGGAACCATGCATATTCATCACATCTGCTGACCACACAACCAAAAGAGCCACTGCCCCCATCACCACACACTCAACACTGAGGCACATGCAGCAGACAGGACTCGAAGGAGCGGAGGATGAGGAGAGGAGAGGAGAGGAGAGGAGACAAGATGAGATGAGATGAGATGAAGAGAGGAGAGGAGAGGAGAGGAGAGGAGAGATGATGTTTGCTAGCTGAACATTCCAGACAACAATGCAGCAGATTTTGCAGTAGGGGTGGAGTGTTAGTGGGTCCCATAGCATCCCACACATTTTCAACTGGTTGGTCATCTCGCAAAAGCAGGACTCTGCTGAGTGACTCCATGAAAGTCTGGTGCGACACCATTGCAGACTTGGGCGATGCTGATGTGGTGTTGGCACTGCTGCGTCTGTTTGCCAATGGTTCTGGCACAAACAGGATGACTCATGGAGGGCATTATTGAATGTTTGCAATCATGGCTGTTGGTTTTGTCCCTGCAAACGCTGGACAATCGGACAGTTCTCCCTCTCCGTGGTTTGAGTAGATCCTTAATGTTACTGCTGGGTGCCGTATGTCCATTGCCACCAACAGTGTGCTATGATAAGACCATCCTGCTTTGCAGAGCCCTACAGTGTGACAGTTCTCGAACCATTCCAACCATTCAAATTGCGTTTGAACGCTTCTCTGAGGCATACGTTTTTACAACAGCAAGAGAACATTCAGCAGGACAACCTTATATAGTCAGCCTTGTAGAGGCCTAGATTTGCTCTCGTCACATGCACGACTGAGCGTGAAACTTGAATCATTAGCATGTCAAACCTACCCACCGGGTTTCATTCCGTCTTTATTTTACAACGAGTGTATATATAACATAAAGAAGGAGTCAGGACAGGTGAGATTCAGGTAAACTGAGTCTTTAGTCTGAAGTGTAGCTGAATTACAGAAAGCGCAGCAGCTGGCCTGAGCGCACTGGCAGGTTAAGCTGCTGTCAGAATCATCAGTAATCGACTGCATTCAGATGTTCAGATGATCAGAGGAGCTACCTAGAGCAGTGGTGAAATGCGGTAGTTTCACTCTACTCCACATCAAGTAATAGATGAAGGAGAGACGCGTGGAGGGAAGAGGAGAAAAGGAAGACTGGACTCATCTGCAATTTCAAGTCTTCAAGGAGAATTTCAGGCATATCTCCATGATAAGGTCACAAGATAAATCATCTCTGTCTGTATGTGTGTGTGTGTGTGTGTGTGTGTGTGTGTGTGTGTGTGTGTGTGTGTGTGTGTGTGTGTGTGTTTTCTTCAGCTTTCTCTCTTAGCATGCTAACATTTTGCCTCCGGGGAAGATCTTAGCTTGAGTCCTTTATCAATGATGAATGGCTGTTTGTGTGTGTGTGTGTGTGTGTGTGTGTGTGAGAGAAAGAGAGAGAGAGAGAGAGAGAGAGAGAGAGAGAGAGAGAGAGTGGACAATATGCAATGCAAAATGGGAGAATTTAGTTTGTGCCCCCCCCCCCCTCCCCCCCTTTCTCTCGCTCTATTCATTATTAAATGAATAGGACTCTTCCAGTGCAGTGGACTGACTAAAGCCTGTAAATGTCTGCATAGGTCTGCTGTGGTGTGCCACAGGATCAAACACAGCAGGCTCATGCTAAGCAGGCGTTTAGCTGATGCAGAAGGCCACGCCTGCAGCCAGTAACAGCAAGAGAGCACAGAGGTTTCCTCTCCTCTCGCCCGCACTTTCATAGTGCCTTCATCTCCCTCCCTCGCTTTCCTCTGGGAGAGGAATCAAAGAGATGTACAGTAAAGCACTGAATGCATATCCTCCCCCATTCACAGCCTGTGTGTGTGTGTGTGTGTGTGTGTGTGTGTGTGTGTGTGTGTGTGTGTGTGTGTGCGCGTGCTGTTTTTGCCCCAGAAGACTCTTGGTTCCAGCCATCATGAGCTCCACAGGGACTCGATTCAAATCATTGAGTTCAATTACAATTCTCCAGGAAACGAGTCAGTGCTTCACAAAGCTCAAATTTAAACACCATTTGATTCAGTCTGATTCTATTATTTTAGTACTTCAGTTGCTCCAGAATCCTCAAGTCCTCTTCCTACCATGTCAAATCTAACTGCATTTCTTAATCAACTATTTCAAGCTAACAGATCTTAAATACTACAGAAAGTTGGGATCTTGTCAAATGATTAATCCAACCAAACTTAAAATGAATAAACGAGGCACACACAGACACACACACACTCGCTCACACACTCGCTTTTTTTTGGGATATTCTGAGTTAAGAGTATTTCAACAGTGTTATACTTCATTAAGGCTGGGCCATATGTTCGGGCAGCGCAGTATTGATGAGTAAAAAAATTTGTTGCAAGCACAAGTCAATTTGCATTCTGGGTGTGTTTTTTCCTGAACTGAGCAAAAAAGTTTGAACATATAATGAAATCTACACATGTCCATTGCAGTGACGATGATGAAATGATATGCTGTGTAGCTCTAATTGAAATGAAGTCAAATAAATACAGACATAAATCAACTAAAGCACAAAACGTTCTATGTTATCATTTACGGTAGCAGAGCTGGGCAGTATGACAGTATTTCTTGTTATTGTGAGAAATTACAACATGTTTTTTTCTGCAGTATAATGCTGAAGAATGTAATTTTTTTCATTTTATTCCAGATTACAAAAAAAACAAAACAATGTCATGTAGATCGAAAATGGTTTTTTGTACTGTGAGTGATGTTTTGTAATCTTGTCCATCCTATTATACCATTATAATGTTACATGCTCTAATAAACTGGAAATGGAAGCGTCAACATATTAATTGCAGGCATGTTTTCAACCACCCTTAATTTTTCCTCTTTGAACACGCATCTACTGAACATATCAGTGCTTATTTATAGTCCAAAATCAGAATCAGTATCCATTCCTAAAATATACACCGAGTACTAGGGTTGGGTGGTATAACGCTACTAAAGTATATTGCAACATTAAACAAATCTCATAAATGAATATTAAACGTCCAAATAAACTCATGTATTGTGCATTGAGTAGGGACACACGGTGGAGGCACCGTGGGATAAATAAAAGAAAAACATACAAAAGAAAAGCAGACCAAGCAAACCTGGATGAACTGATGAATGTAGGCAGTTATTTACAATTTGACATAATTAAACTGGTTTAAAATCGTGGACGATGCTCATATATCAGAGGAGCCTTTAAACAAAATGAACTTTGCATTTAATCATTTTACGGTTTAGGATGCAGGATAAGATGGAACATGAACACTACGTAAACATATCATATATATGTTAATGTATAAAT
Organism: Acestrorhynchus altus; assembly: GCA_034509495.1. Classification (NCBI taxonomy): domain Eukaryota; kingdom Metazoa; phylum Chordata; class Actinopteri; order Characiformes; family Acestrorhynchidae; genus Acestrorhynchus; species Acestrorhynchus altus. Next base: position 7,917,033 of record JAVGWO010000027.1, on the reverse strand, counting down.
TATAAACGTATAAATCACAATAAAGGCTCATTAATATGCACTTTACACACATGTTTTGCTTGAAACGTTGGCTACACTGTCTCCATGACTTCCAGTGGTACTGTATCCATACATTCTCAGAAAAAAACATGCACAAAAAGAGACAAAACGATGCGGAATATGGACAGAACATGGCTCAGTCCATTTTCGTATTGAAAGTTGAGCGTAAATTTATTGAACATTATAAATTAATATTTAAAAATCCATGCTGTTAAATAACCACTTTCAGATCAATGCAATGATGCAGTCTTGCACCCTTGGGCTCTGACAGACTGACTGTGCCACAGTTCTTCCGGGGAAATGATTGTGACCAGTGTTGGGATGACAGTGCTGCATGTGTGTGGACGTGTATGTGACTCATTAAAAGGAAATGACAGCCTTGAATCTGAGACAACCTCTCTCTATCTCCTGCTAACAAGACGGCTGTAGCACTTTAATGCTCCACTGAATGCTGGCCATTCTCTAAAGAATCACAAATCAAGGCCAGAGCTAAAACTGCCCTTTCTCTGGTCATTCCTAAGGGATCTGTCCGGTCATTTCCATTCTTCTAGAAAACTGCATCTGTCACTTGTTCTTCTAGGAGCTTTTCCTGTTCTCTTTCCCCCTTCATTCCTCCATCAGGTCAATTCTGTTCTACTACCCTCCTCAACGCTCACACACACAGAGCACATATTACTTCAACAGTGTAATGGCCGCTGCAGAGTAATCACCTCAGCCAATAGTGATTAGAGGACATGGATGGTGCTCAGGCTGGAGACAGCGTTTATGTGGGGGTCTTTGTACCTGAGACCGCAGCACAACTATCGCAGTATGCCAGTCATTAACCCCAAGTAAAAGGTGGTATAGACCAATCCAAACATGTGTGTATGAGCGTACGGGTATTAGAGACAACACATTTACATTTACTGTTAACCATGACCGCATATTAGACGTGCACGCCTGCGAAGATCCCTTCTTACGAAAGCAGATACATTAAACTGCACTCATTACTGACACAGATGTGCAAATGCACACACAGCTTTTCTAGTCCTCCCAACAGAATAGCAGCCGTCATGCATGGGTTCAAGCCCCTTAACATTGAGCTGTGGAGTAGTGGAACAACATCCTGACCCGATTAAAGTTCTTGTTGCTGAATGCAATCAAATCCTCACAACTCTATCTTAATATAAACACAAAATGACAGCTTTCAAATGCTTTTAAAACAGCTGAAAGTCGTTCCGTTCTTGTGGTTGAATGTTTTAGCCAGTAGGGCTGAGATGTTTTTGGATTGTCTTGCATGACCAGCTTGTTTAATATCTCTAATGCTTAGTTTATGGGACTGAGGGCCAAAAGCTCCGATTTGTGTCTCTTCAGGTTGTCTATGTTGGATTTTGAGACATATTTTGGATTGTTATCCTGTTGGAGATGGTTTGATATTACTTTCCAGAATTTGCTGTTTTCTGTGTTGTTGTTGATTTTCTTCTTTGATTCAACCAAATGCTTAACGTGGGTGTAAAGGTGTTATTTTCATTTAATCTTTTAAAATGTAATTTAATTTTATCCTTAACTTTAACCTTTTTTCTACAATCGACTGTGCTGATAGAGACCAAAGCTCTAATTTTTCAACAGCATTGTTAATTTGGTCCATCCTAAAGGTTCTTGTAATGATAGTGGACTCAAGGAGGTAGGTGGAGGCGGAAGTACACGCTGGGTTGACGTTCATTTAAAAGATTACATAGACAACTTAAATAAACCATCACAGGACAAGTAGACAAGCAAACAAGACGAGTAGTCACGTGAACTAGAAGACCGACCAAGACAGACTGGAACTAAGGGGCTTATATACACATAGAACATTAGACGAGACTGGAACATGATAATGATGGGGCAGGGTTACAAATCAGAAACAGCTGGGGAAGGGCGGAGACAGGACATGTGCTCAGAAGCACCAGAGATATAAACAAAACAAAGACTAGAGGGACAAGACAGATACGTGACACTTCTGCTATCTCTCTGTTATCCATGTTTAAGTGAGGCATGATAGCTGGGTGCCAGAAGAATTCGGCATTCCATTTCCGAAATTGTGCAGCCATTGAACATTGCTCGATCCACAAAATCGTGTGTGTACCAGGAATATGTCAGAGAAGGCATTACCACCCACAGTGGAAAGTGCAGTGGTGGTAATGATCATGAACACTGACATCTGGCTAGAATTGTCCAATCAAACAGACAAGTGACTCTGACAGTAATCACATCCGCATTCAGTGCAACAGTCCCACACACATATCCCACAGGTCTTTGCAGCATTCTTTAGCATCCATGGGACACAGCAAACGTCACTGGACACGATACTAGATCCCGGTTTTCAATTCATTATAGATGGACCCCATATATTTAAAGACCACTTTGTTGGTGATTTGAAGGCGCACTGGTCATAGCGAGCTTAGTTCCATTGTACTGGCATTTTGTATGGACATTATACAAGCTGTGTGCACAGCTGTATGAACGTGTCAGCAGTGAGTGCACCTTAAAGCTGAAATATTTCATTAGAAGCAACATCTGGATACATCATGTCTGAAACTGTATAATATAGCAGTTGGAGCTGACATGGCCAGAAAGACACCTGCAATGGGAAGCTTGTGGCCGATGAAAATCTGCCTAGAAAAGTAAATCATTCTAAACAAAGGGGATTATGTTTGGTAGAAAGAGGAAAGAAAACAAGCCACAATGTGCGTGGAGAAGTGTTTACAACTTCACAAAGCTTGTGACATCCTCTCAATCCCCGCACACAACTCCCACGATCATCACAAACTGCCCTGGGCTCCCTCTGTAAGGCACAGATGTCGTCTACTGCACCCACACGCAGACCTCGTTTCGTTTCATTCACAAAATTACAGCAAAGAAGGAATCAATCTGGTGTGTTCCATCATTTTAAAACTCGGTGTGAAAGTCCAGACTAAAGATGGTGGTCTGTCATGCACTGTAATAGCACAGGTGTACTATGATACACCACATATATGAAAAAAAATACTTCTTTTTCTACGTTTCCAGATTTAATTTTTAATAGTTTATGTGCCAAAATCTGTTGGTCCTACAGAACTCTTCTTATATTGTGTATAAATGTCTTAGGATAGAAAATATACATTTTATATTAAAACAAACCAACGAACTAAGAATTAAGTCCTGGTTTGAAAGAACGAATGTATAAAATGTGCGTTTAAGTTAAGAACAATACAAAAACCTGAACTTCAACCCCTCAAATTGAAAAATGAGCTAAATATTTACAAGCATGGCCATCAATGGTATATGGTTTCAAGTGGCTATAATACTTTCTTATGACAAAGATGAAGCTCCAGGTCACACACAATTACTGCATCTGCTCTCGCAGCTGACTGTCTGAAAATTACAGGAATAGAAAGCGCTAATTATCATTGTAAATACATCTGCTGATGCCTCCAGGAACATCACTGGTGATGTATTCAAAAGAAGTAGATGCTTTTAGTCCTATTAATATAGTTACTCCTATTTCTAATTATAATAATAATTATGATAACGACATTGTCCTTGTCTGTTAAATGGATGTGGGATCAAGGAAAGGGATGGAGTGAGAAGCTTGTTGTAATAAAAAAAACAGAATAAAAAAATAATAATATATTTATTGTCTGCTTATGGGGTTGATACTGGCTAATCTGTTCTCTCTATTCCACCTTAAATTATGTAGACGTTACCTGAAATAGTTCACAGGCATCTGAATGTAACTGAATGTAATTTAAGGTGGAAAGGAAAAATCAATAGTATGACCCCAGTGAATCAGAAGCAAACTTAGCTTCTTCTCTGAAGCCATTTTACCTGAGGCTCTATGAAGGTATGAGGTCTGATTCTGGGGTTTGAAGATGTCCTAATGGAGATATCAGGTACGAGTGTCCCTCAAAAAACCGAATATCAGAAAAAGCTCATTTATCTTAATAATGTATCTAACAATATCATTGCATGCGAATCAAAATGTTTCAAGCCTTTTTAGGTTTACTTTGATCATGAAAATCATTTTACTTGATCATGAAAAGCTCATGAAAATCAGAAATTCATTTTCTCATATTATTAGAATATTTGAAACAGAAAAGGATGTAGAATACAGTCATGTCCAACAGGAAAGGAGCTCCTTCACCATGAATGGGTCAGAGTACCATGGGTCAGAGTAGTGTTAGGAGTCTTGCCCAATGATTCTTATTGGTGTAGCACAGCATAGTTGCCCATACTGGGAATCAAACTACAGTCTCCCACATGGTGTGGTGGCTCACTGGTGGTGTTATCTTTTGCGCCACACCAACCACGGTGCAGTGTGGCATGGAGGCAATCAGCTTGTGGCACTGCTGAGATGGGACTGAAGCCCAGGTTGCTTTGAATATGGCCTTCAGCTTGTCTTTTGGCCTTCAGCTGGCCTTCAGCTGACTTTGCAGATGGAAGCAGGAAGTGAAATCTCTGGTAGACACTGTGCTGACTCTAGACTCAATGAAACATGGATGACATGGCACCATAAATCATCACAGACAGAACGAACTTCACACTGGACTTCATACATCTTGGATTCTGTGCCTCTCCACTCCTCCTTCAGACTCTTGGAACCCGAGTCGAGATTCGAGGACTCTTGATTTCCAATTAAAATGCTAAACTACTGCTACTAAGAGGAATTTGGAGCATTGAGCAACTCTCTGTTTCTTTTTATTCTTCGCTCCTGACTCTATCTCTGCTTCAGGAGAGGCTCGATATTAGGAATGCTGCAGTTGTAGCCCCTTTCCTGGAGACATATGTGTGTGGAGGTTCTTGAGCCACTGACACCAGCCTCTGTCTACTCCTTGTGAAGCATGTGAAGTTCTTGAATTGACTTTCTTTGACAATCCTCTCAAGGCTGTGGTTCATCACCTGTTGCTTGTGCACCTTTTCCCAAAGCACTGTACCCTTCCAGACAACTTTCCATTAATATGGTTCGAGAACAGCACCCTAAGAACCGCCAGCCTTTTCAGCAGTGACCTTCTGTGGCTTACTCTCTTTGTGGAGGGTGGCAGTGATCCTCCTCTGAACAACTGTCAGGTCAGCAGTCAAGTCAGTCTTCCCCACTGAAGATGACCAAGAGATACAGAGCATTTATACTGTCTGAATATTAATTTTCCTCAAACTTGAAAGGAACCCATTTACACATGGACAGTCACTACAGTGGACAGTCATTATTTAGTCCGAAGTGTTTCTGGAGACTCACTCATTTATTTATTTACTTATTTGTTTAAAAACACATTTTTTTTATAGCCACACATATTTATCATAATATTTATTTTACAGCATTAAAAATTACATTTTACTTTATGTTCTTAAACAATTACATAAAAAAACCCTAACAGACACACAATTCAATAGTTTATCAGCCTGAAAGGAGAATAAAACCAATTAGGAAAAAAACCTGATTCATTTTGTCATAATTCATATATGAAAGTGTAAAATCCTCTTTTCTGAATATTTAATTTCTTTTTTGAGAAGCACTAGGAGATATTGATTTATGTACAAGCGTGATCCCTGCCTGTAACACCAGCATTCAACCAGTTCAGCTCTACAGCTGTGTTTTTAAAGCAATCTCAGGTGTTAAATAATGTAGATTAGTTCACCCAGTATATGGACAACATGCACTATGTTCATGTGTCAAAAATATATAACAGTTTGAAAGACATTTGGAACATGAAACAGCACAACAGTAAAACATTCATTCTCTCTCCGTCCGTCTGTATTTCTGAACTCGATAAAATATGTGGATCAAACTGTGTGTCGTGTGTAACATGCCAACAAAAATAAGCATACACGTAGAACGCTTTCAGGTATGCATGCAAACACACACACACACACACACACACACGCACACACACACACACACACACACACACACACGCACACACACACAGACATGCATTCCTGGACATATGTTAGGAAAAGCACCTTTTTTAATGAAGCTAAAATCATCTGGCTCCGTACAGAGAAAAGCATGACATCTTTTGTTCTGTCACATCTGAATGCACATGCTCATCCAAACACACACACACACACACACACACACACACACACACACACACACACACACACACACACACACACAAAACTGGCCTTGCACAAGCATTTATAATGTGTATGTATGACAATGCTTCAAACAACAGATCACTCTCTCTCCATCATTTTCTCTCTTTTTTTCTCTATCATCAATCTTTCATCTTCCATCCCTCCATCACAGCTTTGCCTCCACTATCCACCCCGTGAGCATTTTATATACATACATATGCCTGCTGTATGCTTACAGAAATCTGCCCATATTCTCTCTCTCTCTCTCTCTCTCTCTCTCTCTCTCTCTCTCTCCATGTCCTATTGCAGGTCTATTTTCATCGACTGCACGGCGGGCAAGAGCTTTTGCTTCAAATCCTGCTGTGCTACACACAGTATGGGAAATGCATTCTTTGAGTGCTACAACAAGGCCAATGACAAAAGAAAGCAATAGAGAGAGACACAGACAGCAAGAGAAAATGATAGAGTGTAAAGGGAAGTGTGTGTGTGTGTGTGTGTGTGTGTGTGTGTGTGTGTGTGTGTGTGTGAGAGAGAGAGAGACAGAGAGAGAGAGAGAGAGAGAGAGAGAGAGAGAGAGAGAGAGAGAGAACTACTGGCTCCAGGCATTTAGGCAGGCTGCCCAGGCCAAGTTCAGACATTAGTATTGCCAGGCCGAGGGCAG
>JAVGWO010000027.1:7902758-7905258 GCA_034509495.1 Acestrorhynchus altus | reverse complement strand
AGACTCACTTAGCAGAGCTTACCGTTTACATACTCACCCACCAGATCAATTCAGTCATCTGATGAGATTATTACTTAGGAAACAATTCAGATTCAGGAAATCTCGGATCTCACCGCTGTTCTATTCTACTTAGAATTAAAACTGTTTTGGTACATAAATAATCTAAATTATAAACTGAGCGTCTTTAAAATAAAGGCTCTACATTTATTTTAAATTTCCCCTGAGCAAATTTAGGGAATCAGCCTTGTGACTGGTTTGAATCCTTGAACTGGCAGGACATGACTGAAGTGCCCTTGAGCAAAGCACTTAACTCCCCGGCTCCTTCCGTGACGTGGATAGGGCTGCCCACCTCTCAGTAAGCCCAGAGTGTGCAAGCACAGTGGATCTATGTGCACCTTTAGCTCATCAATAACAAGCTACTTTTTTACAGTCTTGAAAATAACCGTGTCCAGGTTGCTAATGTGCAAAAACAATACAGGATCATTGGTTTTATAATCTTGTTGTATAATATTGTATAATTAGATTTCTGTGATTCCGTGGTGGAGCAGTGGTAAGGCTCTGGCCTTGCATGCTGTAGGTGGCTGGTTTGATCCCTGCACACAATTCACTCACAAGCACTGTGTTCACGTCTGCATACATATCTGATTTGTCAGGTTCTGTAATTTGTTTTTGCTCAAATTAAAATGACATAAGACCAGATGGAACCACTGCAAGAGTCTCTGCAGCGTCAGGGCAGTTATTGGTCACCATGAGCAACTCCTGCAGCAAATAACACAGCAGTTGACACTTTTAATTAATAGTCAGGCACCAGAGCATTAGCTACTGCCCCTCAAACTCATGCAGTCTGCATAAACCCACCAAACTGCAAGCCTTTGTGGATTCTGGGACAGCTGGGAGCTTCATTGACTCTTTGCTTGCCTCAACCCTAAGACTTCATGTAGAGCTTTTGGACCACCCATTGCCAGTCACTGTTATTGATGGGCAGGCACTGGGTTGTGGTCCAGTTACTCACCACACTCACATGTTTTTCCTTGTGGAAAAGGACAGTGGTCTCCACCCTTGTGTTGATTACTGTGGCCTTAATTCTACAACGGTGAAAGATGGCTAGCCGCTGCCCCTTTTGTCTATCACTTTCAAGGCACTGCAACAGGCCTCCATATTCACCACACCATCAGGGCATTATGAGTACCAAGTGATGCCCTTTGGACTCATAAACGCCCAAGCTGTCTGTCAGCAAGTTAATATATGTCAACCTTGATGAAATCCTCCTTTACAGCCAGTTCCTTGACAAACACATAGGCCATGTCAGGTGGGTTCTTTAGCTTCTGTTGGAGAACCACCTATTTGTCAAATTGGAGAAAATGATGTGTCACCAAGGGCACTCTTCACAAGGATCCAGCCAAAATTAAAGCAGTAACTGATTGGTCATGTCCTACTTCCCTTTGGCAGGTCCAGTGTTTCCTGGGGTTTGCAAACATCTTTCGGCAGTTTGTATGGAGCCCCTCAGTGCCCTCACATGGAAGACCACATGTCTTTTTGCTGGACAACTGAAGCCCAGAAGGCCTTTAATAACAAAAAGAATCAGCTTATAACACCACCAGTTCTCCAACTGCCTGATCCAGAGAAACCATTTATGCTTCATGCATATTGTTTTCTCAAAGTATTGATAAATTGATTGCAAAAAAAATGATCCAATATTTTTTTTTCCACCTTTAATGTTTATTTTGTATTGAAATTGGTATTGAGAATCATATAATTTTAGTGTTATTGGTATCGGCTACTAAATTTCTGGTATCGTGATGTATTGGGGAGAGGGAGCTCCTATTATTTTGGTTTCCAAACCTTCTGTTTTAAGTGCTTTACACTTATTTTTGTCAAAGATAAATCTCTTAGCCTGCATTGAAATGTGAAGATTAATACAGCAACACACATCTTTAAGATCTAGCAGTTTGTGCTAAGGATCTACCACCTGGTCTAAATAACTATGAAAGAGTCTCAAAACATAATTAATTATAACAATCCAAAATGACTGCAGTTGAATCTCCACTTTCAGATCAATGCATCACAATAGACCTTTCATTCACTATTTTTATTGGAGAAAAACTGGTCTCGTGGTTTTAAAATGAAAGTCACTGGTAATGCAGACAAACAGTCTTAAAACCTAAACATTTCTCAAATACTGTTACTTTGATGTCACAAAAACAAGCACATAAGTCATAAGCCAGTGTTTCAGACTGTGATCAAGGCCAACCAATAAGAAACTAACACATGCACATGTCATTCTTAAAGCTCCAATGACAAAAAAAAAAATCAAAGCTTTTCTAATAAAAAAGGGTTTAGGGTCAGTTTCCCACACAGAGATTAAGCCTATTCTTATACTATATTTTCCTTTCTATAGACCAAGGGTGGGGATTCCAGTCCTAGAGGGATTCCTGCAGAGTTTTGTGCTTTTCCTGATCAAGCACACCTGATTCAAGTCACTAGTCGACTGCCAAGATTA